>CAUJNA010000244.1:220000-250000 GCA_963377175.1 Effrenium voratum | reverse complement strand
CACAGGCACAGGCACAGGCACAGGCGCAGGCACAGGCGCAGGCGCAGGCGCAGGCACAGGCAGGCAGACAGGAGGGAAGGAGAGAAGGAGAGAAAATCGATCCTTTTGCCGGGGCGAGAGTTGACTTCCCAGGCGCGGCCGGGATGCATTCCAAGGTGAGCTACACTCAAAACCGATTCGGGTAGATGAAGGTTAAGGGACCATCCCAGCTTCATAAAAGGCTGCGGGGTAGACCATTTTAATGCCGGGTTTTGATTGCGACTCAGGTGCGGATGGTTTGAACATCGTGCTGTCCTCTTTGAACGTTTTGGCCCTGCTGCAGCTGGGTGCCCGAGCCTCGTGCTGGGCTTCCGTGGCGGTGTGGGCGGCCAGCTCCGTGCCCTTCTTCTCGGCGACCTGGGAGGAGTACTTCACCGGGACCTTGCGCCCCGACTTGACGCGAAGCGCTGGTTTGTGACGAGCTTCGGAGGAGTCTATGCAAGGGGGCCAAAAAGTCTGTAAAGTTGTCTTCTTCTTCTCTGCACATGGGTGGGTGTTTTTTGTTTGTGTTTTTTTGGGCGCCATGTTATTCTGTAGGGGAGTTTTTTTTTTTAGGCGAAGGGTGTCCTTTCTGGAGTGGGTTTAAGGGAAGGGAGGAGGGAAGGAGGGAAGGAGGGAAGGAGGGAAAGAGGGAAGGAGGGAAGGAAGGAGGGAAAGAGGGAAGGAGGGAAGGAGGGAAGGAGGGAAGGAGGGAAGGAGGGAAGGAGGGAAGGAAGGAGGGAGTTTAAGCACTATTTCAACACCCTCCTGTTGGAGCCGTGTGATCAACATGCATTTCTATGATAGCCAGCCCAAGATCTACCTTTCCTCGACTTTGGGCATATACCAAGTCCATATGCATCAATCCATCTTCCAAACTGCAAATCAACCACGTTTGCCAAATCTATATCTACATAGGGGAGGGGGCATTAAGAGCATCAGAATATCCTGGGATTGAAGAAGAAAGGTTCAAGATTCCACCAAACATTTTCTTGACGTCTTCAATCCTACATCCTTGAGTTTGCATGTGGGTCACCATCCTTGGTAAGATGTTCGTAGGGCTGAGAGATGCGCGGGCCCTAGCTAGCACATCCTGTCGGTGTATCCTGGATTCCGAGGAAATATGATGTGAAACTTCAATCTTCAACCGTCAATCTTGGATGTGGCAGCACATTTTCGCACTAAGCTCTCAGCACATCTTAGGATGCTGAGCCACATGGAACGCGGTTTGGCCAGCAGCCATTTGAGCAACAGGTGCATTCTCCTGCATTTTACTAGTACAGTATAAATGTGGGATTGAAGAGGATTCCAAGATGCTTTCCCTGGAAAAGTCTTCTTTCTTCTTAAATCCCAGAATGTACTGATACTACTACTATTCACACCCACCTGGCTAGCAAGCAAACTAAAAATATCAAGAACATGTTTACGCAGGAATCTTCAATCTTCCTTCATCTTTCTTCTATCCCAGGTTATACTGGTACTGGTAACCCGCCGCCCCCCCCCCCCCTCACATAGATTTGGCAGCGGTTTATTTCAGAGTTTGGCAAAGAGACTGACACATACGGAATTGGCACAATTTCAAAGCTGTCTATGGTTTACCTTTTCTCTCAGAGTAAATCTCTCATCTCCGAAATTCAAAACGCTAAGAAGCTAGATCGTGGGGCCGGAGAAGCACTTGACGACACCGCAGCAATGTGTATGTGTATACAATTATATATGCATATGTATGCAATAAGTGTGTATATATATATATACTTTCATACATATATAGTATCGTGTCCCGTGGTCCAACCCCCTCCCCAATGGTATGGCTCTCGCAGGCCAAACCAACACTTAATCAATCCTAACTTGAGCAGAACGCTGAAGCACCTAACCAACCCTAAACCACAAACCAACCCTGCACAGGACCACAGCGGGGGGACCCATATGACCTATGACCATGGGTCAGAAGGGGGGAGGGACACTGCACTATAAAAATCATACAAATTGACATGGTACGCAGGTACACACACACACACCCTTTGTGCTAGTTTGTTTGCTTCACTTGTTTGTCGCCACAATCTATGGCATGCATCTTGGTGAACAGAAATTGTCTGGCCAACCCTAACCTTCACTGGTATCACTTGGTGTGAGTCTTGTGTTCCTTTATCGGTTTGATATGTAGCGCTTGTTGGAGCAAGCGCAATGTGCGAAGTGGCTGCTCGCAAGTCGCAACTTTCACCACCAGTTTAGTACACCACATACACTGTGGCAGCTCCAGGGTAGCTTGCATTCGGCGTGAAGGCCAATAAGTTGGCTCTGGGTTGATTGTTGGTTTGGGTATCGGCTCGGGCCCTGCTTGCGACAACAACTTGGACCTGATGTGTCTTCACGGCTTCTGCGGCTATCCGTTTTTCCATCAGGATTGGTTTGCAATGTTCCAGACCAAGGGCCTCAGTGGGACGGGTCAATACAAAAAAAAGAAGGCGCGTTGCGTTGTGTTTCGGATGCCCGGCTGTTTGCCCGGAAAAAGCATGTCCCCCAAACGGCTCGATTCTCCCAGGTCCCAGGACTTCATGCGGTACCCCAAACTCATTCGAGGGAAGCAGCAACCGGCTCTAACTGACTGTCCAACGGCAAATCAGGATCAATCAACCCGGTTGACTAACAATCTTTTGGGGGGTCAGAACTCCATACTGATCAATCTGCCAGGTTTGTCAAGTCTTGCAGCCAGCACCCGGAAGGGTCTGCTGTTTCCACTGCCTACCCAGGGACGTTTTTGGACGCCACTTTTGGCATGAACAAGGGCAACGCACAGTTCAAAGTGGTTTAAAACACTTTCTGTTTCAACCCCTCCAAACAAAAGGTGTTCCCTTTTGCCACCAACCACAACTAGGTCCTCCAGTAGAGTGGATGGAGTATTTCTGTAGTCTATTTTAGTGGGGAATGTTGCCCCAAAAAGGGGTGAGAACGGGCACTACTGGGGGACCTAGACAAGCAGACCGATCCATCGCCCCATCCCCCACGACCGCTCGACCGCCATCCCATCGGCCGTGGGGATGGCGCCGGACGCGGCCGCGGCCGCCGCGGCCGCGGCGGCCGCGTCCTCAGCTTCCTCCAGCCGCTCCTCCCGCAGCATCCTGATGCCTCGGAAGCGGCTCGCACGCGTTTTTGAGGATGTGATTCTGAGTGCTCCAACCTTGATTTACGGTGCTTGAGGGCTGCTACTCCCCACATAAACAGCCATGTATCTGAATGAATTATAATATTTCACCAACCTTGATTTAAGGTGGTTGGGGGCTGCTCTTCCCCACATCAACCACCATCAATTATGATATGGAGTGAGGTCGTGTGAGGTCGTTATAATTCACCCGGATGTGATGGTGTGCCGCGTGCGGAATCAAAAGCGTATCAAAGTGGGCAACACTGAAATCATGGCATTTGTTGTTTTCCTTTTGGGGTAGTTGACCCTTGGGTATATGTCAAAATAGGGGTTTAGAACCCACAAAAGGGGAAAGAGTAACTACCTTCAACATAACACAAGCCCAATGATTCTATTTGCTGCTTCCCCATTCTCTTCACCCATCTTTCTCTTTACACACCATCAATTGTCGAATTGGTTTGGCCTACCTTCGGAAGACATGGATCCGTGAGAATAAGGGAGGTACAAAAAAACAGCTAGACTTGTCGCCTCGTCTGGTCACGCAACCTTCGGTTTGCTTCGATTCAACTTCCTTTCTCATCAACGGTAGCTTGCAATCCGACAGTTTAAACGGCTGGAGTCCACCAACTCGATCAGTCAACTCTGTGGGCCAAAGTTTTCTCATCAGTGAAACGAGCTAGCTGAAAGGATCCAGAAACAAAAGCCGAGCTGCCGCGTTGGATCTCCTTCTTCCTCATCTCGAAGACTGGCGTTTGTTTGCGCACCCTCCTTGGTGACCCCGGCAATAAAGAAAGGCAAAGCACGGTGAGTAGGGAACATGCCACATCGAAGGTTCCCCGAATTTCCTCAAAAGAAATCACATCAACAAACACACCAGTTTTCCCCACAAGACAAGTGGTCGTTCAAAAGGAGCCAGTGCACTTTTATGCTGGTTGGCAGCAGGATAACAAATAATAACGGATCCACGCTCTGCGAGCTGGGGGATGGCAAGATGCAGAAAACGTTGGCGCTCATCTGGAAAGGTTTCTTGCGAATGAGGAATAATGTCTTTGACGCACGATGTCCAGTTTCGTTTGGCCCCCGGGCGTTCGTGTCGGCGCGCGCCGTGTCCGGCCGCGCGTTCGCGCAGACTGCCGCAAAAAGAGAAAAGCCCAGCTTTTGCGCTTGACACGCGTGCCGTTTCGGGCCGCGTGCTCCAGTCCAGACTACAGTACGGCTTGAGCAGACGCAAAGAAAAGGCGCTCTCGGGGGGGAGGGAGGAGAGTTGGACTTGAACTCGTTGGGAGCTTTGGAACGGGAAAACACAAAACCAAAAGAGACAAAAACAGAGAGACCAAAGAGAACGAGAGAAGAGAGAGAGAGAGAGAGAGAGACAGAGAGAAAGAGAGAAAGAGAGAAGGAGAGAAAGTGAGAAAGAGAGAAGAGAGAAAGAGAGAAAGAGAGAAAGAGAGAAAGAGAGAAAGAGAGAAAGAGAGAAAGAGAGAAAGAGAGAAAGAGAGAAAGAGAGAAGGAGAGAAGGAGAGAAGGAGAGAAAGAGAGAAAGAGAGAAAGAGAGAAAGAGAGAAAGAGAGAAAGAGAGAAAGAGAGAAAGAGAGAAAGAGAGAAAGAGAGAAAGAGAGAAAGAGAGAAAGAGAGAAAGAGAGAAAGAGAAGCAAGTGGCCAAGAACAGCTCTCCAAACTATAGTTGTTCACTGCTTTGAAACTTCCGCGCCCCGGCTCTGCCGGACCTTACTGGTAGGTTCCCCCAAAAACTTGGTAAAAGAGCACTACTGGGGGACCTAGCTTTCTGCGCCAAAGTGCTGCCACGGTTTCGCCTTCGCTTTCGCCAAAGCTTTCCCCTGGGCAGAGGGTCTCTCAAGGCTGACATGTTGGATTCCTCAGATACCCAGCAAGTACCTCCATTTTTAGGCTGGTTGAGTTTAAAGGGGAACCCTTCCTCAAAAAAAAGAGAATCGGGGCCACTGGGCCACTAGATTTGCGTTGAGGACTTCGAGGGCCTTACTGTTCTTGTTGGTGTGACTTGGGCCAAAACCGAGCCAAAACAGGGCACCGTTGGCCTGCTCCCTTTTGGACGTTGACGTCTCGAGAAATGTCAGGTCCTGGACTCCCTGACACAGTAATCCGCCGACCCCTTTCTCCAAAGGGGAGGCGCATGGAAAGGGTTTGTCTTTGCGCTTGTCTCAGCGATGATTGTCATCGCCACTGCTGTTCGGTGATGGTTCGCGGCATCCGGATCATCATCATTATTCTGTTTCATATACGTTTCAAGCGCCTTTAGACCCGACTTGGAGTGTAGGTGATGCGTAGTCATGATTGCTGCTGGCGATGCATAGTGTTGATTATCATCAGGATGTTGCTCCTGATAATAATCATCACTACGCATCCCCACCAATAACCAGCAGTTGCCGTGACATCATCATCATCATCATCATCATCATCATGACCCGACTTGACATGCAGGGGATGCAAAGTGACGATTGTGACTGCTGGCGATGCTGCGGATGCATAGTGATGATTGTCATCATCCCTGATCACGGATGTTGGGTTATGATTCGCAGCGTCCGGATCATCATCATTTCTGCGGCGCTCTTCTTTTCCTTTATGCTTCAAGTGAGACCTGGCTGGAAATGCAGAGGATGCGTAGTCATGGTTGACATGATAACTGCTGCTGACGCTGGGGATGCATAGTGATGATTATCATCAGGATGTTGTCACGGTAACTGCTGGTGATGCTGAGGATGCGTAGTGATGCTTATCGTCAGGATCATCATCATCATGATCATGATCGTTATCATCATCATCATCATCATCATCATGATCATCATCATCATCATGACTGCGATTATCAACATCACTGATGTTGAGTGATGATTCGCAGCATCCGGATCATCATGTTTTAAGTGTGCCATTGTGCTTGTTTGATAGTCCGACACCAGCCAGTCAGTCAGTGGTCAGCTGAGCAAACGGGGCGCTGCCAAAGCCAAACCAAAGCCAAATGCCGGTAAGTGGGCAAAGGTAAAGGCGAGCTCGACGTCACCTCGGCCAGTAAGGGTTGACGACGACGAGCCCGTTGAGCAGGCCAACTCGCCGCCGGCGCAACAAGTTCAAGGCCCTGCGTCACCTCCTGGGCATGCGACGCCGGTCCTCGACGGGTTCACGTCGGTGGTGTCGCATGAGACGGGATCCCCAATTGACAAATGCCGGAAGCCTTGAAGATGCTCCTGGACGCAAAAGCTATCGTCTTGCATCACGAAGAGACACAGGACCTCCCAGCTCTGGCGCCCACACGCACATCGCGACCAGCATACTCACGGCAGGACTGGACCCGTATTGAAATGCAGAGGATGCGTAGTCATGATTCCAGCAAAATTATAATAATTCTCACCTTGTCACCTCGTTAGCGTAATTCGCCATATGGATTTACCACCCCGCCTCGCACTCCCCAAAAATGATGCCTCGCTAGCCAAACCCCGGAAAATGCGTTGCCACACAACAAGGGCGCCTTCAAAAAAAGACACAAGGGCACCTTCAAAAAAAGACACACCCGCCACGTGTGGAACCTCCCGCGGGCCTGCCCAAGAAAATTTGCTCACCCAACTTGGCTTGCCAAAGGGGCGTTGAGGCAGAAAGGCTTTTCCCACAAGGCTTGAACAAGGCCGGGCCTTGAACTCACAAAACCCACGGGGAAGCGTGTTGGATTTTTTAGCGTGGCCCAGCACGTATTTTGACAGAAAGCGAAGTTCAAGCATTGAGGCTTCACCACGGGTCTGTGGCCAGAGGCCCTTTTGCTCGCTTTTGAGGGTTTCCAGGGCGATGGCCTTCAAATTGGATTTTCGGAGCCCGGAAACTCTACATTGAAAGGTTCTGCCAAGCCATCCCTGCCGTTTGCGACCTGCCACATGGAAATGTGCTCCTTTTTCCAACAAGAAGTTGTTTTTAAGGGTTCCCAGACACAGCCTTCGCCACGGTCAAAAAGAAAGGGTCCCAGCCCACAAACGACTCCTTGAGAATGAGCAAGTGGGGCCAAGTTTTCTTTCATAGTGGTTCCTTACTTTGCTGGCTGAAGCCAATCCCAAAATGGGTTGACAGCTTAGTTCTCATATCTCCACCTCGCACCTCGCCTCGTTCTTTCCAGCTAGCTACCTTGTACCTCGGCTGAGCTCGCTATGATTTGCCCAGATGATTGCCATGATAACTGCTGCTGATGCTGGGGATGAATAGTGATGATTATCCTCAGGATGTTGTCACGGTAACTGCTGGTGATGCTGAGGATGCGTAGTGATGCTTCTCATCAGGATCATCAATAATCATCATCATCATCATCATCATCATCATCATCATCATCATCATCATCATCATCATGACCCGACTTGACATGTAGGGGATTCAAAGTGACGATTACCATCATGACTGCTGGCGATGCTGCGGATGCATAGTGATGATTATGATCATCCCTGATCACTGATGTTGGGTGATGGTTCGCAGCGTCCGGATCATCATCATTACCGTGGCGCTCTTCTTTTTCATGTACGTTTCAACAGTGCTGTTAGACCTGACTTGAGAGCAGGGGATGCGTAGTCATGATTGTCATAATAACTGCTGGTTCATCATCATCATCATCATCATCATCATCATCGCAATCTGATTGCATCCCGAGGTGGTCCTAACGTCTTACTTCTCACGAAGACGGAGCGATGACACAAAGTCCACGCTTTGCAGCCACAGCAACACAACGAAGGCACTTCTTGCAAAATTCAACAAGGTGCTTATTACGAATTAATCCTGCAGTAGCTTAAGATGCAGGGAATGCGTCGTCATGAATATGATACCAACTGCTGGTGATGCTACAAAATGCAAAGTAAATATTATCATCATAACTGCTGGCAATCATGCGAATGCATAGTACTGATTATCAGCATCCCTAATGTTGGGTAAAAAGATGCATCATCAAAAACATCATCATTATCGTGCTGCTCTTATTTTTCATATATGCTTTAAGTGTGCCGTTAAACCCGAAAAAATGCGTAGTCATAATTGTCGTAACAACGTCCCCTGTCAGCAAGCAGGGGCTGGCGGCACAGGGCGGCAGCCCTTAAATTCTAGGGGTTGGTTCCTCTTCATTATTTTCAATCATCGGTCTTTTCACAAACCACCTGCTTTTTCAGGGTTCTTGGTGGTTTTCTAGAAAGAAGGTTTTTGGAAAGCATGGGGAAGCTATCCTAAGACTAGTTCAAGAAACCAGGTAAGTTCAAAAAGCCAGGAACGCACGGGTCCTGGAGTGAGCCCTGGTGATTTCAGACATATGCCAAAACACGCAAAGCGCCACCCTGCATGGAGTACTCACAGGCTTTTCGATGTTGATGGGTATTTTTGAAAATCACGAGTCGCTCAATCGCTTGGTCTCTTGGTTTGTTGATGTCACAGTCCAAAACGGGACAACCCAAATAACAACAGATATATATATATATATATATATTGCAAATTAATGGCAAAACATTAGCTCCCAAAAGACGATCTGCACCGATTACAAGTTGCCGGTCACTTGAAAGCCAAAATACGTGGTCATGGAATAGGATGGACATGTTCCGCAAATGATTTAGCCCCCTCATGCTGGAAGTCACCCCTTCCATGAAGCAATCCTGAAAGCCTTACCAAGACCTTGCACAGGCTCATAAGAACACCTCAGAACTAGATTCAACAAGACATACCCATCCCTTACCAAGGGCATGTCCAACCCTGGTCGCAGTTGCCCGGTCCCGGTAGAAAAAGAATCGGAACCCTTTTTGGAGTCGATTCCATTCTTGGCGGGTCAACCCACCAAGCAATACATCGAACAACTCGGCCACCAATTCAACCACTCTGTAAATCCCTTTCATCCATAAGTTCATGTGGGTTGCCTGTACTCGTGCAAGAAAAACTTTGAAACATCTAAGACCATTAGCCAACCCACCCCCATCTGAGGGTTCACTCATGTGTCGACCCCAGATTCCCAAACATGATACGGATTCCCTCTCAAGGCCTCTCCCAACCAAAATCAACTCCTTAGGCCACGGATCTGCGAATTCAACCATGAGCTCATCTGATCTTCCATTTGGGTTGGTCTCAACATAGGGGACTGCGGTATTTTCCCGTTGGCTTGGAAGAGCTTCCGGTTCCTTCGCCTCGTTGGATCCCGAGATCGGACCCTTGGCCCGCCCCCAGGACCCGCCTTCGCCCTCGGCTTTTTCGGCGGAGGCGGCCGCTTCGCGAGGTGCGCCGGCGTCGTCCGCTGCTGCGATCCGAACCGTTTCGAGCGGCCCGCGGCCCGCATCGATCTCCCAACGTCTCCGAAGGTCTCGAGAGATTCCGATGGACGAGACATCAACTCCACTTGCGAGTTCTTGTTTTTCTCTCCAGAATCGGAAAAAATCCACTTGCGAGGTGTTTTTCTCTCCAAAACCGGCCGAGATCAAATCCCCCAAGTTGCCAGATCTGCCAAGGCGACCCATTTGGAGCGCCTTTTCAATAGAGAAAATACCCAATCGGTAGCATGGTGCACCTCCCTTCAAAAACGTTCCGGTTGGGGGTGCCAACTGGGAAGAAACTCCAGTTGATTTGAGAACCATCCTCTTTTTGCTGCATCCTCAACCCCAAGCATGCTGGGACGTGCAAAGAATCAAACATCTCCATATGGAATCAAACATCGAACAAAACAGGGGTCGCTGCTGGAGCATGCAAATCCAAACTCGCGCATTCAGAAGTCAGGCATGGCAATAGAGATGAAAGAGCAAGCAAAAGAGCAAAACATGTCGAGTGGCTTTGCAGAAGAAGCAATGTCTTGGGGGTGTTTGTACATACCCTTTTACATACCCCTCGAGTACACGACCCCCTCCGAGAAACAATTTCGGGGTATACCTAAGTGGGTCGGTAACCAGGAAAGCCCTTGGGAGGTGTTCCACCAGAACATCTCTATTTGCGAATGCGACTGTGAAACCAACAGTGGAGAACAACAAACCCTGTTCTTGCTTGAGGGTACACCTGTTGGTTTACTGGCTTTCACGGGAAACCAACTGGAAAACCAGAAAATCCATTTTCTGGGTCAAAAAAAAAGGACACACGTGACGCCCTCCATTGACCTGGGTTCCCCTCCCCGAGATGCCGCGGATGCCTTCATCAGCCTCGTCCAGTGTTGAAAGCGCCTCCTCCTCAGGGATGCCGACTCGTGGAAACCTGGGTCGTTGATTCACAGATATGGGCATGATTCTTAATTAGGGACTCTTTGGTGGACACCATTCAAGTGGGGATTCATGTCCGCCAACCACTTTTGAGGTGGTTCCTCATATATTTATTTTTCAAAAAAAAAAAAACATAGCCATATTTGTGGATGGGAGGGTGATGTTCTTTGGAAGGGTCCCAACCTCCCAGGAAGAGTTCAACAAGGGTTGCCGGGTTGCCCATGTCATGGAGCTATGGGTAATGTATAAATAGGGAGGCCGGTCAAAAATGAGGGTTTTGCTCGGTTTCCCTGTTCCACCCCAGCCCTTTTCGACAAAACCGGGTTTTGGGGCAAGGGGTTGATGACGATTGGATCAATCCCTGCTGGTAATGGGCACGTGCCAATTTTTTGTGAGGGTGCTTCTTTTCGGGTAGGGCACACAAAAGGAAAACCCCCTCATTTCGGGGGCTCTGTTTCAAGACCTGGGAAGACCTTCACCAAAAGGTCAAGCATGCCATCTACCACCCGACTGCCTCTCAACGGCTCGGAATGGCTCCTGGGTATCTGCATGTAATACGCCGCGAGTACTGCAACGGCTGCGATCGCATCCTCTCGGATTTCTTCGAGCGATTCAGCTGCGCTGAGCTGAAGCAACTCAGCACCAAAGAACTCAAATTGTCAGGTTTACCTTTCGGAGTAAAGGGGAAACTAAGAGGTCGAAGGTGAGTTACTCCAGACTCTAGGAGCCCACAATGCTTATCCCCGCACCTTTTGGCGCTCCCTTTTTCACATTCCCACAGCAATCCAGAGTCTCACTCCTCCTATCCACAAACGTTTGAGCACTTTACCCTGAGCTGATGTCGCTGAACAAATGCCAGAACAGGTGGGTGTGTCAATGTACGTTGGGATACACATCTTTCAGGTGGAAACTTGATCAAGGTTGTAACAAAAAGTGCGCTTCTCAAAATAGGAAGTCCTGTTTCCCCCTTAACTAAAGTGGGGAAGTCCCAAGTTAATCTTAGTACAGTGGGGCAGAACCGTTGGTAGAAAGAACTTAAGATCCAAATGACCCAATCCACTTCTTCAGAATCCAGTTTAGAAAAAGGTCCCCCCAGAAACATCGCTACGAAAACTCACCTTACATGGGCAAAAAAAGCATGGCGATCCTCAGAAATCCCTGGATGTCCCCTTCAAAAGTCGTAACTCAGTGGTATCCAATGAAACTGCCAATTGCGAGGTCTAGGGACCTTCAGAGACCCCCGACGCAAGACATGACATCTCTCGATCCCAGTCCGGGCGCGTGGAGGTGCCGCAGCGGATGCGGAGTTGAAGGGCTGCCCTGCCGAAGATCGCGCGGCCGCGTGGAACGTCGACACCTTCAAAGCCGATGGCTACAAACAAAAACCCGAGGCAAACAACCGGCCCCCGTCTCTTTTTTTGTTTGGCGTTCTCGCACTGCGCAGCATGAGGTCTCTTCGCGCAGCTGCGAGAACAAACATGCGCAAAAACCTCCAAGCCAGGGTCATGGTTTTGTAGACAACGGTCCTTCAATATCCTGGGGATTTGGGCGGGCACTTGCAACGAAAAACTCCCCAAAAGCGAGCAGGCATCGAGTTTTCAAGCCCAACCAGGAACGGCAAAGGCGTGTCGCAGATGAGTTGAAGCCAACCCCTGTGCAAGAGCAAGTGGCGCAGTGGAGCATATTTCTTTATAATGTGCCGACGCCGATACAACACTTTCTGGCAGCTCTGGGGCAAACGCGCTTGTCATGTCATGCAAAGGTGTGGACGCATTGCTGACTGGGCGCGCTTGAGCATGCGGGCTTATCATGCGCAGCGACGCCCGGGTCCGCTTGAGCGGGCGTGCTCGTCACGCAGTGCATAGGGGGCTGACCGGGCGCGCTTGAGCGGGTGTGCGTGTGAGCAGACGTGCCTATGGGCAGGCGACGCTGACTCATCCGGAAGCCCCGACACCTGGGAAACAACGCCGCAGACGTGTAGACAACTCAAGCTCTGTAGCTGGGACCGAGAGATGCTGAAAGGCGATCCCTCCTCCCCCAAGGAACTTCAGGGGACTCCAAAGAAGCTGAAGCATCCAAGTTGACAATGGTCCAGTGGTCCTGGTAGAAAAGGAACCTTTGTGAACATCTTTTCCGGACCTTTTCCGGCGTCGCATCCTCGGCCTCTTGGCGGCACACTGAGGATTCCTGACACAAGGGACAATGATGCTCGATTGCGCGGTATGGTTGCGGCGCCGCATGGTAGCCGGAGATTTGGCAAAAGCAGCGCCACAGAGCGCCTGCCCTTTTCAACGCAAGAGCGCAGGTGTGTCCGGGCCCTTCTCACCGTAAAACTGTGCTGAACGCGACCGCCGCAGGAAGTGTGCTCCAGACCATGAGTTTCGGAGTGAACGCACCAGCCATCAATGCCGGTCTCCCAGCGAATCTATAACACCAGTCTGCGCAACCCTATGGCGCATGATCTCGGTAATGCACCCGTACCACTGGCACAAGCAAGACTGATGACCCGACGCCCCTAACCAACCGCAGGGCGCTTCCAGAGGAACAGGAAGAAGCCCGGCGCTGAAGCAAGCACGATGCTGTTGCATAAGCACCACAGAGAGAATGTAGGCCCTTGCTCCAAGAAAACTTGCACCCGCGTCTCATGTCACCAGCAAGTTCTTGGAACACGGAGAGCTCATATGTAGTCAAATTGAGCAGTTCCAGGTTCTGCACGAACAAAATGCTCTTACTTGGCAACGCCTCCCTCATCACGGCCGAAAGCACGGACGAATGTCCTCCAACATTGCCAAGCTGCCGCACAACGACGCAATGTGAGAAATCTACCACGATGCGAAAACTACCGCCTGTGAATCCCAGCGGATTGAAGCGCCGAAAGGTAACGCGACCGTCACCTACCAGATCGTAGGAGACCAGAACCTGGAGCATCAAGGCGACCTGTCCAGCAAAAATATTCGGCATGCCCGGCCCCCCTGGTAGATTGCTCGGGCCGGGGCACTGAACCACTGGGACACCCAACTCCAAAAGCCACACCCAAAACCATGGCCTCGGATGCAGAGCTCTTCTATCCCGGGGCCCGCACGCTTTCCATCCGCCCTGGTTCAGCAAGGTGCCTCACGTGCAACGCGTTAGTTGTAAGCATTGGTTGAAGCGTGCCCCTTACAGAACAGAATGGTTGCTCGAAGTGGGCGCTAATAGGGCTTGGTTTGCCAAAAGTTTGCAGAAACCCGACTCGGGACCCTTTGACGAAAACCATATTAGAGGCTCGCGCGTGAGGGGAGGACCGAACTGGAGAGAACCTTATGTTTTGCTCTCCAACAAGGGGTTGTCCCCTTAGGGAGTCGTACCCAAACTGATGTGGAATAAAACTTTCAAGGACAACTTCATAGTTGTAGCGATGCAGGAAGAGAAGATTGCACAATTTCTGCGGGGTGATGTTCAAACCCACAGCCCACATCCCAAAAAGGACACTTTGGGGGTGTGAACCCCTACAAAAAAGTTAGGCTGTTGTGACTTAATAAAAGAGTCATGTTGCAACAAGCTAAAAGCTTGCGACTCCAGTAGAACCAAACACCCAGGAAGAAGGGCTCGAAGCAACCCCATTTGGGTACGTTGATCTCAGAGAGGAAGCCCTCCCCTCCCCCCCCCAAAAAAAATGACGGCGCCGAAAGAAAGCATTCCTATTTTGCCTGGTTGATGGTAAAGGGAAACTCACAACAACACAAAACAGGAAAAGTCGAGATAAAAAGGGGTAACAAACGGACACGAATCATATGTCAAGAAGGCGCCGGGCTGTGGAAACATGGAACCTCTTTGTTTGTTGGCATTGATCGAACGTAAGCACCCTTGCCAAAGCAAAAAGGGGAAGGATATCAAAAGACAACTTGTTTAACAATCAAAAAAAATGTTTTTAGCAATCAAAAAAAACTTTTTGAGCCATCAAGAAAAAACTTAATACACTCAGGGCTGCATTTAGTGAGAAACGTGTGTATCAAAAGGAACACGCAGTGCACGCGCACGGACACGGTCTCATCACACGTGCTGTAGCTGCGGGGTTACTCTTTTGCGATGGTCTGGGCGTTTACACGACAAAGACGTATAGGTCGGGGTTTCCTCATGTTCTTGGAAATAGAAAAACAGATCCCAGCAAAAAGACACCTTGATGAAAGGAAGAAACTAAAGCAGAACCAGGGAAGCCCTGCCCAAAAACAAATACACGCGAATCGGCGACGATTCGCATCCCGATCTGGTTGACTTTTGGAGGGCCCCAACTACTTCGAGAACAGAAGCAGAAAGGGAATCCCTCAACATGAAAAGGGACCCCCCGACAAAAAAAAGGAACTGGGGAACAGGAAAGCGGAAAAGTAAGAGACAAAAGAATACATAGCGAAGCCATATTTCTATTTGAAAGGGTGGTCGTCGAAGTGGACACAGTACCAATTCTTCCCAAACCGCACATCGAGGAACGCCCAAAGTAAGGCGCCTTCACGGGCAAGCAATCCCCTCCCTCCGACGCACCTCCGATCTGGCGAGCTCGAGAGAGCTAATTTACCCAACGGGTGCCTTTTTTTCCCCCCAGATAGCTGAAAGCTATAGGGGTTCTAACTTCTAATAAAGAGGGGAAAGTAATTTGCGAGATTGACGGCTGTTTGCTAGGGGGAATGCAGCTTGGGTGCTGGTGCAGGTGCTCTTTTGGGGTGCTGGTGACGGTGCGGGCGCATTTTGGCAACATTGACGGCAGGGTGCCAGGGGGCATGCAGTTTGGGGTGCTGGGTGCATTTTTGCAAGGTTGACGGCCGGGTGCTCTAAGTTTGCTTTTGGCTCTTCGGGCGGAGCTGTTAGAGGTGCTGGTGTGCAGTCATCGGCCTGGTTTTTCGCTATCTGGGGTCTACGCTGGTGTGGAACCCCCAAGATCGTGGGTTTCCCTTTGATTTCCCTTTAAAACCAACCAACAGCGAGCACCAACTCCAGCTGCGCCAAACCGAAAACGCAAACCGAGCTGCAGCAGGTGAGTGCAGACTTCAGCACCTCGCGCGAGCGAGGTTCTTGAAGGCACCTACTGGCCGCCTGGAATTTGTTGGCTTCAAACTCAAATGCCCCCCCAAATAAAAAGTGGCTAACATGTTTATCCTTTGGCTGTGGGTCATTAGACTGCGTACCCAAAATGGGTTGCCCTGGCAAGTGGAAACATAGACTAACATCTGCGATCCCCTGGTGGTTCAAATTTGACCCATACCCATTTTTCTGGCTTCAAACTTGAATGGCCCCCCACCCTCAAAATTGGCTGGGGGATTTGTTCAAATGCCATGTAAATGATGGATCCAAGCGAAAATCAAACCATGTTGGATCCAAGAAAGACGGTTTTATTGTTTTGTTTCTCTCCGATTGGAAAAAACAAAAACACATCACCCTGCAAGGACACCCACCTCAAATAACCAACTCAAAGGTGCCCAGATCCAAGCAGAGGTCATACATGCTTCTTCCAGAAACAACGTGAAAATTTGGAACCCTTTCATTGACTGGACTGCTTGGGCAAGACCAGTAGGGGTCCCCCACTTTGAGGAAGCACGAACTGACAACAGCCAGGTGTTCCCTCCAAGAGGAGGGTGAACCCCACTAAACGGGGACACACCCTATTAATTATTCAGGGGGTTATTCATCTGGGCTTCCCATTCATGTCCACCAAAACATGGCACCAAAGTTGAAAACCCCTTCCAACAATGAAAGTGCAACGCTTGGTCCCAACATGAGGAAGAATCTATGGGTATGTCTGTGTTGTTCAGGGTTCCCTGTTGACCTTGGTTTTTATGGAAGCCACCCTTTGACACCCATGTAAGGACCCCTACAATACCCGAGCGGAACAAATGCTGGGACAGTTGGAGGCGTCCGTTTACTTGTCTTTGACCCAAAAAGAGCCATGTTGGCGAACTTGCTCTCAGGGAAACCAACATCGACCAACAAGCCAAAGGTTTGTTTGGAGAAGCCAAAGCGCAACATGTGTCGTATCCTGGTGCTCTTGTGGGCTACTCAAATTGGCAGAGAATCAAAACACAAAGCTTGCCACGCCGACTGGCAAGGGGCTTGCGCAGGAAGCTGGCTAGATACGAATTCAAGAGCCAGCTTTCTCTCGGTCAAGCCATGGGTAATGGCTAAAAGGGGCATATATAAGGACCTTAGAGACTCTTTTCAATAGGCAGCCTTCATGGTTTTGGCATGTTTTACCTGAAGTACCGAAGCCATGGTTTAACCGCCTCTTGTCCAAACAGCCTCCTTGTGGTTCCCCTTAACAGGCACCAGGATCCGGCTGCCCAAACAGGGGGGCTCCAGTTCCCTAAAGAACACATCACAAAGACGCCAGCTCCAATGCCACAGGCACTTGTTTAACTGGCGGCTTGTGACCTTCTCGGGTCACTACGGTTTCAACACGTTTTGGCGGACAGGACAGACTCTGCAAAACCTGGGCCAAACGGCAATTTAGACCCTGTTTGCAGGATGAAATGGAAATTGGAGTTCGAAGGAAAACTAGAAGAGCAAACAGTAAAAAGGTCCGTTGAGTCTTCCAATGTACAGCTAATGGGATCAACTTTGGTGCTACAACCAGACTGCATAATTTGCCACAAGTACTCTCCAAAACTCACAACCAAACTCTTGAAGCAAACTCTTAGGCCCCTACTCTTCATAGCACCCCAAAAAATCGAAACATTCTTCCCCCCACAACACAAATTCTCCCCCCTCCCCCCCCCCCAAAACCCGAACCCCCTGTTGTTTTTCCCTTGTTCCCCACACGCCTCGCCCGGCTCGGCTCTCCCCTCCCCCCCCCCCCACGTCCGTCGACTCGCGCGCGCGTTTCTTCTCGCGTCGCCGCCTCCGCGGAGCTCTCCAGCCGCGCCGCGAGGCGCAGCGCGAGGCTGTGGGCGCTAGGGCCAGGGCCGGCGAGGCCGCAGAGGTGCAGCCGGTGCAGCGCCTCGACGAGAACCGCGCGGAGGAGGCGTCGGGGCGGCGGGTGAGTGAGTCGGGGGCGGCGGGTGTTTAGGTGTATGGGGATGGTTTTCAGAAGGTGCTTTACATGAGGAGCTTTCTGTGTAATTATGGGGGTTGATCGAAAGGTCCTTTACACGGGATGACTGGGGACAAAAGACAAAAGACAAAATGGGATCTTCCCCCATGCAGGCTCGTATGGGAGTGTCCTTTTGTGGAGGTGGTACCTCCTTTTGAGTGGTTTGAAGGGGAAACTAAAAAGGGAAAAACATCATTTGGGACTCCGATTCTTAAAGAAAGACACGCCCATATAAGCCATGGTGATTGCTAGTTTCCCCGAAGAGGACATGGACATTTCGTGAGGTAGCCCCCCCCAAAAACAAATAATGCACGGGTCCGCTTTACTCGCTTTGGTTCTGTCACCCGGGGCCGACAGACCCCTCCTCACAAAGCAGAAATAACAGCCCTCAAACTACTCGCGTGTCAAACACTTCGGCATCAACTGGCCGAAAGACTGCTACAAACGGAGAGCCTGCAAACGTTTCAAGTGGCTTCCTCAAACAAGACTAAGAGCCAGGTGTCATTTAAATTCTTCTCAAATGGAAAGGCTTGCTTTCGGGAAGCGATTGCCTGCAATTGAACCCAGCTTTGAGAACACTTCGCAAAACATCGCAGATGTTTCCATTTACCAAGCCGTTTTGGGGTTACCCTACTATTGAGCCACATCCAGATCGCTTCCCCTTGCCTCCGCGACCTCCTTGTAGCGCGGCCCGTCCTCCCTCGCAAGCATCAGCTCTCGCGGCTTCCTGGTCAAAAAAGCTGCGGCGACCTTTTGAGGCAAGCTTTTCCCCATTCTTTTCAGCCATCGTTCTCTTGAAACACCAGCCATTTCCCCAGGGGGTTTTGGTGGGAAAGAATGGGAAGTTAACCCTAGAACCTAAGGAAAGAAGCTGCAACTTCGTTGGGAAAGCCACTCTCAAAAGTCGGGCACCTAGGAAACTTCCTTGACTTTGCCCAAAACGGGGCCGCAAACAAGCAAGGCCTTTCCACGGATGATGTTGCACCTTTGACCCTCCCAAAACAGGAGGGGTTCCTTCTCAAAACTGCCGGATTGTCCCACCGAAAAGGGGTGACCAAACAAGTTCATGGTTTTCCCCCTTCAAAGTGGCCTTTTTCGCTCGATATATTTGAACGGAAAGAAGGGTTCGCAATCCAGGTGTGGAATGATTCGCCAACCTCAGACCCCCTCCCCCCCTCCCCCAGCCCCTCCAGCCCACCCAACCCCCTTCCCCCCCCACCCCCCGCACAAAGAAACCAGTTTCCACGTTTGAAACAAAGACGCCCCCGGTGAAGCAGCACCCAGAAACCGCCGAGTGCCTGGTGAAGGCATCCAAGCGCGGCACCAGGTACGCCAAGGGACCCTGCTGGTGCCTCGCAGAGTTGGTGGAGATCTTGGGTGTGGCTCCGTTTTTTTCATGAGGGGAACCCCTTGTTTTGCGGTGTGCACGGAAACCAAAAGGACAACCAAAATCCATTTTGGGGGGGTCCGACTCCGAATGAACGACACACCCAAATGGGATAACTCCCTTTCCTTTTTTGAGACCCTGTTTTTATGGTTTCGAAGGGAAACCGAAAGGAACACCACAATTGTGGGGGTCAAAAAAAAACAGACACACCTTGTGTGTGTGTGTGAAGATGTGTCAAAATAAATAGGGGATCCCCACATGGAAGGCTTTCATTGTGTGGTGTTTCTTTAAACCAACCCCCCCCCCCCAAAAAAAAAATGGGTACCCCCAAACAGCATACTGATATGTAGGGGCAATATTTTTGGAATTGGGACACCAAAATCGAGTGATCTTTGAAACCAACTTTGAAACGCGCCCCCCCTCCCCCCCCCAAAAAAAAAAAAACACGCACACACACACACACACATGTATTTGTGCTCGGGCCTGCCATCTATGCTTGCTATGGTGTTGTTGTTGCGGCTTCTGCAAAATGGAAGCTATGTTCAACCAGCTGAGGTATTCCGCAGGGAAAAACAGTCGCCTGCAGTTTGCAGTCCAGGGAGCCAAGGAAGAGTACTGGAATGCAGCTGGGGATAGAATTCTTCTTCTGGGCAACTAACTTTCACACATGGCCATGGGTCAAAATCTCGTGCCCCACAGTGAACATCCGATTCAATCCCTACAAACATCGGCTCTAAAATGGGCGGTGAATTCACCTACCCCAAAATGGTACCATTGGTTTTGACCCACAGCCAAATCGGAAAGAAGGATTCTCGAAGTGAGGGGCCTTCATGGGCGAGCTTGCAACTTATCCCGTGAGCTCCTTATAGTCGGCCCATACCTCATGTCCTCGACAAGCTCTCGTCCGCAGAGTATGAAACGCCCATGGGGTCAAACCAAAGCCATGAACTGCCAACGAATTTAGAGGGTTTCCCTAGAATTCAAGCGTCCGGGGTGGTTCAAGGCAAACCAAAACAACCCGACGCCCCGAAAAAGTGCGCCAAAACATGGTGCGTGTCCACTTGGACTGGGGACTTCCAAAAGCCGTTGAAAGCGCCCGAATCCCAACTTGTGTCTTCTCAAGCGCCTCAAACCGCGGCTTGCCGCCCACTAAGGGGATAGATACATGGTGTTCTTCCTGTTGGACAAAGGACTAAGGTGATGCTTCAACCGCATAACAACATGTTATAGTAAATCCCGGTACCACATTCCCAACTTGTTCCCCCCATTTTCCCCCTGAACATCATCACACCAGGAGGAAACTCATCTAATGGCTCAAAAGGTGATGTTTAGATGCGCTGAAAAGGAAACCAAACCAAACAACACATGGTCAATTGCAGCAAACCATGGGATTTCCGCCTTGTTTCCCTCGCACAATTGCAAGGGTCGCTAGATATCCTCCTTAAAGGTTGCACTTTGTGGAGGGGTTGCTGTGAAAATGCAACTTTGGGTCCCAACAAGGAATCAAAATTGAACCCCTGAGTTAGGGCATCAACAAAAAACATATGTTCTTCCAAGGGCTTCGGACATCATCGTTGACCTTGTTGTAGATTGGTTCAATGGAAAAGACAAAAATGGCTCCCAATCAAATCCGTCTCCCCGGTCAATGCGATCATTTTTCGCATCTCAGCGACACCAAAAGGATTTCAAAGGTCCGTCCAAACCGGAGTGTCTCCATTTGCTTGAGCCCCCCGCAGAAAACAACATGTCAAACTAAGTATTTCCAGCAGTGATGGATTCCCTTTCAAACCGGGGTCGAAAAATTGATACATGGTCTGTTTCGCCTCTGAAAGAGAGGAAGCTGCTTGATTTTATGTATATTTCCGGTTGGCGTCCCTTTTTGTATACCATGTCTTGCCTTTGGTGTCCCACATGTTTGACGTTGTTGATGCCTATTCCCGCTGTCGGCCAAGGTGCAGGGCCGCGACCAGCTCCCCCAAAAAGATGGGTGCCGCGCGGCAGGCGCACAGCGCCAGCCACAGGAGCGCCGCCAGGGTCACGACCTCGCGGCGTGGGTCGGCTTGTTTCCCTTGGGGGCGGTCAGCTTCAGATGGCCCCGAATTTTTAATAGGTCGCGGACCCTGTGGACATCATTTGGGTGGGGATTCATGTCCACCAACCCACTGTTGAGGTGATTCCAACTCTTAAAATTCATAGCCATGTGAATCAGCCAACCAGTTGATTTGGTTGGGGGAGGGGGAGTGTTGGCCCCTCCAAGAGTGGTCGGATTCCCCACATGTCACCCAAAAACACCCCCCGATTCATAAAACTGGGGTTGAGTTTTTGGGGCAAAAAGGAATGAGGCTGCCATTGAATATGACCAACACACGACCTCAGAAAGAGTGGTTGCTTCAAACAACAAGGGTTCCCCCTGAGTGATCGAGAAAGTACAATCATGGAACCATTCGGAGGTTTTTCAAAACAGGAGCCAACCCCAAAAAATAGTTTTGTTTGGATTCCCTTCTAGCAACCAAAAAGGGGTCCACCATTTTCAGAACTTCCAAATGTTTTTTTGGACGAGGGCGTGTGACCCGAAAGGTAAACAAACGGTAACGCTGGTCACCGTTCGAAACATATGGATCTGTCTGTTTTTGCGGGTACCCTTTTTGGGGTTGGTTTAAGGGGAAACCAAAGGTAAACTACTAATTTTGCAGGCTCCCTCAAGACAAGGCGCACTTTTTTGGCGTGCCTTTAGGGAGGGGGGAAGGTGCCATGGATTGAAACATGGCCCAGTCCTCCAAAAGAATAGATCGGTTTCCCTAGCCCTTGGTGACCTGGTAGAAGTGGTTTGTTGGTTCACTCAGACGGAAGCCAACCTCAGGATTTGTGCCTTGGGGATGACTGGAGAAGGGAAAGGGTGGCATGCTGAGGGGGCTTGCAGATGGAAAACCTCCAAATCACCCGGGACCTGACCATCCTGACCCTGAAACCTTTGATTGGTGTGTTTTGTTGGACGGCGCCCTTTAGGGGTGACCCCGATGTGCGGCCAGCCCTGCACGGCACGCTTGGCACCGTGTTTGAAAGCTTTGGGGAACTTCCGACCCCTGCTCCGCTGGTCGGAAAAACCAGAGTCGCTCAAAGGATACCAGCTGGGGCCAGTTGATTCAAATCACCTGTTTGAGATCAGCTGATCTACAAGATTTCTTCAGGCAGGTCCTGTGGAAGCTTCTCAAAATGGATCGCGGACCCATGTTGGCTCAAAGTTCCACAAGCACCGAAAGGAAAACCAACCATTTTGGCGGAAGGGGGTCCCCAAAATGGAAGGCTCTCATTATGCCATGTTCCTTTAAACCAACCAGAATGGGTAATTACCCTCAAAAAAGAAGCCTACCGCATAGGGGGCAAAACATTTTTGGGGACTGCACCAACATCGCGTGATTCTCGTTTTGGCTTCCCTTGAAACCCACCTGAAAACGGGCATCCATCGCGAAAAACATATTATATATTATTTTTTTTAAAAAAAAAAAAAGAGGAAAAAAACGGGGCCCGTCTAAGAAAAAAGGGAGAATCAAAACCCTCGCCCCCCGCCCAAAATTTTCCGGCCCACACAGCCGTCGGCCACATTCGCTCCCCGAAGGCCCGGCCTTCAGCTGCGGCGGGGGGAAAATCTGGAAAGCGCCTGCGGCGCAGCCCGACTCCACCGAAAAGTCCCCGTGGGTTCGGTGCGTTCGTCGGAAATTTGCGAACGAAGTTGGATCAACTTGGGAGGTGTTTTTTTTTTCATGGTTTTGGGGGGAGAACTGGGGGAACCCTGACCCAATTGAGGGACCTATTCGCGACACTGAAGTTGCAACCTCGTTCGATGGATTTGCCCGTTCGAGGGGTCGAACAAACACTCTGCCACTTTTGGAGGGGAAGCAAACCCCGCTTATCCCGTGCCAGAAGCTGCGCTTGCATTGGGATGCATACGTCATCTGAAAGCTGAAGGGTATGACTGGGAACTGCCAAACTTCGATTGCCAGGGCTGCCCTTTTCAACCTTTCTGAACCTCTGGTTTTGTCAAACTGAGATCACCCGAGCTTATTCAGGAGTCACAAGAATTCCTGTGACTACCAAGCCAGGACAGGAATGATTCAGTCGGAACTCTCTTCGCCTTCAAGCCTCGTTTGGAAGAGGTGCGCTCAGCTTTGTTGTACCACCAAATCCAAAAAAACTTCATTCCTGTGATGGCCACATACAGTGCTCCTTCTCCGGGCTTAGCCACTGGCTCTTCTTTCTTGGTCGAAAGATCTCAGGGGCGCTAAGCGGAACATTAAGTTTCCAAAAGACCCTCTGTGCCTTTGTCAGTCTTATTCCCCAAAATCTGATGGGTGCACCTTGGATGGTCTCTGCACCTCGGATGTGCGTAGCAGCACCTCCGTGGCAGGCCATCCATTCTGCAAAAAAGCGTATTGCCACAGTGCATGCTTATATATATATATATAACTTCCAGATAACCTCATTGAAAAAAATAACTTCCAACTCACCTCCTAAGATAGAACTTCCAACTGACCGATTCAAAAACCAAAGTTTGAAGGTTCTTGGACCGCGGGTTTTGCTCCATCCCCCGGCGCCTTCCGATGCCCTCTCGCCGGCCCCTGCCGCTCGACTTTTTTTCGAAGCGCGAGGCGAAGGCTCTGCAAGGGGAAGAGGGCCAAACGGAAATGAAACTTGGGGCCAACTGGGCCTCCGAGAAAAGAAAAACAAAAAACGAATTGAATCTGTTGTTTTTTTGAGGCTACCCCGCCTAAAGATGAATGTGTTAGGGCTTTCCCGTTGGTGTCCCTTTGAAACACCCAAAAAGGGTACCCTCAAACAACAACGAGCCACCCATATCCCGTAAACGGAGAAACATCTCTCTCTCTCTCTCTCTCTCTCTCTCTCTCTTTTCCCACGGTTGAATTTGAACAACACGCTGATCGTCCAGTCCCCTTCCAACAAAAAGGCTGGTTGTTGGAACCAGTTACTAGGTTTGCCCAACCCTCTGGCAATGGGCCCTTTGGCAGATATGGAGGATTTGTAGTCATGCATAGCAACATGGGTTCGTGAAACAAAGGGCAGCAATTTACCGCACTTTATTCCTTTCAAGCAACACCAAAGGATCATCAGCGAGTTACGGCTAGAACAAATGGCACAACATGTGGCAAACCTAAAATCCCCTCCAAATGAATAGGTTTCATGACTGTCCCCATGATTAAAGAAAAAAGGACAAGAATCTGGCTTTGACACATACCCATTCGAGTCGTTCACTCTTGCCCTCCAGTTTTTCTTTGATCTGCCTCGGCCCAGGCTACCCAAAGGAGTTGCATCTCTCAAAGCACCATCATAGGCACCAAGGAAAGCAGCCATTTACGCAAGCGGCTGCTTTCCATCTCTTCAAAGGGCGCACATGGCCGCAACGGCGCAGAGAAACACCAACATGTGACCAGCGAAAGCAAAGTGGATGGAGCCTGCCATGCGGAAGAGTCTGACTCACTGGCTAAGCTGTTTGTTTGAGTCTTGCCACGTGGGGGTGTGTGTGTCAAAATAGAGGCACCCGTAAAATTATGGCGTTCCCTTTACGCCATCAGAAAGGGTACCGAGCGAGCCACAGAGACACACCCACAAAAAGCCACATGTTGGAGACACCACCATGGAAAGCAGCCATTTGCACCCCCGCGGCTCAGCACCCGCAACTTTCCAAGGAACTTTCTCTCGCTCCATACCCCACACAGTTCCCGGAGGATTGTCGGAAGTCCATAGGCCTTGGTATGAAACACCCCACCAAGCTCAGTTTGCACAGATGTCAAACTGATAGGTGCAAGTGCCAACCTGACACGGGTTCAGGCACTGGTGGGGTGACAACCCCTATGTAGCACAGATGTCAAATCTCCAAAGGCTTTTCATCCTGGGACTACAACAAAGGAAACGACTACCATCTGGCTCAAGGAGTGATTGATTTGAAGCCTGTCGGAGCAACCCTTTCCGGCGTCCTCCACACATAGCCCATATTTCTGGAGCCTTAAAACGCAACAATCATCACACAGTGTAAAATGAACCTTAACATAAACCCAATGCTTAAGCAACCTCCCTCAAAGTGTCATGTATGTGTATACATATGTGCATATATATACATACAGTCCTGTTTATCTGCTTTATCTACTTACTTATTTATTTATTGATTTACACATATACATATCTATACATATATGTGTATGTATATATATATATGATATATTAGTCTCCAAAAATACATGTATAGATATGCCATTCTCTTCGGCAGAGGCTGCGGTTCGTGCGGCGAAGCCCCAGCCTTCGCCGCTCATGTCCGAAGACTTGGGCTTCGGAGCGTCGGCTGGCGGGCCTGGTGCCCAGAAAAGTCAGCCGCCTCTTGGAGGTCCCCGGAAACCCCAAAAAACGCCTGTGGGTCCCCTGAAACAACCAATGGGATTCCCCCCCCCCCCCGTTTTTTCTCGGGGATCTCGCGTTTTGGTGGGTGAAATGTTGGGGAAACCACGCCAAAAAGCAACAAGCAAGTTGTGGTCAAAAATGGGGGAATCGGAGCCAAGAAATGGGTGGAGTCCCCCCTGAGTTGCCGGACTGAAAAACGAGCCCGAAAAGGGTAGCCTCGAAAAGACACACGCAGCAAGCCTCAAACCGGCAGTTTTCAGTTGCTTGCCCATTGGACGTCTGAGATTGCACCATGCAACTCACTTGCAAAGGACCCGGAAATCAACATTTGACCTGGGCAAATTACAAGCCCAGAACTCAGTTCCAACAGCAACAAAAGGCTGCCTGTTTTGGGCTGAGCCCTTTTCTACGCCCCGCACCCTGCCAAACAAAAGGAGATGTAGAGGGTGGAATCTACTGAACAACTGTGAACCTCTTTGGAAGGGTCAAAACTAAGCAAGAAACACAAGAACTAATTTCCCTTTCCTTGCTTTCTGAGCTTAACCGATCTCAAGTGCAATGCAAAAGGAAGCACCTTCTCTGACAACTTGGCAACTGGAAGCAGTGAAATGGGCCCCAGTCTTTGTGGTTTGCGCTGCAAGTTCGCTTAAAAAATAAAATATAAAAGAAGAAACACACAAGTCTGAGGATTTCTCAAAACGGAACCCGGCCTTCCAGACCCGCGAAAAGGGGTTCTTGATGTCCGCGATGTCTCACAACCGATTGAACACTCCCATCCTCCTTCGGGCGCATGGCTCCCATCTTCGCGAGTTGAAGGACACCCAAACATGAGTCAGGCCCACCCAACTCCTCTCGGCATGAAAGCTTTCTCAGGAGTTGGACCCCTTCCCCAGTAAAACACCAACCAAGAGGGGGCTCGGCATTTTGATAATTTTGGCGCGCTGTTCCACCCAAAGCCCCCTTGAACCAAGGATAGACCCCCAAACATGGTTTTTCCTCTTGGACGAATGTGATGTCTCAAAATGGGGGCCCAAAAACGTGTTCGCATGCGAGTTTCCCTCCAACACGAAAAGGGTCATCACCCTTCGCCTCACACAAACGAGCCACGCCCATGTCAGGCACATCCAAATTCGGCCCCCGAACATGGTTCTTTGCTGTTGGACGCGGATTTCGGACTCAGGCGATGCTCAGACCCCCTGAACCGCCCGCTTCGATTCGTGGGCCTTGCAGGAGCCGCAAGTAGCGCTGCCACAAGTCCCTGCCCGAAAATGCGGGGGACTTCTGGGCGGGCGGCTTTCTCATGAAGCCGATCCTCTCAGTCTTTCTTCAGTCTTCAGTCAGTTTCACTTTTACGTGGGCTGGGGAGGAGACAAAAGGGCACGACCAAAAGGCTTGATAACCATGTTGGATAGCTGATCATTGTGTGCGTGTGGGGGGAACCCACGAAACAAAAAGGGGTTTAGAGAAGGGTTCAATCACACGCAACTGGAAGTCACCTAACTCCTCACCCGGAGGGGTTGGTGGGTCCAAGGGTGGCGAAGCCAGTCTCCATTCGAGCAAAACACCAACAAAGCTGCCCCCCATTGCCCATGGATTTAGACTGATCACAGTCACCCCCAAAGTGCCACTGATGCACAACATCCTGCACCGGTTGGGATGCAAGCCTGGGCAAAGTTTGGGGTCCTTGGTTTATCTTTTCAACAGCGGAGGGTCGGTAAGAATCATGTCTGGGTCCCCGACAGTGGTTGCGCGCGCTTCTCGGATCCGGGTTCTCAGCATTACTCGACCCCTTTATACCACGATGGCAATTTAGAGGACGGATCCGGGACCGTTGCAAGTGGATGAAGCCCTTTGATTTTGATGAGGAGCAACCCATTTAGGAGGTAAGCATTCAGAGGTACGTCACCTATGCTGAGGGGATCTTGAAGTTGTGTATTGTGTCAATCTTACACGGATTTACCCAAGGTCGATCCCGAATTACTCCATCGGGTAGAATAGTAGGGCGGGGGCGGGGGGATCCCGCCCTCAAAAAAATGGGTTACAGTTACCCCCAATCAAAAGATCAACCAAAGCTTCAGTGCTCCACTCCAAAAAGGTCCAGGATTCCCACATCCCATTCCTGTCGCTCGCTCGCTCGCTCGCTTTCGCTCGCCCTCCAGGGCTCCGGCTTGCCGGTCTCGAGCAGCGCATACAAGGGCTGCTCCCAAACCAACGCGGCCACGTGAAGCCTCGGACGAGGCAAAACAAGCAAGGCATCGAACGTCCCCGAGTTTACGACACGATTCGAAGATGGCACAACTGGATGAGCCCAACTTCTAAAACAAAACATATGGCACAACCGGCACTTTCCGAGAAATTCGAGGGGTCTGGGGCATAGCCTCGCAAGTCATAGCCTTTGGCTGGGTGCTACCAGTCGACCACAGGGCTTGAGGGTCCGGACTGGTGCCACCCGTCGGTCAAAAGACAAGGCAGGGAGAAGCACGATGTGTCCATTGTGGGTCTAGGAAACAAGAGGCCCAACGCCACCGTCAGACCGGCATGGCCTTATCTACCGTTGAACCCCTTCATAATTTATGGTTCAAAACCCCTGTGAATTGTTGAGTTGAAAGCCGCATAAAGGTATGAAAACCACCTTTGCTGATTGAACCCTGCCCCCCCCCTTCCCCGCGTTTCCTTCTATATAGCGGAAGTTCTGAGTCACCTCCCCAAATCCCAAAACGCAAATCGATCCGCGCAGCATCTCCAGGAAGATCAGCTGAATCTGGCCGCATCGCCCACCCGTGGCACCCGTGAGACTGGACGAGAGAAAAACAGAGAACCCAAATCTCAGTGTGGCTCGTCTTGGTCTTCCTCTAAGACACCAACAAAAGGGTCCCCCGATTTTTTTGTTGACACTGGGGAAACTACCATATGTTGGGGGGCCAGCCCCATGATTTTGGACGTTTTGGGGGTCCCCCCTAAAAAGGAACCCGTACCCGTTTGGGCCTCTCTTCTGTGAAGGCACCCTTTTCGGGGCTTGGCGTAAAAGGGAAAAACCAACCGGGAACACCGATCGAGCTCCATGGGGGTGGCGCGTCCTATTTGAGCCACACCCATTTGGGTGTGAAGTTCAGTGGGTGTTGGTCCTTTGGTCAGTCGGTGGGTCCCGATTCATGTCCAGCCACTTTTTGCGACTCTTGAAACCTCCACCGGCCATTTGGAGAATCCTTGCGGGTCAACGTCACCCCAAAGCACACTCCTTTCAACATGGTTTCCCTTTAAACCAAGCCCAAAACGGATATCCTGAACAAAAACCACCATGATTGAAGCACCGAAAGATGATGCTTGAATCACTCATCTCAGCAGGTGTTCATTCGTGCTGGTTCGTGTCTAAATATCACCAAAATGCTGAGACCCAAGACTCTCACTTTGGGTGTTTCAAACTGGCTAGATGTGTCTTAGGCCCCCTTTAGATTTAAGGGGGTCCCCATTTCAAGACACCCCATCCCCATGTTTGAGATGTTCCAAATTCAGCGAACCTTAGAACGTACAAATATATCAACAGAGACCACAGAGCAAACTTGGCTATTGCCCCCCCCCCCCCCTCCCCCCGCCCCCGCCCATAGAGCTTGACCTTCCGGCTAGTGGAAAAACACCCGTTTGGGTATGTCTCACAATAGGAAGCGGACACTCCAAAAATGGATTTCGGTGTTACTTTAAGTGTCCCTTCAAAACCACCCCCAAAACAAATACCACCTCCAACTCCAAACACAAACTCATTTTCAAAAGCAGCCAAAGGTCACGGGCTTCTACCACATGGCAGCCAGGGAAAAGTGGTTAGAACATGTCAGCAGCTCCCTCTGGCTTCGAAGGCAAGAGGAAGCGAAGCAAGATCAGATTGCAAAAGGTAGGGATTCGGTATGGAATTTCTGTGGGGAACCAGCCCAGTCGACATCACGGACATTTCTGCTCACCAACCACCCTTGGAGCATTTTCCAACCAAACATGCACAAAACAAGCTCGAAACTCAGGGACCTCGAAACTCTGAGTGTTGAGAGCTTCGAGGTTCCAAAATTGGCCGAACATGAAAAGGTGATGTCCAAAGCTACCTTGAAATGGGGAAAATTTGGGAAATGTAGGCAACCCTGAATAATACTGCTGAAAAACCGGAATTGGGGACTGCCCTGAAGAGGAAACCTGTCAAAATGCACTAGAAAGGGCGCCCCCTTATCCAAGTCTCTGGAAAACCATGGAACCCCAGCGGAACCTACCGTTTCAACCGAGTGCCGCAGCCTCCAAGACGGCTTGATCGAGGGTTGCATTTGTCCACTACCTCAAGACTTAAACACAGGGGCGGCTGAGTTCCCCAAAACGGAAAGTCCTGGGTTTAAGGCTAGCTTGGGGTAATAAACCACTGCGACTCCGACTTGATCACTTTAAGGGACTCCCCTTGATTCACAGTCACCAAAAACCGCAAACCTCCAGCCAAAACCGGGCATGTGGCTCGGGTGTGCGCGCCTCAGCCCATCTGGTCATGTCCTTCAGGTCCGCTCTCGACCGCGATTGTGGGGGAAAATGGAGCAGGCAACCCAACAGGAAAACACAAGCCCTGCTCACAGCTGCCAGTGTGGAACAGGAGGCCCCCAAAAGGTGATGGTTTTTTGTTTGTTCCGCGTTCATCCTGCGGGGGGGTACCCCTTGTC
This sequence comes from Effrenium voratum, assembly GCA_963377175.1. Lineage (NCBI taxonomy): Eukaryota > Dinophyceae > Suessiales > Symbiodiniaceae > Effrenium > Effrenium voratum. Next base: position 220,092 of record CAUJNA010000244.1, on the reverse strand, counting down.
TGACGCCAAAACCCTTGAAAACAGAAGCCCACCCAGCTACTAAAAACCCTGAAACATCTATCTTCACCGTCCTTGTACGCCAGCATCTTGCC
>CAUJNA010000244.1:105000-215000 GCA_963377175.1 Effrenium voratum | reverse complement strand
CAAACCGCGTGTGTTTGTTGTAAAGGGAAATCAAAGGCAAACCACGAATTTGGAGTCTCCTCCATTTTGAGACAAACCCGTACTTGTCGAAATCGAAACCAATACCAAAGGATATTGGGAAATTAGTGCCTGCCCTTTTTTTTGTGGCAGCAACATATTGCCCGTCCCCCAACGTACCATCGGAGCTTCTTTTAGATTCCCCAAAGGCTTTCTTAAAACAACCAGCCAAAGAGGGTTACACATCAAAACACCCCCACACACACACAAAAAAGACACACCCACACAAAACAACCAAAAAATGAAATAAATGAAGAACATGCCATTCCTATCTGGAAATTACCTTAGGAATGTGATGGCCAAATACTTTCATATGCCATCTCATCTCTGTCCTCGCTTCATCTATTTTCTGGAGATTTATGACGAGCGAAGGGAGACATACAGGGACAACAGGATGAATGCCAATTGCGAAATCCTTCCAAGATACGACCAAGAGATAGGAATGGCATGGAAGAGATAATGCCATCCTATCTTCTTCCTCACATCCCCAAAACGGGTACCTTCCCAAGCGGGACCCTTTGAAAGGGGCGGGTCAAAGAAAACCAAGAAATGCCAACCTATCTGAGGCAATTGCGCCTTTTTGACACGTCACATGGAAACCAATCAAATGTCACATGGAAACCAATCAAAACATGATGTTGAGAGGAATCCCCTTTAGGAAAAGGAGCCCTAACTAGCGACAAGGTAAAGAAACCCTCTGCATCCTCAAGGTATGGGCTGAACGAGGCAAATCCTCAACCGGAAGACGGGATCTTTGCGCTCCCATGAGTGTGCGATAGTGCGACTGGTCGACGAGAATTTCAAGCTGCACCGCCTCAACACGGAACTCCCATTTCAACCTGCGCATTTCAACTTCTGCACGATTGAGCATTTTGATCTACGTATCGTCGATTCGTCCATGTGCAACCATGTAATGTCCGACGTCGGGCAGCCCTTTTTTGTCTCTGTTTCTCCCTGGGAAGGGGGTGGGGTGCCATGGACACCCAGAGTCCATCGTGCAGCCAAGATACAAAAAACAAACTTTGAAAAACAAATGCAACATAGACCCCAAGAATTGGGCGGGGCGCCGCGACCTCAATGCGTGAGGTGGTGTCGACGGCGCCGCAGGCGACGCACACCTGACGCCGTGGATCCGGAAAAAAGTGATAGCCTATGAAGCACTGGGAACGGCCCAACATTGGTGGCCTTCCTGGTGTTGACCAACATCTCTGATTAACCCAATCTGAAGATGTAAACTGATCTCAGTCGAAGACTTGCTGCGTCAGAAGAGGACTGGCCTGGAAGCATTAGTTGATGCCCTGACCCCTCGAAGGTGCCTAAGTCAAATGCTAGGATCCCTTTTTCTCCCCGGCCAAAAGCTCAGCAAGCTCGTGTGCGCCAGCATCTCTCTGAAGCTAGGCTTGGTCTCAAAAACTGGGACCCGAAATGGACATGAGAATTCGGCGGAGTCGGATTCATGTCCAACCACTTTGCAGGTTCCAACTCTTTAAAGTCAAAGACGGATGGGGGGCGAATGGGGGGATGTTCTAGTTCGATTGTGGGACACCACACGAGAAACCACCTAATCCATCTGGCACCCAGCCAGAAACACGGCTGCTCCCGTGGCCTCGCGGAGACCACCTAAAACCGGCCCCCAAATTTCCACGGGTTGGAGGGGTCATCTGTTCAAAGCCAGAGAAGCAACCCTATACAAGGACCCATGCAAGTCCAGAAGCCCTCGAGCACTTGGACCATCAAGAAAGGGGATGAAACACGAATGCGATCTTGCAACAAAGCGGGGAAAAACGTTGAAACTTCCAAGAAGAACGGGTCCGGCTGGTCTCACAAATGCGCCCAGTTGTGTCTCAAAATAGGGACCCGTCCCTCTCATTTTGGCTCGGTTGAGCAACCCAAGAAGCGGCACCCTCAAACGGAAAGCCAACCCTCTCACCTCTATCCCTCGACATGTTCTTTTGAATTGGGCCACCCTTCTTCAAGCATTGGCCACTATTGTTTAAGCAACCTCCTGTTGTTTTCTCCTTTTGCGGGAACGAAGCTTGTCTGCGTCAACAATTTGTCTCCAAAAGCGTGCGAGAGTTTCGCCAAAGTTGGGCCTTGGTCAACCAGTTTTCCACCATCCTCTTGGGATTCCCACCCCAAAAACATCAAACACGAGGCCACCAAAAAAAAAAACGCGATGGCCCCCCCAACACAACCCCCAAAAACACCCCGGTCCTGGATGTGCCCCTCCGCGCGGAAGCTGGTGCCGAAGCACTCGATGCACCGCGCCAGCTCCCGCTTGCTGCGGCCCTTCGCTCGCCGCGGATCCATCGGATCCATGGCGCCGGAGACCGCCGAAGCGCGGCGATCCATGGCGAAGGAAGCGGCTCAGGCCGGGCAAGCTAAAAGGAAAGCAGCCGGCTTTGGAGGGGTTGAAAAGTGGTTGGTTGGGTGGGTGGTTAGGTGGGTGTGGGTGGTTGGGTGGGGGGGTGGGTGGGTGGGTGGGTGGGTTGGTTGGGTGGGTGGGTGCTGGGCGGGCACTGGGCGGGCGCTGGTGGGATACTCGTTGGCCTTAGCTTTGTGTGCCCCCTCCTAGGGAAAACATGAAAGTGGCAAGTGGGAAGCGGCGAACCACGTTCAGGCTTCAGCCAAAAAGCACACTACACCCTGTGCATTTGTTGACGGTACCTCTTGGAGGTTGGTTTAAAGGGACCCCCCCCATTTTTGGGGTCCCGCTATTTTGACACCCATGTGAACATGGCCGGGGGTTGGGGATGCGGCATGGCTTTGGCCCAAATGGCACGACGCTTCGCGGATCACAGGGTCGTGGACATGGCCAAGTCAAGTGCGGCCCATGTTACTTTACAAAGGGCTCCTTGTGCAACTTGCTGGTTTTGGATCGCAACTGTATTGCAATTGCACCCGCAGTACTTATTGTAAAGGGCTTCTTGTACAAGGCTACTTTTGAAAAAGGCTTTGTGCGAAGTATAGCTTGAAGTTTCTGGCTTCCTAGCCAACGCCGAGTTTCGCCCACACGCAATCACGAGAAGAGAAAAAACAATCCACCCGACGTCTTGGCCCACCAAACACATGGCATATGTCGAGGTAGTTCCCCCATTGAGTTCACCTGTTACTGACTTCCTTCGAGCATTGGTTAGTTGCAAACTGCATTGTACCATTCGACCCGTCTAAACGTAAAGAAGAAAGCAAGACAGGTGCAGGTTACGCGAGTTTGTGTAAAACAACGCTTGACTCAACCAAGCATGTTTACTTCCATTTGCTTGAGGCCACTGGAACAAATAGGCATATGTCCAGTAGTGATTGGATTCTGATAGATTCCTTCAAAAGCCAACAAGGGAAAATCAAGAATATTCTTAAGCCACTGGAAGGTTACAACAATCCACGAACCAAAGCCCGGAGCTGGCCACGACTGGCCAAGACTGAGCCCAGGGCTGTGAATCATTTCCTCCACGAAAGAGGCAAGCAGAGTGGCACTGATCTGCGCAACGCCGGTGCCACCGAAAACCGTTGGGCGACCAACACTAATTTCCCATGTGCCCTCAGGTGGGTCGGAAGCGGCGTCCCATTTACCCACAAGAACCAGACGTTCTGTCATCCCCAAAGCACAAAGTAGGGGTAGGGGTTGCCTGACAATTCGGATGTTGACCGCTGATGAACAAAACTGCCAAAGTGATGGACCTACACCACTCCGGGGCAGAGGGACTTCAGGGGGAACGGGGACCTGAGGAAGGATTGGGGGAGTTTATGAACCACTGACCAAACACATCGGCATTGGCCATGGAGAACTCAAGGAGTTTTAAAAGGTATGGGTTTTGGAGCTATGAATTCCAACAAACACCAATACGCCAGTATAATCTTTGTAAACCAGTGTAGACCCCTTAACATAAGTGGTACATCTCCATACCTCTAAAGCCCACACCTCCAAAGCAAAAGGGGGCTTCTTTGTATGGCACCTTCAGACACTCCAATGAACAAAAACCTCTCTTGAAATGGCAAACAAAAGGTGTTCAAACCACCAAAAGAGGGGGTGGTACCATTTTATACTTTTATTAGTCCCTTGAAGCAATGTAGGACTGCCCTGTGCATTAATTAGCCTCGGCAAGTCATGTATTGCTGTACAATCCGCAAGGGCTTAGACCATATACTCAATAGAGTATCGCTGCGGGAATATATCGCAAGAAAGGGAGAACAAGACTAGGTCCTCCAGTAGATGAATCAGAAGATAGGTCTTCATCGGACCGGCGTTCAACTTGTTTCTTTGGAGCGTCTTTACGTTAAGAGCGAAGTCATAACCCGTCTGATCAACACCCTTCTCCTCAAAGACTTTTCTCACTTCTTCTATGAGTCTCTGCTTCTGCTCCTCTGATAGAATAAGGGTACCAACTTTTTTCTGTAGTCTATTTTAGTAGGGGAACCCTCCCAACCAAAAAAGGATTAAAAAGGGCCCCTAGCTGGGGCACCTAGAAAAACAACCCACCTGGCCTGCGCCAACCAATATGCAGTTGGCACCCCACCTGCCTGGGCAAGGAGGGCGCTTTCTGCGAAGCGCGAGCCGATGTCCTGCGGTGCAAATCCGACGGGCCCATGAAAGCCGAAAGCAAGGAGGTTCTCACAAACTACCGCAACTTTTAGATGGAACTGGTGCAGACAATTCCGGTCTTGTAAAGCTTCCATTCTGCTTTTCTACCGGCGCGGGGGTATGGTTGGAAAACCTTCTTCTTCTTTTTTGGCGAGCGACGGGTCCAAAACCAGACCTGGTGCTTTTCTTCGCCGCGTCGGGCGCTTAGTACCACACGGCCCCAACCCTGTCCTGTTTGGAGAAAATTGCATCATTGCAGGCCCAAAGGCAGTTGGTTCATTCAGCAGTGTGGCACGCGTGAAGTCGTAATTCAAGGTCCGCGCGAGCGAACGAACCACAAAAGGTTGTCTGCATCTGCTCACAATGAGCTGCTCCGATCTGCAGAGTGTGCAACTGAAGGGTGATGCGAAGCCATTTCAGCTCACTTCAGCCTGAGCTAGCCCCGCGCTGCAAGATCGCACAGCAAGGCCGCGCAGCTTCGCGGCAGTTGGCTTAAAGCGTTGCAACTGCAGTGCGCCCGCAGCGTGTCACAGAGCCGCCAGGCCGTTATATCAGGTGCAAGAAGGCTCTGCTTTGCCAACTGTCTGGTGTCCCAGACAAATGCACACGCCCTGCCCTGCACTGGCATCTTTGCATTTTGCACCATTTAACTGAACAGACCCACATGGGCTGGATAGTCCTTCAGCAGCCCAGTAGTCAAATGCTCAGATTGTCGTCCCTGTGCGTTCAACTGGACCATCAGCTGCGCGAGCTCTTCGGCATTAGTTGCTCGCGACCTGCAAGCGCCATGAGAGGCGGTCTGGCATCAGAGTCTTTCCCGGCGGAGGGTGCACCACCGAATTCCTGTATGTGAGAGCTTCTCAAGACAGTGAACAAATCTGAGCTTGTGAAGCTTCAATGTGGACGAACCCTCAAATGAGTATACTGACTACCCATCTATGAAAATGTGTTTCGTATGTTCGCAAAGGCAATTGAAGAACACACCGTCATGGCTCGTGAGCTCCATTGGCCTGGCATGTGATGAACCCTCAAGTCCAGAGTCCTGCGTCCACGCCTCTAGTCCATCGAGCTTGATCCAAGCCAAATATCTGCGGCAGAAGCTGTCGGGGGGGCACAAATGCGTGGAGATTCAAACACCCAGGCAAAGGCAATACGATGACCAAAACACCAATGTTTTGTTCTGTGTGCAGCCGTCGTTGGTGATGCCAGGCGGTGAAGGCGAGATATACCCATGTACCTCGCCTCATGAGCCAGACCCCAATCTGCAAACTGGAGGGATCAATCAAAATGCGAACTGATCTCAGCAGTTTGCCGTGAAAAACTCTGGTAGGAGAGGCTGGATTGAGATCTAATCAATCACATGTGTCAAATCCCCTACATGGGTCACGGTCAGAGTTCCCTTCACGAAATTTCTGACAATGGGGTTGATGACAATCCACCCTAAGCCCGAGGAAAGGCCGGGTTGACCAAGACACATATAAGTCACAATCCAAGTCTGGTAATGTGAAGAATCAAATCATCGTCTGCTTCTATTTCTGGACGGGACAGCCCCTTTCGAACCCTCACTTGCCCGGGTTTTGATCGTGGCTGGTCTGAATCCGATGCAGCGACTGCTCCATGGCTCAATTTTTCTTTGCCCATACCACAACGTGCCGGCGGCTGCGAGCGCGCGCCGCACTGCCACACCCCAGTCATCGCTCCTGCGACTTTGAGGAAGTCTCGTTTTTTTGGAGCTGGTACCCTTTTGCTGGTTGCTTTGAAGGGAAACCTGCCGAAAAGCGGGCCCCATGGGTGAAGTTAAATCGCTCCTCGATGCTGAAGTACCGCGCTCTCTCATCATCACAGCCAGTCATGATGGTCCTAAGCGAAGCTTTGTCATATTGTGAGACGGCGAGATCATCCAGCCAAAGGCATGGTGACGTGGTTCGCACTTGTTGCATGTCATAGACCATGTTCCCTTTCAAATTCGCCTGTCTAAGATCGCCCCAACATAGAAGTTACAAAAACACAAGGAGTTTGTCTGCCACCCCGCTACATTTGGTTTGGCTTGGGCCAGAAAGCCTGTACATTCTTCGGAGGGTTCTAAAAGGGCCTCGCACGGGGCGGGACAGAACCTGGCTCAGCAGATCCCAACAGCCGGCATGGTTCACTTGCCATGCCCCCACCCCCCCCCGAAAGATTTGAGCGGAGAACCATGGGCATCTCAACCCTTGGAATGGCTCCTTGAATAGGAAGCCTCGTGCTCGATGTCGTGCCAAACAATGATACTATATCCCCACCCCCAAGGAAGCAGGTATGCTTAGAGTATGGCACACCCCAACGCATCATTTTGGGGATCTCCAAATGAGCCACCGTCGACATTCATTGCCTCCCCAGCTGGCACAATCCGGTTTGTCATGCGGTTCGCCTCATGTCTTCTGGCTGTTCTTTATATGGGGAACGTACTCAAAAAGGGAGTTGGTGGACCCACTCATTGCCAAACGATACGACAAAATTCCGAGTCCCTGTCATAAAGCTCATCCCCATCTATTTGTCTTTGTTTGAGGCCGAGCTTGGGGCTTCAAAGGCGATCCATTTGCTGCTCTGCGGCTGCACTCTTTCGGCTCGGGCCCCCCGCTTGTCCACAGGCGAAGTCTCCAGCGCGTGCACCGGGACATTGTGCACGCCGAGCTTCATGAAGACAGGAGACCCTGGTCTGAGCTCAATTCAGTATGCCAGTAGTGAGTCCAGGGCTGGGTTGTTTCTTCTTGTTGCTTTAACGTGTATACCATATTAATGTGTGTATGTGATTATATATAATATATACACGCAGAGAGAGGGGAGAGAGAGCTTGTTCCCTACGCGGGTGCTGGGGCAGCTGGAGACGCAGCTGATCCAACACAGAAAGCCGCACAGCAGTTGCCTTGTAACCCTGATTTGAAGACGGTTGAGCGTGGCCCAGCCGTGGAGCCTGACCCCCATCCTTCATCCTATATACAACCTTAAAGCTGCATTGGGTGTCATCAACAGCAATGGGTCTGATTCAAGCAAGCATTCAACTTTCCCCCATGCCCATGTCTGCATGGCCTGTGGTAGAGTCGAAAAAGCTCACGTCGCTGAGACGAACGTTGCTGTTGGCCGCCGCAATGTACCTCGGTCCAACTGCAAACTCGCCAGCGAGCTGCTGGAGCGCAGGTAGCAAAGTAGCCCTTTGGCCTGGGGGGGGGGCTTTCTCTAATAAGGGTTTCGGGAAAGCACATCGCCTTTTTCAGGAAAGGAAACTGGAATACCTCCAGGGAAAACAACTAAATATCCTTCTTGCCCACGCAACAAGGGGTAGCAATAGAGCTCTATTGCCCCCACCCCCCAAAAAGAAAAGATGAGAGAACCATGACCATGGCCCGCAAATGGGTAGGTGCCAAAATAGGGAAACCCAGCAAATGGTGATTTTCATTTCGGTTTCCCTTACCTCTCTGAAAACGGCAAACGCCCGGCCTCTCTCCGTTGAGGAAGGACGCCGTGCTAAAGTCCGCCGAGCGGGGGCCGAAGCCCATGCAGAAGACCTCTGGACATTCGATGCACCGAAATACCGCACCTGGTTGGATTCAAGAAAAACACCAACAGGTTTTAAAGGGAAACCACAGGGAAACAAAATGGAAACCAACCCTTTTTGTCCTTCTTGGAGTTGGCAACCACAGCAAATCCCACTTTTCGTTGCACGCCCCCCCTCCCCCAACAAAAAACTATTGTATCATGTTTTTGTTTTTTTTTTGTTTTTTTTTTTTTTTTTTATGACAGGGGGGAACAGGATTGAAACAATCGCTGCAAGAGACACTTTAAATTTGTGAACGAAACGGGGCTACGATGGAAACAATCGCTTTGAGAGACACATTTGAATTGCTAACCACACAGGGGAACAGGATTGAAACAATCGCTCCAAAAACAAAGTTTCAAATTTTCTATCGATACGGGGCAACAGGATTGAAACAATCGCTCCAAGAATACGTTTGATTTCCTAACAACACGGGCGAATAAGATTGAAACAATTTCTTTCAAGAGACATTTTTAATTTGTGAACGACACGGGGCTACGATGGAAACAATCGCTTTAAGAGACACATTTGAATTGCTAACCACACGGGGGAACAGGATTGAAACAATCGCTCCAAAAAGAAAGTTTCAAATTTTCTATCGATACGGGGCAACAGGATTGAAACAATCGCTCCAAATATACTTTTAATTTCCTAACAACACGGGGGAATAAGATTGAAACAATCGCTGCAAGAGACATGTTTAACTTGTGAACGACACGGGGCTACGATGGAAACAATCGCTTTAAGAGACACCTTTGAATTGCTAACCACACAGGGGAACAGGATTGAAACAATCGCTCCAAAAAGAAAGTTTCAAATTGTCTATCGATACGGGGCAACAGGATTGAAACAATTGCTCCAAAAATACTTTTAATTTCCTAACAACACGGGCGAATAAGATTGAAACAATCGCTGCAAGAGACATGTTTAATTTGTGAACGACACGGGGCTACTTTAAGAGACACCTTTGAATTGCTAACCACACGGGGGAACAGGATTGAAACAATCGCTCCAAAAAGAAAGTTTCAAATTTTCTATCGATACGGGGCAACAGGATTGAAACAATCGCTCCAAAAATACTTTTAATTTCCTAACAACACGGGGGAATAAGATTGAAACAATCGTTCCAAGAGACATTTTTGGATTTCTAACGACACAGAGGAACAGGATTGGAACGATCGCTCCAAGAGACCGGTGTGGGAGTCCCAAAGAGGGCGCCCGAAGATGGAAACAAATCCAAATAGTTCCCCAAAAAGAAGAAGTTCCTCCGTGCCCTTTGAGCGAACAGCTGAATAGTATCGTGTCAGATCTGCCAAGGAATCCAATCGCCTGTTCGGACTTCGCGGTAACCGTGTGTGTGTGTTTTTTGCTGGGGCTGGTCTAGGGCTGGTCTAGGGCTGGTTCCGCAATGCTCGCAACATCCCCAGCATCACCAGCATCACTTGGACCTGGGGTTGTCTATTGACTTGGGTGGTGGGAGTTGGGAGTTGCTGGGGCTGGTTTAAGTGGGGGCTGTTGGCTGGCTGGCTTGGATCTTCATCAGGGTGGGTCTTGGGGTGGTTTGGGGTTGATTTAGGCGAAGCGAAGGGCTGACATCCGGGCTGCTGTTGGGCGGGTTTAGGGTTGACTTTGAGTGGGTTTGGGTTGGTTTGGAGCTGATTTGTGCTGTGTGTGCTGTTGGTGCACAGCGGCTAATGGGTTGGCCACGCTTCAAAGCTGATCCAAAACTCTCTTAACCACACATAGCACAAATCAGCTCCAAACCAACTCAAAGTCAACCCTAAACCCGCCCAACAGCAGCCCGGATGTCAGCCCTTCGCTTCGTTTAAATCAACCCCAAACCACCCCAAGACCCACCCTCATGAAGATCTAAGCCAGCCAAAACCCCCCTAACTTAAACCAGCACCCAGCTGCCATGAAAATAGGCGGCCCCAGGGCCAAGTGAGGCTGGTGATGCCGGGGATGTGGCCAGCCAACCCACTCACCCACCCACCCACCCACCAAACAACCAACCAACCATTCAACCAACCAGGGACCAGCCCTAGAAGAAAAGAACGAAGAAAAAACAGCCCTAGAAGAAGAAGAGGAAAAAAACGGATCCGGACTTCGCCCTGCATCAAAACGTAGCCACCGCCAGACTTGTTCTGTTACCCTACTGGCCATGGAAAAATCTAGTGAGTCCCCTTATAGTTGGACCAATTTCAGCTGGTTCTTGCGATTAAAACTTAGTGAGTTCCCCCTTCTCATCCCTCCCAAACGGACCAAATCGGCTAATTTCGACCCAACCGGGTGCGTGGCCTCTCGGCCCATGCGGACATCCCATAGCCGCGTCCTGGCGAAGGCACGGATGCCCTGATTGCCAGCGAAGCAACCACTCAAACACAAATCCGTGGGAAAATACCACACATTGCGAGTGGCACAAGTAAAGCAACCACACTTGCCAGCAAAACCATGGGAAAAGACTGCAAATTACGGGGATTCTGCGGCTTCCCTTGCGGTTGAGGGTAGCATGGGCATGTTCCCCTGCCAGGTATGTGAGGTCCGTGGTCCATGTGTAATGACCACACTGCCAAGCCACACGTACCCATGAGACCTAACTTGCAATGCCAGGGTTGTTCTGGGCAGTCAAGGTTTTCCATTGGTAGAGTTGTTTTTTCAGATTTGCTCTTTGAGGGTAGTGACCCGGGAGCCAATGTCCCAGCATTCTCACCCCTAAACGGGAGATGCCGAAATCAGTTTTCTTGAAATAAGGACCCTCAAGCGTGTGCTGGTTCCTTCTGGTTTCACTATAAAGACCGTCTAGAAAGAGGCTCCCAAGTATTGATCACAAATGCTGGCAACAGTTCAGTATGCAGCAGGGATCCTTACATTATACACCTGAACATTGCCCTGTAAATGGTGGTGTCCCTTTATTTTGGTGGAAAAAGCAACATGTTTCAAATGGTTGCAAAACGTATCTTTTAAGGAGCCCTGTGCAGCTTGACAGGGCTATATGTTATAAGGGCATGACTAACCTGAGGGGCCGTCAAAATGGATGGATTCCTCTTGGACCCAAAATGGCTGGACTCCTTCTGACGTCCTCTGAAATCACCATCTGAGGGGTCGGTCCCTCTGGCGCCCAGGTGTCCTTTGGCAAAAAACCATGATGGCACCGATAAACGATTGGAACCAAGCTGAAAACAGTGCGATCAAACTTCAACTCAGCTGACCTGAAAAGGACAATGGCTGTGGTGAACATTTACCCGCCCGCCCCCCCCCCCCATGATTCTAGGACTCGACATGTTTCATATGGAGCTGTCTCAATATATGGGAGCCAAACAAATGAGTGGTGTCCTTTTGACGTCCCCTTTAAGCCGCTCTCAAAAAGGGTGCCCAGAAAAAATAAACACCCAACGGGGGCGGCCCGTGCCCCATCTTTGGAAACACTCATTTGACTCCGCGCCTGCCATCGTTCCCGGAGGACAGGACATAACGCTGGCCACGACCTTAAGATGGCAGGGAACTAGGCCAGGGGTCCCCTTTAAAGGAAACCACCAGTTGGATGGTTTACAAGGGTCTTCCCTCATGCCGTGCTGAGCAGCAGCAAGAGAAACTTGGGTTCTCTCCCTTTCAAACTTGAAAACCTGGAGTATCAGTTGCCTCTTGTTTGCCCGCAGCAACTGTGCCTGTTTTACCCCACATTCCTGCGCAGGGTTCTTACTTGTAATGTCGTCGTCCGCCCGCGTCGCTGCGATCCCGCAGTATGCTGCCAAGGTTTGGCTGCCCATGTCAAAAGTTTTGGAGGCTGGCAGCCCGGTCCCCTCATTGGAGACTGGTAGCTGTGAACTCAAACGAGAGGCAAAGTGACAGGCAAGCGCTTTGACGCGTTCTTTTGTGAGTGTAGTTGCCCCCACACCCCTCACACCGAGCGGGCCGTGTGTGTGTGTACCTTGATTGTAAACGGGTCGAGATTTAATTTGGGAATTTTGTTTGTTCTATTTTAGGATTTTTTTTTGTTTTCCGTCCTGGCTACTAAAATGCTGTAATTTACAGCATTTTCTCGCGAAATGTACGTATTTTACGCTAGTCCGTCAACATCATCAGCATCGTTTTCAACATCCCCCGCATGTCCAGCCAACATCGCCAGCATCACCAGCAAATTGGGGTTGGGGGGGGCGGCAGCCCCCCCATGATGCCCCCCCCCATGACGATTGAAAAAGTAATGATTCAACTGGAGGCGCGGGGGTGTTGGGGCGGGCGGCAGCCCCCCCATGATGATCGAAAAAGTGATGATTCAATCAGGGGCAAAGAGTCCAAAAATAGCGGGGGGGTTGGGGGGGGCGGCAGCCCCCCCATGATGATCGAACAATTAGGGGCAAAGAATCTAAAAAGTAGCGGTCGCATGATGATCGAAAAAGTGATGATTCAAATAGGGGCAAAAAGTCCAAAAAATAGCGGGGGGGTTGGGGGCCCCCACGATGATTGAAAAAGTGATGATTCAATTAGGGCAAACCAAATATAAAAAAAAAGCAGCGGGGGTGGCATCAGTGCCTCTGCGCCGAGGCCTCATGGTACAAGTGAGGGTTCAAATACGGGCAAACTAATCCCTGCAGATCGAAAAAGTGATGATTCCATCAGGGGCAAAAAGTCCAAAAAATAGCGGGGGGTTGGGGGGGGGGGCGGCAGCCCCCCCCACGATGATCGAAAAAGTGATGATTCAATTAGGGCCAACAAAAATATTAAAAAACAAGCAGCGGGGGGGGCATCAGTGCCTCTGCGCCAAGCCCTCATGGTACAAGTGGGGTTGGGGGGGGGGCTGCCGCCGCCCCCCCCATGATGATCGAACAATTAGGGGCAAAGAATCTAAAAAGTAGCGGTCGCATGATGACGAAAAAGTGATGATTCAAATAGGGGCAAAAAGTCCAAAAAATAGCGGGGGGGTTGGGGGGGGCGGCAGCCCCCCCCACGATGATTGAAAAAGTGATGATTCAATTAGGGACAAAAAATATATATAAAAAAGCAGCGGGGGGTCATCAGTTCCTCTGCGGCAAGGCCTCATGGTACAAGTGAGGATTCAAATACGGGCAAACTAATCCCTGTAAAACACCTAAAACGTAGTTAGGGCCAAAAAATATATATAAAAAGCAGCGGGGGGGGGTGAACAGTTCCACTACGGCAAGGCCTCATGGTACAAGTGAGGATTCAAATACGGGCAAACTAATCCCTGTAGATCGAAAAAGTGATGATTCAATCAGGGGCAAAAAGTCTAAAAAATAGCGGGGGGGTTGGGGGGGGCGGCAGCCCCCCCCATGATGATCAAAAAATTAAGGGCAAAGAATCTAAAAAGGAGCGGTCGCATGATGATCGAACAAGTGATGATTCAATTAGGGGCAAAAAGTCCAACAAATAGCGGGGGGGTTGGGGGGCCCCCCCCCCCCATGATGATTGAAGAAGTGATGATTCAAAAAGGGCCAACAAAAAAAAACAGCCGGGGGTCATCAGTTCCTCTGCGGCAAGGCCTCATGGTACAAGTGAGGATTTTTGTAAAGCACCTAAAACGCAGCCGGGGGGGGGGGGGCGGGGGAAAAATACATAAAATGGCACTTCTAACATCAAACCCAAAAAATCAAACAGCATACAACAAAATCAGCAAAATTCACAGAAAACAAGATAAGAACCACCAAGCAACTCAAAAACCAGAACAACCCCCAACAAAATATTTAATCAAAGCATACAACATTAAATAATTCAAACAAGCATACCAACAAAACAGCAAAAATAAAAACCATCAAAGAACACAAACTCAAACACACACATCAACAAAAAACAAAGCAACATACCAACAAAAAATATCAGAAGAGTATCAAACAAAATAAAATACAAACAGCCAAAGCACGAAAAAATCAAAAGAGCATGCCAAGTTCAAACAACGCACTTTGAAAGAGTCAGCCAAATCAAGAAAAAATAAAATATTTCAATCTTTACAAACTATAAGTACAGTATAATTATAACATATAAGATTTTACATGTTATTATTATAGTATGATTATAATTTCAGTACAGGATAATAATTTAATTGACAAATCTTTCTTCTTTCATACATCATTTTAAAAATAATATTAATATCTCTCAATGTATTTTGAATATTAAACTTTTTACTTTCAATAAATAATTTGATATTTTCTTTAACATCTTCTCCTTTCTCTTGACTATATCCCAACATCCATAATATATCATAAATCATGTCATATTTTTCTTACTGATTTTAAGAAACTGTTTAACATAATCATAAGGTGGTATTTTATTTACAGTTAGAAATATTAAAATCTCATCTTCTACATTTCTATTATGTCTTCCTTTTATTCTCAACAGACATTTGATTAAAAATTGATTATCTCTCCATTCCTGGCAATTTTCACATTCGACTTTTTCATCCATTGAATAATTAATAATATTATTCACTGTTTCATTAGGTAAATTCAATTTATACAATTCCATATTTTCTTTTTTGAAGTGACAACAATCATAGCATTTTTTATTGATATAATTATTGATTTTATCACCGTTCATTTCTATCTTAATATATTAAGGCACTATTTCTTTAAGTCATTTTTAAGGCATTAAGAAAAATAAGAAACAAACCATAAGTTTAATATAATTATAACATATAAGATTTTACAATGTTAATTTATATTATAACAACATAATATACATACACCGTATTATTATTTATTTATTTTTTTGTCCAAATTCAATCAAAATTAGGGATTGCAACCTAATATTAGGGGGATTGCTAATTGCCACCTATCATTAGGGGGCTTGCCACCTAATATTAGGGGGATTGCTAATTACCACCTATCATTAGGGGGCTTGCCACCTATCATTAGGGGGCTTGCCACCTATCATTAGGGGGCTTGCCACCTATCATTAGGGGGCTTGCCACCTATCATTAGGGGTTTTCTTTTGAACCCAGCAAGGTATCAGCACAGAATGCGACCGGCAACACTGCCTGTCCCACTAAACATCTCTAATAAGTTCATTATTAAAGATATTTAGATAATATTACCTATGAATAAAAATCCCTGTTTCCTTGTTAAAAACTAAACTATGTTTAGTTTTCAATGAGTAAATGTAACTTTATGAATAAAGTTGCGTTTCCTCATCATAGTCAATTTGATAAAATGCCATAGTGGAGGACTTCGGCTCTTTTATCTCTTTGTTGTTGAGTTTGTTTAAATACACTTGTTTCGTATTTTTATATTCGCCATTGGTTCTATCTACTTCTTTACTTTGATAACTGTTTGTTACTGGTTTCTTCTTTTCCATTTCTTGCAAGATTTCTAAAATATTCTTATTCTGTTCTAAAACCTTGTTCAGTTTTTTGACAATCTTTTCTAATCCTTCATCCATGTAAATATATACTAAATTATAAAACTAAACTTTTAAAACTAAACTTTTATTTACGAAATCATATATCATTATAAGTCAATTCAAAATTAGTTATTGTGTAACTCGTTAAATTATTATTCAATTTACCAATTAAATTACAAATAATAGTTTTTCTAAATTTTGAATATTTATGAAACTTTTCAATATTATCTGTAATATAAATTATTAAACATTTAATACATTCAAACACATTAACAACATTAATGTTACTATTTTTGTAAATATTATTCATTTTTCTCAATGTAATTTCATAAAACTGAATAGCATTTTTATTATCATAATTAGCAATAAATCTTAAAGTATATGAATATATTCTTTTACAATAGAATTTTAAATCTGATTGTTCAAATAAATCAGCATAATTAATAGAATTATAAAACATGTTAAAATCAATTTTGCTATTTCTAAAGTCATTAACAAAATTAATTAATATATCATTTTCGTTATATTCTTCAATAAAATTATTTAATTTCAATTCTTTTACATCAATGAATTTAATAATATTATTTATAACATCTTGCATTATAAATAATAATAGAAATAATTTTAACTATTATTTTTTCATCATTTCGCGTATAGTTTCCTGAGTTTCCTTATCACCATTATCGGATGGTGAGGCATGCCGTCCCCATTTGATAGCAATATTATGAACATCTGTTTCTAAGTTTATACTGTCTTTAGTTTTATCAATATTCATTTTCTTATCATTTTTACTAATTTTGAAACTGGTTGGAATACACGAACATTTACAGTTTCCTTTCTTTTGTATTTCTAATTCATTCTTCATTTCTAAGATTTTTTTACACATTGGACAAGCAAACTCAATAACCGATGTTTCTTTAACAATTTCTTCATCAGTCGAAGAAACAACTGGTTCAGTCTTGTTCTTTTTCTTTTTTCCCATTTATATTAATATTCACATTTTTATTTTTGATATATTGTATGACAAACTTAATTAATTCTAAAACAAAATAACATATTTTTTTACATCTATTATTAGTTATAACAACTTGTTCTATATTCTCTATTTCATCTATTATATCAATATAATCTGAATAACTTCTATTCATATAAAATAATAAATATTAAATTATTTTCTAAATGTCTTTAATATTATTTTTATTATGCCTGATGTAAAACCAATTGATGAAATCAAATATGACTTTAAACAAAGTAAGCACGAGGTTGTCCCTAAATTGCCTATGAGAGCTATGATTGTAGGCCCGTCTGGTTCTGGAAAGAGCACCCTACTTGTATCAATGATACTTGATATTTATAGAGGTGCATACGAAAGAATTTTTATCTGGTCCCCATCTGTAAATTTGGATAGTATTTGGTTGCCTGTCAAAAAATACATTAAAGAAGGATTGAAAGTAGATACTGATAAAGAACCGTGTTGGTGGGATGAGTTCAATGTTCAAGATTTAGAAAGAGTTATAGAAACTCAAAATAAAATAATTGAATACCAGAAAAAACAAGGAACGAAGAAATTATTTAATATTTTGATAATTTTGGATGATGTATCTGATAACCCAGCAATAACAAGAAATAACAAATTGTGAAATTCTTTATTCTGTAGGGGACGTCATAGTGGAATATCAACACTTGTAAGTCTTCAAAAATCATCAACAGTACCACCAATTATTAGAGTAAATATAGGTCATTTGTTTTATTATAAAGTTAGAAATTTTAAAGAGATAGAAATATTACAAGATGAATTATCAGCAATTGTTAGAAGTGATAATTTACTAGAAAGCAAGAAACTAATTTATAAAATATATGAGACTGCAACTGGTGAACCGCATAGCTTTTTATATATTAACCTTCTCCAAAAAGACCCTAACCGTATCTTTATGAAAAACTTCTCACATTATTTGAAAATTACTAATTAAATAAATAAATATATTAATATTATATGATATTTTATGATTTGCCATTAGACATTAAAAACCTTGTATTATCTTATAATTTAGGTGATGTTAGATTATTAAAAATAAAAAATAATAATATTATTAAAAATTATATTAATAAATTTAAACCAGTGTATAAGTCTTACAAATTAAAGAATTCACAATATTTTGAAATTGATAATATCAATATGAAAAATATTATCAATAACGGCATATCATATATTTTTAACTTAAGTGAGTTAGATAAATTACATCAAAAACATAAACCATTAAAATTATTAATTGAATATGATATATTAGCTACATCTACCTCATTTACTTGTTTGAATCATGTTCGTAATCGTACTTTAACATCAAATAATTTATTTGATATTTATTATTTTCTTAATAAAGACCTTTATGAAACTAATTTAATGTATAGCCGTAATATGGTTAATTTTATTTCATTACAAGTGAAAAAAATAACTATTAAAGTCATCAATGATGAAAGACAAAGTTTTATTAGTAAATTTTATTAATATTTTTTGATTAATAACATTAAGCCTATGGCTTAATGTTATTAATTCAGAACAAACTATAACTACACAAATTCAACGCTGGTAATTTATATATTAATTTGTCACATTTTACTTTCTCCAGTTTTTCTAATCTTTCACTCATTTGTTTAATTGCTTTTAACTGTAATTTATCAATATTACTTAAATCTAATTGTTCTACATCAATATCATTAATTTTATCAATACTTGAAGTTTCAACATTACTGTTCGAATTACCCATTTATATATTATTATTTTAGATTATAATATAATGATAAATACTCACAGGAATTAAAATAGGCCATAATAATCCCCAAGCTACGAGGTCCAGTGCCTTGCTATACTTATCTACTCGTCTGTGGAATTTCTCTTCTTTCCTTTGTTTTTTTAGTTCTTTAATATATTCATCAAATTTAGAATGACTAAAATTACATTCTTTATTATTACATTTATCTAATGTAAATTCATCTTTATTTAACTTAGTAATTTTACAACCACAGTAACAAATTTTCTCTCTCATACTATCATTTTGAAATAATACTTGTATCTTAACTTTCCTGTCAATGTCCATATATCTATATGTAATAGTTATTTATTTAGTTATTTATTTATTTGTTTTATATATTTATATATTTATATTTAATTATTTATTTAGATTTTTCTTTTTTCAATTCCTTAATTTCTTTTTCTAATTTTTCAACTTTATCTATTACTTCAAGTAATGCTTTATGTAAAATGACTGGAACTTTTGTATAATCAACTCCTAAATATTCACGACCTGTAGAAATTACATTACTTATATCTTTTGGTAAAGCCTTTTGCACTTCTTCGGCAATCCACCCTATATGAACTGCTCCGTTATCATTTCTATCATGTCTTTTAAATTTCTTAGGTTTAAACTTTTTAATAACATTAATGCAATTTGATTTTATTAAATCTATATCATACTTTAATAATCATGACGATGAATCCACAAACGTTCCGTTGATGGTTACTGTTGTTGCTGTTAAATCTATATTAGTTCCTGTTGATGGTTCAATTAAATTACATAACATTTTCTTCGTTCCTGCAACTGTTACATTTTCATTGAATGTTGATGGAGCATTATTTGTAAAACTTTCAGTATTTACTGTAGTTCCAAATGTCTTATCAATAGATAATAAAACTGAAGGTGTACTTGAAGCATCTGAAACTCTAAACGCAGTGTTTGATGTTCTGAATATTACATCAATTGTAGATAAATTAGTTCCATCGTAATAAGTTGATATTTCACTTGTTCCCATTTTAATATCAGTTCCAGTAGTCATTGAAATATTATTCAAAAATGAAACCGTTGTTAAATCAAATGATTGAATGGTATTAGTTGCTAAATATGCATTTTGAACTGCTAGGTTAGTATCAACGGTCACTAATGTTCCACCATTAGGCGCTATATGATTGCTTCTTAATGCTCCATTAGTTTTAACATAAACATCATCAGCAAATAAATTACCCATAAAATCAGCAGTAGCAGTATTAAAAGTCCATCCGCTAGTAATATTAACTGCTCCAACTATATTAGATTGTACGGCAGGGTCTCCACAAATAAATCTAATTGAAGAATTAGCATCACTATTCCTCATATCAAAAGATGAAAAAGCACTAACATATCTATATAATTCACAATTTGTATCAATTGTTAATTTACCATCAGTAGCAATATTAACATTATCACAATTAACATCAGCATTCGTATAAATATTACCTAACACATCTATAGGTTTACTAAAAATAGTTTTATTAACTAATCCATCACACATCATATATTGGTTACTGGCATTGGTAATATCGCCAACAGAAAGAGCAACAAAATTAGGATGATGCGTATAAAAACCTTCTATTGCATCTGGTGTATATGTTTCTAAGTATGGTTCTAATCCATTTATTGAAGTATTGATATTATCTATTTTTGTTTTAATATCCGTTGAAAAATCATTATTTGTAAATAAATTTCCTTTCATATAAACAGCACCTTCGAAATATGATGTACCGTGCATCTGCGCAAAATTATATGAAGTATGAACATTACCATTAATTGTAATTCTTGAAGCATTATTAGGTCTTCCAATAATAACATCTCCTGTATTCCATCCTAGCCATAGTCGATAAGGAGTTGCCCCTTGTAAACCTTGATAAGAGTCCAATTGACATCCGCGTTTAAACTCTAGTCTTTGGTTACTAACTGCGTCCTGGATTCTAAATATTGGATTAGTATTATCCGTTAAACTAAGTATTAATGGAGAGTTTACTGTTTGCGCAGTTGTATTAACTTTGTCTAATTTTTGACTTATTACTGTATCTTGTGCACTATCATTTGTAATTATTGAATTAATTGTATTTGTATTTCCTGTTATTAATCCTGCTAAATTATCTGACTGTAAAACATATCTACTATCAGAACCTGTTATATCTAAAATAGATGAACAAGAAAATAAACCTGATACTTGTAAATTAGATAATATTGTAGTATTATGATTTAATAATATTTTATCATTTTGAAAAGTTGAAGAATTATTAATTTCTACATCTCCAAAACCTCTTTGATTTAAAAACATAGTTGCTCCACTTAAATTTCCATAAACATAACTATCAAAATAATTATTATACATTTCAAAGAAATTATTATAATTTCCAAATTCTGCTATTTTGAAAGTTGCAGTAGTTGTTATATTATGTATTAATGTATTATTTAATATTGATGTATTTAATTTATCTGATAATAAATTATTAGTTGTTATTTTATTGTAATATAAATTACTATCAAATGAACCTGTTTGTAATTGAGATATTAAATGAGAATTTGATGAAATATTGTTAAAATTAGTTGTCATAGTAGAATTTAAATTATTTATTAAATTTGTATTTGATGAAATATTATTAAAATTTGTATTAATTAAATGAGAATTTGATGAAATATTATTAAAATTACTTGTCATAGTAGAATTTAAATTATTTATTAAATTTGTATTTAATGAAATATTATTAAAATTTGTATTAATTAAATTAGTATTTGAAGAAATATTATTAAAATTAGTTGTCATAGTAGAATTTAAATTATTTATTAAACTTGTATTTAATGAAATATTATTAAAATTTGTATTTGAAGTTATTGTCAGATTACCTATTAAAAAAGAATTTGAACTAATATTATTTGATAATACATTAATTTCTGTTTTGTCATATGTTTCAGTTATATCATAAAAATTAGCGTTTATCTGTTCCTTTGTGTAAGTATCTGCTTGGTCTGCTTTACTATCTAATACTGTTTGAATGTCAGATTTACTCGCGTAAAGGTCTTCTATATCATTGACTGCTCCATCTTTTACTTGTCTAATTCTATTTGCTGTAATATCAAAGATATTCATTAAGTTTTTGCTCATAATATTATATTATTAATTAGAAAATTAATAATATCATATTTTTTTATTTTAATCATAAAATGTTACAGAATTTGAACGGATTTCAAGAATACATTCATGAACCATATGAATATACATTCGCTCTGGCATAATACCGGCTGGATGAGCTGTATTTCCAGTTCCATATAAAAATGCTCCATCAAGAGGTCGAATTTTTACCACCATATTTGAATTATTTTTTAAATTCATACCAGTATACGCTGCTGATTCTAATTTTTGTAGATTAAATCCGAACATAAATGCTTGTGTTTTATAGTCCTCGCTTCTAACCAACAATGGATTGTCGGCACAATGCATTAAGTGAACATATGCTTCACGAACACCTTGAATTTCTTGTGATGGAATAACTTGATTACCAATTACCAATGAAGCAGTTAAATCATATATAGGGTTATAATATCCAGAATCAACTTTATCGCCTTGTTGTGACAATGGATGATATAGCGAGTTGTATTCTTTAAGAATTGGTCCAAATGAACCCACATAACCTTTGTCTGATGTATTAGAAAATGAAATAAATATTTTATTTAATTTAGATACATTCCTTACAATAGTTGTGAATATTTCACTAGATTTAGATGTTGTTTGTTCTTGCATTGTTTCAGTTTCAAAAGTAATTGGAAGCGAACCAGTTTCTAAAATTTTTGAATATTCGGCATATAGAGAATCGTCAAGCGAATAAACTCCCGTCGCTTTAATGACTGGTTTTTTTATTGCCCAGCTGTTAGAAGTATTTGTAGCAGTGAAAGCCGTAGTGTCGCCTTGTGCAATAATTGGTAATTTAGCATCATTCACTAAATATAACTCTATGGTTATAGGACAATAAGATAAAGGAATCCAGTTTTCGCAAGTCTTAAAGCATTTCAAATTCATATCATAAAATACATTAGCACTTTTACCTTTGGCAATTCCTCGTTTGTTAGAAGTCGTTACACCCCTTTGAACGCTTGTTGTTGTGTTAGTTCCGGTTACTTGCGAATATGTTAAAAATCTAACATCGTTATTATTAAATGAATTTCCAAAACCTAAAACTTCATCTGCTCTTTTTGCTTCTGATGTTTTAAGTAAATCTTTCATAGCATCAGCACGAGATGTAGAATTCAAATCACACACTATTACATCTCCCATCATCACTCTCACTCTTGAAAAGAATGCACCAGCGGATATGGGGCGTAGTTCAGCTTCAGCATTGGTTGGTTCAGTATTTTCTAGTGTAAATCCTAATAATATGGTAGGAAGTGAAATCCATTGATTAGGTGGTCCAGTAATGTTAAATCTAATTACTGAATTTGTATCAGCGGTATAAGTAGAAACCGATGAAGGATAAAAGTTTTTACTTTCTTTTGAACGGACATAAGAACCGCCATCTTTTAATTTAAAGCGAAGGTTCTTCTCTACAAGGACATCTTCAATATCTAATGTTTCCATCTTTATATATTTAATAATAGAAAATTATTATATTATTCTATTATTAAATTAATTTATTTTAAAGTGTGAATAATCTATAACTTCTTTTTTAGAATTTTTATTTAATAGTTTTTTTAGATTTATTTTTAATATTATTATGTTCAACCTTATAATTAGGTTCATCCTCTACTATTTTCTTAATGTCATCATAACTGACTTTCTTTTTAGGATTTATAGTGTTTTTTATATCATTATTAGGCATTATATATTATCTGATATATTAACTTCATTGTTAGTTATGTTATTTAGTGCTTGTTGATGTTTTTTAGTTTTGATGTGTTTGTATTGTCTAATTCTATGATACTGACAACCACATACTTCACAATCGATAACTTCATCCTTTTTTCTGTCATAATATTCTTTACCTTTAATTTTCTGTATTTCTTTATTTTTGGTATTATAGTCTTTTCTTTTGTCTAAATTGTTCAAATAATAAAGTCTGTTACGCTCCATTTTTTGTTCCCTATGTTCTTCATCATATTTATTTTTCTTGGCTTTAATATCTTCTATATTTTCTATATATCTTTGTTTTGCTAATTCTTTTACATGTTCCTTATGTTCTTCTTCCCATTGTTTTTTGGAGCGACCGGCAACTGTCATATTTAATGTTCCTAATTGTCTAATATATTCACCTTCAACTTTTCGTAGTTGTTCTATATTTTGAATATCGTTTAATTCTATTATTAGTTCAATATAAAAATTATTAACACCTAATTCTCTCATACTTGTATAAAGCAGTCTATCTTTCTTACCACAACTATTCATTACTGACCTATGCTTTGCCATTCTTTTTGATAATGGTTGGCAAGTAGAACCAATATAACAACTTTCATTTATGGTATTCAATATCTTATAAATCTTTGCTTTGGAATAATCCATAAGTATTCTTATATGCTCTTTTTTCTTTAAATATATTATTTTTACATAATCTCCCTTACAGGTTCAACACTTCTTGAAACATCTTTACCAGCATCGCCATAACCAGTCTTATAATCGTGATTTATCAATGGGTTTAAACTTCCAGTTGCTACTGTAATCGCTCCACGGTCTGCCACTGATATTGGGTCTAATATACTTCTAAAATTAGTATAACTATCATTGTTTTTGTTTGACATTGAAATAAAAGGAGCACCGTAAGTAGTTAATCTAATATTTCTATCAGGATTTTCTTTTAAATATTTAGCACTCGCACTACTACCCAATGAATGTGAAATAACTTCACTAATATTATGGTTTTCATCAAGTATATCGCTAATATCTCTATACCTTTCACTGAATGAACTTAAACCAAATGGAATTGTAATATCACTTAAAATATCATTAATATTTGATATAATATTATTTTTACCAAATGTCCCAGCAACATATAGTTTATTGCCATCAATAAAGAAACCTTTACCATTTGTATATGCTTTGTTTAATCCTTCTGTGTCAGATAAATTATTATTATATTTAGGATTGAATAATGATTTTTCTTGTTGAATTTCATTAATTATTTTTCTATACATTTCGCTATGACCTTGATGAAGCGGATTGTATGATTTTAATTTTCCTTCTTTTAAATAATATTTGTACTTCGTAGCGTTTTTATTATCATAAAAACTGTATTTATTCTTCATATATAATTAAATTATAAAAAAAGAATCTAATTAATTAATATAATGAGATTTCGTAAAATATATATCAACAGTGCTTATCGTGATTTAAATGACAGTCAATCTACATCAGATTTTGTTATTAATTTAAGAGAGCAACAAGAATGCGGACCAAATACTAAAATGATTTGTCACGAAGTATCTATCGCTAATTCATTTTATCCAATTGAAGATAATTTAAATAACAGATTATATTTAACATTAGGAGGGATATTAATAGGAGCACCAGTATATTATTTTATTGTAGCACCTGATAAAGGTAGTTATGTAGGTAGTGAATTAGCAACCGAATTACAAAATAAATTGAACACTGCTACTAATGGAACTGATGGAAATAGTGATTTTTTTACTTGTAGTTATTCATTAAAAACAAATAATATAACTATAAGTTGTAATTATATTTCTTATTTTTTTATAATCCATACAGATAAAGAATTACAAACTAATTATAGTTTTGGTGTTGATTATGATAGAGATTATCCTAATAGTATTAATGACATTTTAGGAAATACTACTGAAAAAGTAAATAGTACTGCAGACCCGTTTGTTAGTGGATTTATATCATTTTTACCTGTTAAAAATATTTATATTCATTGTAATGAACTTTCTAATGGGAACCAGTTATGTAGTTTTGGTACTTCATCAATAATAAAGAAAGTACCAGTTTTAACATCATTCGGCAACCTCATATATGATAATGAACTAATTTTAAATGATGCTAATGATGTTAGTATGCGTTCATTAAGAAGATTACATTTTAGATTTACTGATGCATCGGGTAGAGTTTTAAATATGAATGGAACAACAAGTAGTTTTAGTTTAACATTTTTTGAAGGTTAGAAAAGCATATAATAAATATTTTAATATAATTATTTATTATATACAAATTATATTAAAATATTGTAATATAAATATTTATCATATACTAATTATATGGTTAAAAATATTGAAATTATAGACGTAGGCAGTGAAAATAATGAAGCACCTAAGGAAGTAGAAGACAGTAAAGAAGAACCTATTATTAATGAAGAAAGTAAAGAAGTAGAAACTAATAATATTATAAATGAAGAAAATAATAAAGTAGAAGAAGAACACGAACCAAAGCAAGAATTAAAATCTAAAACATACTCAACTGAAAAAGTGGAATGTCCAAAATGTAAAAAATATTTAACAAAATACACTTTCAAATATCGTCATAACTGTAATGGAATACCAGTTAAAAAAGAACCAGACCCTAACAAAGTTGTTCGAAGAAAAATTATGCATCCACAACAAGCAAAAGAATTTGAGAATAATGTATATGAAAAAGTTAAAGATAATATTCCAAAAGTGGATGAACAAGAAATAGAAAGAAGAGTTGAAGAAAGGTTAAAACAACATATAGAAAGCACAGCAAATAAAGTGTTTGAAACTGCAAAAGACCGTTACAATAATATTAAAATGGAACGAGATAATAAAAATAAACAGAAAATTAATAATTTAGCAAGTAAAATTATTTAATCTAATTATTATTATATAATGATTATTGATAAAACAACAATTGCTTATGCGTCGTAGAGAAATTTATGACAACGTTGTAAATAGAATAACAGAACCACAAAATAAAGACAAACCGAATATCAGTGATGTTATTGATAGAAAAGCAGTTTTTGAAACAAACAAACCAAAAAAGAAGAATAAATATAAATCAACTCAACATTACTATTATGAAGGAGACAACAAGGCACACCAACCTAATTACACATATTTGAAAGAATTACAAGAACAATTAGAACGTCATAGCGCTAAAAAAGATTATGCTGTATTTCAAAATAAAAGAAGATATCAAGAAGAAGCACAGGCGTATTTTAATGAAATCCAAAGGTTGGAAAGTGAAAAATTGAGACATCACCCATCAAGTGAAACTGGTAAATCCTATTCAGAAATGATTAAGAAGAAGAAAGGAATAATCAATCAATTAAGACAAGATTTTGATTTTGATTAAATTAATTAGATTAATTAGATTAATAAATTATAATCTAATTAATTTTATATACCAATGAGATTAGATGATATGCAGATGAAAACATTAAAATCACAGTTCAGATTAAGACCGTCTTATAATGAACTGATAAAGGAAATTACAAAGGAAGAATATAAAAATAAGAATATAAGAGATGTAATAGACAGAAACGCTTATTATTTTCGTGATAGTCCATTAGGAACAGTTTATGATAATAATACAGTAGATTTGAGACAACAACACTTTCAAAAAATGTTAGATGAGAAAAATCAAACAGAACAGTTTGATATAGCGAAGGACGATGAAATGGATGATTTAAGAGATGAAGCAACAGAAGCGCTGGATGCTACAATGGACGAAGCAGAAGAACAACACGAACAACAAATCAGTTATATTTCTCAAAGCGTTAGAAAACAACATTTTGATGATATGAACCAAAGGTTACAAAGAATGAAACAAACTGATGAAAGTTTAGGTCAAGATTTAGCAAATATATTTCAAGGAACACAAGCATTTCAAGATATGGCAAATCTTAACGCAACAGTTGCTTCAAGTTCTTCCCAGTCGCCAGAGGCAGTAGCAAAAGTAATTAAACCATCAAAAACGAAAAAAGCAGAAGCGAAAGCAAAAGCAAAAGCTAAGGCGTCATTGGAAGCAATAACAATGGATGAAAGCGAGACAATGGCGATAGAAAACATCAGAGATGACGCACAAAAACGACAAGAACGAGACGCACCAGAAGAGATGAGACCAAAAGCAAAAAGTAAAACGAACAAAGAAGAAAAAAAGAAGATGCTAAAAGCAATACAGCTCACTCCTGAAATAGCGCAAGGTGCATCATCTGGATTGCAACCTGACAAAGATAAAGACGACAAGACACCTGAAATAACCAAACCAAAAAAGACAATACAAAAAGACAAAACAGCACCCTCAAGAATGAACATACAACTGTTGGACGAAGCATTCAAAGAAGGATTGAACAAAGGGAAAATAACAAAAAATCAATTTAGTAAATACAAAGATATGTTTGATAAATGGAAAAACAACAAAAACAAAAAGGACGATATAAAACCAATTCAAACATTATACCGTGAATTAATATATAAGAAATAACAAAAATGATTTAGACATAAATGATGAAGATAAGAATAAATAAATAATAATAATAATAATGATAAATAAATAATAATAAAAAAATAATAATAATAAAAATAAATAATAATAATAATAATAAAATAAAAGTCTAATTGGAGGAAAATAATAAAAAGTCACTTAAAGAATAATCACCTTTTATATATAAAATATAATGCCGTCATATTTTGTTGATAATGGCGTGAAAATGACAATGACTAATGATATGTTTGATATGTTATGGAACAGTATAGGAAATGATGAATTTATTAGTTCAGAAACAAGCGACATATCATCAGAAGAAGAACCGAAGACAAAAAATGCTGAATGGAGAAAACAGGATAACGGATACTACAATAGGAAACCAAATGATGATAACTATTTTAAAACATACTATAAAGAAAAGACAAAACACTCATGTGTATGTGATATTTGTGGAAGTCAGCTAAGTTGTAAATCAAATCTTGCAAAACATAAGAAGTCTAAGAAATGTCTCGTAGCAGGCAATGCTACTGCACCGTGTCAAAAGCATTTAGTGTAATTGAATGATATTATTAAAAATAATATCATGTAATTCATAAATTGTATGATATTATTAAAAATAATATCATGTAATTCATAATGAGTAGGAAATTAGATAAGGATGAAATTTTGATGTTTTGTTGTTTGACAGTGTCTATTCATTTTTCTTTTTGGAACTATTGAACCACAAAAACAAATTAGTTTATTTGTAATTTGCCCTTGTTCTATTAGTTCCTTTGTTTGAATGTAATTTATGTGTTTGGGTCTTCGTTGATGTAACTTTATTTCCTTTCTACCAACTTTCTCTCCGCATTCACATTCAACTTTTTCAAGGTATTCATCTTTGTGTAGTTGGTAGTACCTTTTCTTGTTAATACTGATTTCGTCTTTTTTATCAATATGGTATTGTTTGTGATATTCTTGTAAATACTCCTTTCTACTTTCTCTGTACTCAGTTCTTGTTCTTCCAGCAACATTTTTATTGATACACTCATATTCTTGTTGTATTTGACCTTCCCTTCGTTCCAGTTCTGCTCTACTACTACAAGGGCATTGTTCAATAAGTCGTATAATACAATTTTCAACACCAAACTCATCAAATAATTCAAATGATTTCAGTTTCTTACATATACCTTCTTTATTATGGTTTTTATACACTGCCCTGTGTCTTGCCATTCTCTGTTTTAAATCTTCACAAGTAGAACCAATGTAACATTTTGTAAACGAAGTATCAGTAATTTTGTAAATTTTACCATTCTCATATCTATTATTATCCATTAATATCTTAAATATACTTTTCTTTAAACATTTTTATCTATAATAAATATAATGTCAAAATTGAGCAAGGACGAAATTTTACATAAGTTGTTCTACAATGTTGATGAGGGGTTCGGTTCTGTTAGAGATTTATATGAAAAAGCGAATAAAATTGAAGCAGGTTTTACATTAGATTATGTTTCTAAATGGATGAAATCTCAACCAAACAAGCAAACAAGAAATTATAAGAACTACAATTCATACACGGCACCTTTTCCAAAATATGAATTCCAAATTGATTTAATGGTCATGTCAAGTTTGTTAAATGACGTTGGTGTTGATGTTAAAAATCAACCTAAATTTGGTTTTGTTTGTATCGATATTTTCAGTAAAAAGTGTCATATAGTTCCAATGGAAATTAATGATATTGAAACTTTTTTCAATGCTATGTTGGAATGTTTTAAAGTTCTAGGCTATCCACTTAGTATATATAGTGATGACGAAGGAGCATTAAATAGTAAGAAGATACAGAATTATTTGAAAGGTGAAGGAATTGAATTAATTATTACTAAAACTCATGCATCACAAGCGGAGAGAATGATTAGAACAATTAAGAAAATGATTAGTGATAGACTTCGTCATCATAAAGGGTCATGGGTTGAAATGATGAAAGTATCACTGAAGAAATATAATAGTAGCCAAATACATAGTAGCACACAAACAACACCAAACAAAGCACACGATTTAGACAATGTTTTAGATGTTAGAGCAAACCAAATACTGAAAGAAAAGCATAATAGAAAGTATCCAAATGTGACTGAGGGAGATTCTGTTAAAGTTTATAGCAAAGGTAAAGGCAACTACACCAGTCGTAAAGAGAGCCGAAGTGTCTGGAGTGAGAGAAAATACAAGGTAATACTTGTTGGTAAGGATTTACTTAACAATAAGTATTATAAATTAGATGGATTAAGTAAAAAATATAATCGGCACGAGATTTTATTGGTTAATTAAATAATGTCCATACGGCAAACTTTCAATAGCGTTATAGAAATATCTTTTATTGCAAAAATTGGACAAAGAAAACTTAACTTGATTAATGCTATATATTTGATGGTTTTTTGAGCGTATAGTGTTAAATTCAACTTTATCCTTCAAATCACCATTTAATGTTTGTTCGTATTTATTATAATTTAATTCATTAGCCACTTTATGTTTAACAATGCCTTTACTCCTCTTATGTTCTTCATCTTCTCCATACACTTTATAACAATATGATTTAGGTTTCAATCCTATGAAGTGTGTCATTATTTTCCCTGATAACTCATCCTTCATTTTGCCAAGAACTTTTTTTATTAGAAGCATTATAACATTCATGATTTTTAGGATAATCTGAAAAATCCATATGTTGATTTATATGCTTAAAATCTGTGTAAATATCATCAGTTTCAACATGGATAATAAAACTATCAGTGTCAGTATATGCTAATTTTATTTTATCGTTATATTTAGGTCTTAATACATCATAATAAAAAGAATACATATGAATTTTAGAATAATCTAAAATTGATAGACCCATATAAATAGGTTTATCTAATTCTACCGTTGCCTTTTCTTTTTCTACTCCTACTAAACTTTCGTTTATAATGTGTCTGTGTTTGTATGATGGCTTATTTACTAGCTTCTGGAAGCGTTCAGGTGTATTAACTAATTCAAAGTCAATGTGATTACGAACGTTTTCGAGTGTTTTTCCATATACAGCGTTATTTAATAGTTTGAATAAATCTTTTTCAAATTCAGTTTTAGCATTCTTTCGTTTTTCGGTGTTGAAATCAATGTATGGTTTTAAGAAATCTGCTTGATTAAAACTAATTACCCTATGGACTTTCTTTAGTTTTAATCCATGCTCTAAATAAAACTTCAATGCTGATATATGTAATACATACTTTTTCTTATCCATAACATTTAATATTAGTTTATTTGTTTTTTCATCAGATGCATCTTTTCCATAATATTTTTTATGTATTTCTTTTTGAACTGGTGAAAGCATATTCTCACTAACACTCATAATTTCTGGTGCTAATGGATAATCTCTATGTAAATCATGTAATTCTTTTGGATATTCTAAATCAACTTCTAAAATATAGCCTTTGTCATCATCATCGCTATAACTTAATACTTTCTTCTCATCCATCCTTGAAAAATACCAATTGAAATTATCAAACGGTAGTTTTTTACTCATAGCCAGACCATACAAGTTATTAGCATCTAAATAACTTATATAACTTGATGGTTTTGACAAGTCATATTGTTCATTCATGTATTTATTATTTGCTTCTACTTTTTTATGAGCACATTGAGTCATCCCGCCACGAAGACCTTTTTCAATCATTTCATACATGTCTTTATTATGTATTTGTTGAAGTCTAACACCAGTAAGAGATAAGAAGGCAGACCACGAATAATTAGGTAATGTTATGTAATGAGCAGGGTCTAAACCATAATAATTTAAGCACATATCCCTAAAGTTTTCAAAAACATCACTAAGCAAATAAACATCTGTCATCAAATATAAATCATGGTATTCACCTAGGTTTTTGATATTGAAATTATCCCATATTACTTTTGCCCTTGTGTGTTGTGTATCTGTTATGCCTTCTTCATATAATTGACTGTAAAAGTCTTCTATACTTGGTAATTGCGATTCATTGAATTTATCAAATGAATTCATGTAGTCGTAAGGATAAACTCCTTTTTCAGTTAATAAGTCTAAATCGGTTTTATTTCTAATATATGGATTTGCTGATGAAAATCGGAAATTATCCTTCCAGTCATTCCGCTTTTTATATATAGGTTTATCATGTTCATCTTTACCTACTATGTCATATTTATTTAACTTAACTAATTTATCCAAAGATGCTGAGAGAAAAGCCATGCTATCTTTAAACTGTAATGAACCAAATGAAAATGTAATAAACTGTTCGCTATTTTGTGCTATTACATCTATTCTCTTATTTTCGTTCAATTCCTTATTTATTTCATTTGCTTTGCCTATTATTAAGTGAGAGTCATAGTTTTTTAAATTATGAAAAAATACTGGTATCTTGAAATATCTAAATGAATAATCCAAATTACATTTTTCGTGAGCACAACCTCTATACTCACCAGTAAAATGACAGTGGTCTCTGACTTTTGAATCTTCTGGTTTAAAATTCTTATTACATATTGAACATACAGTAGCTTTTCTAAATTCTGCTTCTTGTTCATCTGTAATATCCATTGGTTTATTAACATTCATTTTATCAAAAATATCTTTTTTAATTTCTCTTAATTTATTTACAAAGTGGTCTAAACAATCCTCTCCACGGTATAAAAAAGGTTGACTTGTATTATCAATAGAATTTACAACATTCAACATATAACCGCATGGTTTATGTTCCTGATACGTGCCCTTGATGCCATTATTTGAATTTACAGTTATACACTCAAAATCTCCATAAACAACAAATGGACATTTTAATTTTGTATTGTATTTTTCAAATTCAATATAACTACCTTCTTTTGGTAATTTAAACTGTTGTCCATGTGTTGCCATACAACCAGTTTCATAATGTTTTGTTAATAAATCCTTTCTAGTAAAGGCATGAGAACAATAATGACAATAATGTTTTGGTTGGTCATTTTTGTTTGTTTGCCAGTTCATTAGACGACTTAGACTTTTAATAACTACATAATGATTATTATTATTGATTTCAATTTTCAAAAGGTTTATTTGATGTTTAGCATCTCTTGTTTTAGTTCTGTAATCAATTATAATTTTCTTTTCATTCAAAGTATCATCAATTTCATAAACATTGATTGAAACTAACTTACTATTATTTTCTTCAAACCTTTCAATATCTTTATTACCAGTTGGAAATTTAACACCTTCCCAGTTTAAGATATTGTCATTTAATTTGTTGTAATGGAACATTTCTTGGGAATTTGATTTATTAATTATATCAAACACTACACTTTGAACACTATATTTAAAACATTTGTTATCTTTGTTTTTGATATTAATACATGCCTTTTTTAGTTTAATCCATTCTGGTAAATCTATATAACTACCCGCCCTAGTTGGGTCATATTTGTCATAATGGATTGTTATTGATAATATTTTTTTAAATTGTAAATTAGATGCTGAACCTTCTAGTTTCTCTATGTTCAATAAAATCTCTTTGATTGATTTTTCAATTGCTTCATCCAAATCGGTTTCATTATATATGTTTGCCCTTGTTGCAGGTAAATTATAAAGTATCTCTGTATGTTTTATTACTCCATCATCATCATAATAATGATAAAATAAACCTTCTGCCCTTATATTCAGTTTCATTGCTCTATTAGTTTTCAAAAAGGTCAAAAGTCTATCTTTTTGGTGGTGTATCATTGATAGTGCCTTTTCACCTTGAAAATGTTTATTTACTAGTTTTATAGAATTAGCATAACTTTTGAAAGCTGATTGTTGGTCTGTTACTTGGAATTTATTTTTGATTGCATATTTTGTCATTGCATTTTTCATTCTTTGTTTTAGGTATGTTGAGCGCAATGTTTTTGTTGCATAACTATTATACTCATTAGTTCTTGCTTCTGATTTTAATTTCTTGTTCAAAACATTTGAGATGGGTTGTTCTTTGTTGTATCTAAATTTTTTACCATCTATAATTATTGATTTTAATTCCTTGTTTCCTCTTTTTGGAATTTCCGCTTTATCATTATTCAACAGATAATCTATAACATGTTTCATAATACTATACTATATAAATTTAATGTGTTTATTTCTTTAAGTGACTTTTTAGAAAAATATACTTAAAGATTTAAAACCTTAATATAATAAGAGGAAAATGAACGGTGATAAAATCAATAATTATATCAATAAAAAATGCTATGATTGTTGTCACTTCAAAAAAGAAAATATGGAATTGTATAAATTGAATTTACCTAATGAAACAGTGAATAATATTATTAATTATTCAATGGATGAAAAAGTCGAATGTGAAAATTGCCAGGAATGGAGAGATAATCAATTTTTAATCAAATGTCTGTTGAGAATAAAAGGAAGACATAATAGAAATGTAGAAGATGAGATTTTAATATTTCTAACTGTAAATAAAATACCACCTTATGATTATGTTAAACAGTTTCTTAAAATCAGTAAGAAAAAATATGACATGATGTATGATATATTATGGATGTTGGGATATAGTCAAGAGAAAGGAGAAGATGTTAAAGAAAGTATCAAATTATTTATTGAAAGTAAAAAGTTTAAT
The DNA here is from genome assembly GCA_963377175.1 of Effrenium voratum. NCBI lineage: Eukaryota > Dinophyceae > Suessiales > Symbiodiniaceae > Effrenium > Effrenium voratum. The sequence continues at coordinate 180,622 of CAUJNA010000244.1, read as the reverse complement.
ATTCAAAATACATTGAGAGATATTAATATTATTTTTAAAATGATGTATGAAAGAAGAAAGATTTGTCAATTAAATTATTATCCTGTACTGAAATTATAATCATACTATAATAATAACATGTAAAATCTTATATGTTATAATTATACTGTACTTATAGTTTGTAAAGATTGAAATATTTCATTTTTTCTTGATTTGGCTGACTCTTTCAAAGTGCGTTGTTTGAACTTGGCATGCTCTTTTGATTTTTTCGTGCTTTGGCTGTTTGTATTTTATTTTGTTTGATACTCTTCTGATATTTTTTGTTGGTATGTTGCTTTGTTTTTGTTGATGTGTGTGTTTGAGTTTGTGTTCTTTGATGGTTTTTATTTTTGCTTTTTTGTTGGTATGCTTGTTTGAATTACTTAATGTTGTATGCTTTGATTAAATATTTTGTTGGGGGTTGTTCTGGTTTTTGAGTTGCTTGGTGGTTCTTATCTTGTTTTCTGTGAATTTTGCTGATTTTGTTGTATGCTGTTTGATTATTTGGGTTTGATGCTAGAAGTGCCATTTTATGTATTTTTTGGGGGCGGGGGGGCGGCAATTCCCTCCATGATGATTGAAAAAGTGATGATTCAATTAAAGGCGTGGGGAGGGGGTTGGGGGGGGGGCGGCAGCCCCCCCATGATGATCGAAAAAGTGATGATTCAATCAGGGACAAAAAGTCTAAAAAATAGCGGGGGGGTTGGGGGGGGGGCGGCAGCCCCCCCCATGATGATCGAAAAATTAGGGGCAAAGAATCTAAAAAGTAGCGGTCGCATGATGATCGAAAAAAGTGATGATTCAATTAGGGGCAAAAAGTCCAACAGATAGCAGGGGGGTTGGGGGGGGCGGCAGCCCCATCCCATGATGATCAAAAAAGTGATGATTCAATCAGGGGCAAAAAGTCTAAAAAATTGCCGGGGGGTTGGGGGGGGCGGCAGCCCCCCCCCATGATGATTGAAAAAGTGATGATTCAATTAGGGCCAAACAAAAAAAAAAAAAAACAGCAGGGGGGTCATCAGTTCCTCTGCGGCAAGGCCTCATGGTACAAGTGAGGATTCAAATACGGGCAAACTAATCCCTGTAAAACGGCACCCCCCCCCATGATGATCGAAAAAATAGGGGCAAAGAATCTAAAAAGTAGCTGTCGCATGATGATCGAAAAAGTGATGATTCAAATAGGCGTGCATTTTAATCGAAAGGGGGGTGGCGGGGGGCCCAGAGAGGAACTTGCGATGCTGAGGTTGCAGGAAGCCAACTGTCAAAAAGCCAAAAAGCCACCTCCGCAGCGGAACTGGCAATGCAGAGGATGCGAAAAGAGAGGAACTGTGAATGCAGATGATGCGAAATGAAAAGCCACGAAAGCCACAAAAACCCACGTAAAAGCCACAAAAGCCAAAAAGCCGAAAAGCCGCCGACCCTGAAAAACAAAAATAATTCCTAAAAAAAAACGAACAAAATTCCTAAAAAAAATGGCCCTCCATTGTAAACACAGCGCGCTGCCAGGCTCAAAAGAACAGTCAATTATAAGAACAATGCTATCTTGAGCTAATCCGAGGTTGAGTAGGCTGCTGCACAAAGTGGTTGTCAGGAACTTGAAGTCAAGGGGCGGGGGCCGAGGCGGAATGAGCTGGGCTGAATGAGCTGGGCTGGGTGTGGCGCCGCAGGGTGACTGGGGGGTGGGGGGTCTACGCAAAGGAACATGTTCAACGCAGCCGCGAGCAGCTTTTGCGTGATGGGAGAATAGAGCTCCCCAACAACGTTTAAAAGAAAGGAACGCCGCAGGCGCCCCAGTTGTAGTGGTTTTCAGGCCAACAGCCTCGCCGGAGACCCTAAGCTGAAGACCCGCATGATCCAAACACAGATCTGACCGCTTCCCGGCCCTGAAAAACCAAGGGCGAACTGAAACGGATCAGCGCCCGAAGCCCACTTCACCAACTAGCCGTGGTTGAACAACTCGCAAAATCTGGCCGCAAAAACTCGGAACAGATGGCCGGAGTAAAGAAAACTTGAAACAGTTGGCCGGAACAAGCTTGGAGAAGTAAAGAAACACTCGAAAGACTCAAAAAGATCGAAGAAGCGGAAACTAGGCGGCAAAACTCAGAAGAACTGGGCGGAACAACGCGCGGAAAAAACGTGGAACACCTCGCGATAAAAACACGGCAAACCTGGGCGGATAAACTTGGAAAAAGTGGGAAGAGCTTGGAAAAACTCGGAGAAGCGTGAGAAAAACTGGGCAAAACTGGGCGGAACCGGCAAAACTCCAAGCAGCTGGCCGGAACAAAAACTGGGACAACACGGAAAAACTGTGCGGAAGTTGCCTTTCAGCAGGAAAGTGGGAGAGCAATGCTGGGTCCCGAGCTCCAGCGCACTGAGGTCACGGAGGACCCACTGTGGGCCTGGTGGAAAACGCAAGCCGTTTCGGGACCTATGCGGATTTGTCTGGTTTGGTTGTTTGTTCCTGCTTTGTTGCGGTTGTCTTTTGGTTGTTGCGTTGCTTGTTTCTTGATTTGTTTGCGGGGTCAGGTGACTCTGTCAAACATGACCGGTTTGACATAAAAAGGTTGAAAGCCACAATGATTCACCTTTGCCACTTGAAAGGCTTCTCTGTCAGGACACAGCTATAAATGCGAATTTGCGCAGGTGAACCAATTTACTGGTGACAAACATGCTGCGTGCCGCCTGCTCTGGTCGCCTTTCTCCAAATGTCAATGAGATTGTTCAGCATGCTAGCTACGGCCAAAATATGCGGGTGCCAGAAAGACCACAAAAGATGAGCGAGTCTCCTGGTTCCGTCGCAAATTCTGTGAGTGCCCCAGGCCACTCCTAAATGGACCATCGATTGGAGATTTGCTAGCGCCGCATTTCAACTGCGAGCTGAACCCTCCTGCAAAACACTCCGATCTCCGGAACTTTCAGCTCCCTGGTTGCGCCGCAGCTCGCCGATATGTTGCTACGGCGGACGTCTTAAACCACTTGGGGCATCTTTCGGAAGAGGTACTTTTTGGAGCGTACCCCTTTTGGATTGTGGTTCAAAGTCACATGTATATTCCAGAAAACGATGCCTCCCCAAAAAACAACAGACCCAAATGTGGTGACGGTTGCCTCTCTGCTTTCTGTCCGAAACCTTAAACGAGCCATACTCAAAACCTGGAGAAGTCCACCCCACCATGTTTCTTGACCAAAACGGGTCAAGGGGGGGGGGGACAGCATTCTGCACGTGTCAAGGGCACCCCCCCCAAAAAAAAAACGCAGCCCAAACCGGTGTTGTTGACATCAATTCGGCGCTTTCCTCGGGTCAATGCGGACATCTCCAGCCTTCGACAGCGTGTTGACCACCTGGTTCCCAACCGCGTCCCAGAACTTGATGGAGCCATCCTGAAGACCAGCCCTCAACGGGTTGAGCATCTCTTTCCACCGGGGGGTGCAACCAACCCATCCAAGGGCACGTCCCCTTTTTAGGCCCCAGTCATTGATTCTTTACGGGGTTGCAGCAAATCCCAACCGGACCACCATAGAAGTGCACAGGGGAAAAGCACTCACAACATGGGTGGTTCCCCGTTGAGTCTGTTCCTTCAAAAGCACCCAGCAAAGAACAATTCCAACTCAAAAAAACACACCCTGAGTGGATTGGTTACAAAAACAGCTCCAGGCGTTTTGCTTGCCGTGAAAGTGAACTCCCCAAAAAGTGTAAAGTCCCCAAACCGGGAAGAGAGCCGAGTTGCTTTGGACAGAGGGTAAGACCCACCAAAAATGGACATGGTTTCCCTTCAAAGCCACCCAACGAAAGGTACTCTCAAAAAGAGGAGGGGGCTTGCTCCTTGTGAAACCCAAACCACGGGAAAAACGGACAAAAAGGGAGCGCGGAGAGGGGGAACCGGCACCTGCACGCGCCCACTAAGGGCACTGCCATAGAGGCGGTTGCCAGGATCTTTCCATCGCTGCAGCAGCGCAGGTCGTTGATTCCTGCCGTAATCAAAAGAAATGGGGCAGGATTTTGAGGGGGCACTTGATGGTGAAAAGCAATCGTCTCCGTCTGAGAAGGATCCTGGATCTTCTTGTAACGAGTGTAGCCCAACCCCCATGATTCGGACCCCAAAAGCTTACCTGGCAAGCGACCTGCTTGACGCAACTGCAGCCTTCCGCACACGAGCCGGCTCCTGCATTGTGATGCTGTTCTTGGTGCGATGTCGTAAAGCAGCTCAATGTCTGCAGGTCGTACATCCTGACGGCCTCCAGGTCAGATGTGTGTGCAACAAAGATGCAGGGTCCTAAGAATGTGAGAATGACACCTTTACCACCGTTGGCGTCTAGCACGGAATGTTTGGAAGGTTCATTCTGATTTGCTCAAAATCAGCTTCTGCTCGCTTGGTGATTTGGCTTGGTGGTTTGGAGTTCAGGGGGTGACTGTCCATTTCCCCTCAAGGACCTGACGCACCCAACCGTCGTGCACAAGCGCCCAGCGAAGCACTTGTTTCTTGTCCGTATCTTAGATCAAAGGCGGCAGGTGTCAGAGTCATGGCCTGGCACAACTGCAACAAACGACCTCGAGCAACCAATAGAGACACGCGAGCTTGCAAACGCGCAAAGCTGTAGCCCAAGAGTTGTGGAAAGCGCGCAATCAAAGTGGCTAGTTCTGCTGCTGAAAAATGAGTCAAAAGGAAAACTACTTTCGGTGACATGTTTGTGCTGATGCTGCAGCCCAGCAACTGTGGAAAAGAAGCCACCGCCTTCGCAATCTGCGCTTTGCTCAACCCCAGCTCTGCAAACCAGCGCACGGTGGGCTTCAGGTTGTCCTCGATGCTGTAACCCAGCAACTGCGGAAAAGAGGCCACCGCCTTCGCAATCTGCGCTTTGCTCAACCCCAGCTCTGCAAACCAGCGCACGGTGGGCTTCAGGTTGTCCTCGATGCTGCAGCCCAGCAACTGCGGAGAAGAAGCCACCGCCTTCGCGATCTGCGCTTTGCTCAACCCCAGCTCTGCAAACCAGCCCACGGTGGGCTTCAGGTTGTCCTCGATGCTGTAACCCAGCAACTGCGGAGAAAATGCCACCGCCTTCGCGATCTGCGCTTTGCTCAACCCCAACTCTGCAAACCAGCGCACGGTGGGCTTCAGGTTGTCCTCGATGCTGTAACCCAGCAATGACGGAAAAGAAGCCACCGCTTTCGCGATCTGCGCTTTGCTCAAACCCAGCTCTGCAAACCAGCGCACGGTGGGCTTCAGGTTGTCCTCGATGTTGCAGCCCAGCAATGGCGGAGAAACTGCCACCGCTTTCGCGATCTGCGCTTTGCTCAACCCCAGCTCTGCAAACCAGCGCACGGTGGGCTTCAGGTTGTCCTCGATGCTCAAGCCCAGCAATGACGAAGAAAATGCCACCGCCTTCGCAATCTGCGCTTTGTTCAACCCCAGCTCTGCAAACCAGCGCACGGTGGGCTTCAGGTTGTCCTCGATGCTGCAACCCAGCAATGACGGAAAAGAAGCCACCGCTTTCGCGATCTGCGCTTTGCTCAAACCCAGCTCTGCAAACCAGCGCACGGTGGGCTTCAGGTTGTCCTCGATGCTGCAGCCCAGCAACTGCGGAGAAGAAGCCACCGCCTTCGCGATCTGCGCTTTGCTCAACCCCAGCTCTGCAAACCAGCCCACGGTGGGCTTCAGGTTGTCCTCGATGCTGCAGCCCAGCAACTGCGGAAACGAGGCCACCGCCTTCGCAATCTGCGCTTTGCTCAACCCCAACTCTGCAAACCAGCGCACGGTGGGCTTCAGGTTGTCCTCGATGCTGTAACCCAGCAATGACGGAAAAGAAGCCACCGCTTTCGCGATCTGGGCTTTGCTCAAGCCCACAATTTGCAGAAACATTATAGTTTTGCGCACTGACCCTCCGACGGGCCGACAGCGGACACCCACCGCTGCAATCTCTTGCTTCCTCATCCCAAGGTCCCTCAAGGGCAACAACAACTCAGTTCGGTTACGATCTGCGCCACGGACATGTGCCGACATGGCATAATGGCTGGCATCCACACAACCCCCATGCTCCTCAAAGTCTATCAACCTTGTCCGAACAGCTGAGCATAAGTCCTTCCCCAAATCGCGCGCCATGCGCCGCACGAGCACGGACAGGGCATTCGCAAATGATTTGCCCTGTCCCTGCCAAGGCTTCAGGCGAATCTGCACGGCTTCTGTCTGCTCCTCCAGCGGAAAGTGCCCGATCCGGAGCACTTTGGAGCCGGGCGGCGCGAAAGCCAACAGGGCCGCCGTCTTCCTCGCGTCATTTCGTCTGCCCTCTGCCTCCCCATGGCGCCAGAACCCGTCATACTCCACAAACAGCCCGGCATCTGGCGAGTTCAGCACCCCGTATGCCGCCAGATCCGGGTCCAAGTAGTGCCCCTTCCACCCCGCAGGCGCTGGAAAGCGCCGGAAGAGCTCGCCAAGCGGCTCCGCCGGCATCAAAAGCCGCGCCACCTGGGACAGCAACTCCACCTCCGCGCGGCTGCCATGCAGCTTCCGCGGCCTGCCTTGCCGCCACCAACTCGGCGCCGAAGCTGCAGTCCATGGAGGAGGCCCCAAGGCCAACCAGCTGATGGACAGGGCCAGGGTCAAGAGACCCGTGCGCCGTCTGCCCGACATGAAAGCTTTGGCTACGTTGCTGTGGCGGTGCACGGCTGCGGCAATGAAAACACTCAAACGTGGCATGTCAAGTTCAGAGCGCCCCGTCTCCTAAAATGTTGAAAAGGGGATATCAACGCTTTACATAAGCACCTACCGAAGTACGTACTAGTGCATTTTGAAGAAGCACTGCTACTTTGGAGGATGTCGGATTTTGCAAGGACAACGTGCAATGGAAACCAACATGGGGCCAGTCATTTGGCGGTGTCCGTGCTTCGGCGAAAACAGAGCATGCGAAAGAAGAGGCGTGATTGGACAACAGCACCTCACGTCAATCATGAGCTCTTCAGTGTGAGGGCCGTCATTAGGGGAGTGGTGAGCTAGTGACCCGCGCCACATCTTCAACATGCTGGGCAGGCCGGGTTCAAAAGCACCACATTCCTGGGGAGAGGGGGTGGGTAGATGGCAGTTGTGGGAAACGGTAGTTTAGGTAGCCATTCGTTTGAGTGGACAAGAGAATCCCCTTGGTGATGAGTAATCATATGGCCCATGTTGGTATCGCAGCACGCAATTTCAAGATGGGAATTGGAGCAAACCAAAAGAGTTCAACTCGAACAAACATGTTTCAGCTCTTGGCAAAGAGACTGCACTTTATCATGGACCGCGCTTGGGGTGTGCTTTGAACATGGGCACCTCCTTTTGGATTCTTCATTGAAGGAAAACCATGGGTATGTATGATATGTGACAGCCAACATTGTGATGCTCCGCGATGCTCCTGTTGATTTCCCTTTAAACCAATCAAAAAACGGTACCCCTTCACAAAAGACACACACACACACTCATGAAGGGAGTCATCTGAATTAAGCAAACGACATGAGCCACTCTCCGCTCGGCCTGGTGAGCCGTGCCGACAAAGAGGAAATCCCCGCAGGGGTGGATGCCTCAGAAGTGCTTCCGGACTGCCTTACCGACGTTCCAGGCAGAAAAATGAAGGTCTGAACTGCTTGAAAAAGGCTGAAAGTCCAACAACTAACTAGGAAAGTGTGTAAACTTTTCAAACCAGCAGCAAAAGTAGGCCCCGAAGTGCACGCTCAACTGGCCCCCTCCAAACGGGTTTCAAAAAGGAGGCCTTTTCAACCAAATGGCAGTCTTTGCGAGTCTTTGGAGCAATTCCCTTCTTGCTTCAAAATGAAGAGCCAGCGACCGGGTCCCTCTTCCAGGGGCCCGGGTCCTTTACGTTCAACGCAAAACGGAGCCGGTCCAGGGCTCAAGACCACCCCGAGGAGCGCACAAATGCTGTGTACCGCATAGACGTCTTGCAGCACCGAGAACGCCTCGTCAGCCCCGCTGAACGCCGAGTAAAACGCCCTGTGTGTTTGGAGCTTCGAACTTTGCACGTTTTGCCACCCAAAAGATGAGGCTCGCAGACCCCCAAACCGCTTGGGTTGGAATTTCTGAGCAAACCGCGGGTGCATCTGTTCGGGCCACCCGAGAGTTTGGTTGGTCGAGGGACACCAACATCAACCCCACCACACCACTCCCCGTGAGGCCAACCCAAACGGGTTCTCCGTCGTCCGCCGCAAGAACCGCCCGGCCTTCTTGTGGCCAGGGGGTCTGGTCAGGTCAAAGATCTTCACGGACTGACAAAGCGGCCGCACCAAAACGCCCAGGCCAGAGGGCCTCAATATCATCCTAGAAATCCAATGTATTTTCTCGTTCTTAAAAATGAACAGGGTCTTAGGAATGAACCTGGGGATTCCCTTCAAAGAAGCCACAAGGTACAATATAGGTCATTCCCTTGGGTTCCACTTTGGCCGGCCTTCAAGGGCATGTAGGAGGGCGGGCTCAGGGTGTCTTCTACCCCTGTTGGGCCGTGGGTACAAATCCCGCACCTGAAATCCAACTTGACCCCATGAGTAGCAGTCCGTTTTTACCCCGTCCTTTCTACGGGTAGTGCTCGGAGTGGTGGAATCATCGAAACGCGCTGTGGCAGTCGTATACCATGACTTGGGGGTGCAGTGACTTGGGCTGGTGGAAACGAAATCCTCGTATCGCAATGTCAATACCTATCAATCAATAGCAGTCCTATTCCCCAGTATCCCAGTATCTGCTGTTTGGGTGCTGTTTGGGTTGCTAACAAGCTCCGTCCGTTTTTCCCTGGTCTCTGAAGCAGCTGTTTGAATTGGGGAAAAATCCCCCAAAAAAACAAACGAGCAGCCGGGATCTCCGGCGCACCGCTCCGGGCCTTGTCCAACGACCCCGAGAACAGGGTCGGGTTGGTGGGATGGAAGGCCGTGCAGGTGACACCCTGGATATGATCCTCGCGCGTTGCCGGCGGTGTACTGAACAAATCAGAGCCTTGTTTGATGGTTTGAAGAAACAACTCCAGGAAGCCACATCTGCATACCAAAGTCAAATGTATGTATGCCTGTGTATTGTATATAATTCACACACAAACACATGGCCATGGGTCAAAAGCCCGTACCCCCAGTGAACATCCCAATCCCCACAAAATCGACTAAAATGGGTGGTGCTCCTACCCCAAATGGCACCATTGGCTTTGACCCACAGCCACATCTCGCATTCTTTGAGACTGGTGTTTGCCTTTTTCGGCGCTCCCAACGCTCAGGGAACCCATCTCACGTGCCTGGAGGACGCGCACGATGGGCTTCATCAGCTCCTGCGAAACGGCCCGCGTTGGCCGGGGCTCGCGTCGGCCGCCGCGGCTTGGTACCCCGAGATATCTCCGGTGCGGTGGCGGGGGGACTAGGGACACGCGGGCAAACAGCAGGGAATCGCAGCGGGCGAAAGAAACAGTGGCCAAAGCCTTGGTGAGAGATCCAAACTGAAACCAGGGCCAGCGATTTTCGGCCAAACTCACCCAAGGACACCAATGCTCCGGTTCTTAGTCTAAGGTCCTCTGTGCACTTTGGAGACCCTGCGAGTAGTGCCTTTCTTAACAAAACACCACGAATCCCCACCTTTCGCGGGGGTTAAAGCCTGGCTGGAGCCAAGGGGGAAACTTTTCAAGGCGCGTTTCTTCTTGCAAAGGTCGCCTGCCGTTCTCTGCGCATTCGTCCCCAAAAGCCAGCCAATGTCTCCGGAAGGCCATGCTACTCAGAGGCGGTTCCCCATTTAAATACAGTTTTTGAGGGGGGAAACCAAAAGGCTTCAAACACCATTTTAGGGGTGGGAGTGTAACCAACAGATCCAACCATTTAGTGGGGTCTTGATTCATAGTGGTGATTCCTGGCGGGATGTCGGGACCTGCCTCCTCTGTGACCCGCATGCGCCCCACGGGGCCCTCTGTGCTCGCCGCACAGACCCTCATCCTCGCCTCGAAACGGGTCGAAAATTTCGGGGCGGTGCTCAGAATGGGAATCGGTCCTCTAAAATGGTTGGCTTCCTTTTGGTTTCCCCTTGAGTAGCGACCAATAGGGAAATCCATGAGAAACGCCCACTTTGTTTGGTCTGTGCCTGACGGCGGTTGACTGCTTGGATGCTTGGGCTCCTCCCATTTGACGATCTGCCCGCTGGCATGTGTGTCTTTTGTTGTACCACCTTTTGGTGGGGCTTGAAGGGAACCAAAAGGATGCCAACCAGTTTTGGGACCCCTAGTTTCGAGACGAACCCATGTGCCTAAACCGGCCAACAACAACTTCGTGCTCATTGGCTTGAGGAACACTTCAGTTGACCAACCTTCATGAAGGGTCGTGGCAAAAACTTGCGGCCTCTGCAATTGCTGCCTGAATAAAAAATGAATCCCAAGTAAAGAGCCTGCATCACAGTGAGCTCCTTTTTACTCCCGATGCAGTGAGCCCGCCACAAAATAGGCAAAGCCGATCCCCTCAATCGATTAAATCGGACCTGATCAATCGCGCGTGAGCTTGGGCCGGAGCTGTGTCTAGAATCTTGATGCTTCCATCAGTGCACCCGGTCGCGCCTTGGCAGGCGAAGAACTGCGTGGCATGTGACCCATGGAAGCTGTGGCCAAAGCTATCCCAACAACAAGCACAGCGACAAATCTAATGTTCTTCCTCCTCCTCCTCTCTTCTTCTCTTTTTACTTGCTTCGCCAAGGTAAGATTCGGCAAAAAATGGCATGCGCGAAGGCTCCGTCGGCCCTTGGACGTCACTCAGGCTTCGGCAGAACCGCCCATCCGTCGAGAAGGACACGGAGCGGCAGTGCGACTTGTGGGAGGCGGTGTACAGCAGCCTGCTTGCGCTCTTGAACGCCAGAGGGCTGTTCTTCGAACCCAAGCGGTTGGGCCACAGGGCAAAATAGGGTCCCCCACAAAGGAAACATGCCACAAAGCCAGGCGAGTTGTGTTGACACCGTGGACCTGGAAAGGGGTCCCTTTTTTGGGTTTGGTTTCAGGGCAGACCAAAGGGACTCTCTCACTTTGGAGTCCATCCAGAAACAAACCCACATGCCACACGCAAGGTACCAACAAAAGCACCAGGGGAGTCCGGCCACCAAAAAAGCATGAAGTTTGGGTTGGGGCGAGGCGGGGGGGGGTTAGGATTCTGACAAACGCCGAGGGGCTATGAGATGCAGCAAGAGCTCGTGACCCCCCCGCCTCACTTCCGGTGGCTTTTTGCTCGGATCCGGCGTCTGAGATGTGCCTGGCGGATCGGCCAGTGAACTGGAGCCCAATTTCCGGAACCTCCAAAAAAAGTCACCCTCCAAGTGGGTCTCAAAAAGAATTGATTTGGGTCCACCCCTGAAAGAAGGCAGTGTGTCACAATGTCTGCTTCCACATACATGTGTATATATATATATATATGTATATATATATATATATAATCATCTATACGTATTATATATCATCTATACGTATTATATATATATATATGCTACCCCCCCCCCAGGGACCTACCTTTTGGCTGCCTCTCCATTGCATGAATTGCCCATCTAGGACTGGGAGGAACGATCTCTCAACTAGGACCAGGACCAAATGAGACTAGAACCCAGGATCTCTGAACTGGGACTAGGACCAACTAGGACTAGACGACCCACCTCAGATTCTTACAAAAAATGAACTTCAAGTATAACTTCCTCTGCAATGTCCTGTATATTTTCTACTTGTTGCAGTAAACTAGGGAGCAACCTAACACTAGAACCAAGGATCTCTCATCTAGGATCAAACTAGGACTAGACCATTTAATTCTACTTCTTATAGTATTTGGATGTCAAGTATTACATTCTGGTGGAAAAAAAGGTCCTGTTTAATATTTGGTCCTAACATGTAAATTCTGACTGGATATTCTCCTTATTTCAAATTCAATTGTTCAGCTAGAAGTTGCATAGAACTTGACTAATATATTAACTACAATTCATAACGAACTTCCTTTGTAATGTCCTTTATACGTTCTATGTATTTCAGTAAGCTGGGACCATACTTGGCCTATAACCAAGGATCTCCCAACTAGGACTAGGACCAAACTAGGACTAGCTAGTTCTGAAAGTGATTGAATCTCAATGTACAATGGTCTATTGGACAGAAAATAGTTTGTACCATTTAAATTTAGTTTGACATAAACAGTCAATATTTAAGTTCGAATCTAAATGGCAATTTTGGCTGGAGTATGTCCTTCTTAAGCTCCATTGAATTTCAATCAGAAATAAGGTTGAATTTGATAAAACATACTAAGTGGAATGCATAAGGAAAGAATCCAAAGGTCCCAAGCTTGTGTCTTTCACTAGTCCTAACACTACCTTGGTCAGAAAACACCGTAAAACACAGTGTTGTGTAGCGCTTTTCATACTCAATTCACATCTCCACCAACGAACGCTCTCTAAATGCTCATTTGAACTTGAACAGGATTTAATTGGGACTCAATACGGAAATATTTGGTCAGAATCCTAATGGAAATCAAATTTGAGATTGCGAGTTTAAATAGAGGTCCTTTCCTAATATATACTTGTAATTCAATATGAGATTTAACAGGATTTGATAAGGAAATAACCCATATTCTCTAGACAAGTCTTCTTTGCAAACGCGAGTCCAGGCCCGAGTGAAACCCATTGAGACCGACTGAAATTTCAGTTGAGCCTGGGTTCAAGATTCCCTAGAAAACTTTGACCTGCAATCTTGAATGTGGGCCTAGATTCAGGACTTGGATGCTTGCACAACACTGTGCTAAAGTACAGCCGCGCAAAGTGCAATGTTGAATTTGGGTCTCGATTTAAACCGATTTAAATCGATTTAAGTTTAAATCGGGCACGGATTCAACATTCAAGATTCAAGAATCCAGGCCAAACTTTTCCAGGGATTCTTGAATCCAGGCGTCGATTTAAACCGATTTAAACCGATTTAACTTAAATCGGGCATGGATTCAAGATTCAACGTTCAAGAATCCAGGCCAAACTTTTCCAGGGAGTCTTGAATCTTGAATCTTGAATCCATGCCCGATTTAAGTTAAATCGGTTTAAATCGGTTTAAATCGACGCCGGGATTCAAGAATCCCTGGAAAAGTTTGGCCTGGATTCTTGAATCTTGAATGTTGAATCCGTGCCCGATTTAAATTAAATCGGTTTAATCGTTTCAATCAAGCCTGAAGCTTCCAGAACGTCCTTGGACATGCTTCTTTTTCATTGCTCTCCCCAAAGCCCAAAAAAGGGTAGAAAACACTGCAAATACCAGTGAATTCATCAAAGAGGTAGGTCCCTGGGGGGGGGGGTACCATATATATATATATACCTGTTTATGTTTACCTCAGCGCCTGGTCCCTCGCCCTCCCAGGACCCACCTTTCAGTTTGCTCGCATACTTTGTGCAATGTGCATGGGCCTTGTACAAAGACGCTGTAAACATCGGCATGTTTGAGCATGCTGTCGGCAGGGCTAAATCGCAACATGCACATGGTGAAAGCTCAAAGCTCTGAAACTTGCGCAGAAGCAACAAAATGCATGACAGTGTGGTCCGGGTTGTCTGCAGTTGTGAGACTTTTAACTGTGTGTGTGTGTTGCTTGTCTCTATGCATGCTTTAGAGTGTTCCTAGGTGATTGATTCGCAGGCGATGCGTTAGTTGGTATACATGCTCGACATTTTCCAACGAGTCTGATGTAAAAGCTGCTGCAGAAGATGATGCTATCACACAAAGAAGTGCCATATCTTGTTGTTATCATTGTTTTTGTTGCTTTGTTTTATGTTTCTCGCAGTACTGGAAGGTTGGCCCTTTGGGAAGAAGTGCGCGTGAGCATGTATGTACCATTGTGTGTGTGTGTGTGTGTCATTAATGTCATCTGCAAACGTCACAAATCCAAATCCTCAGATAAGGAATCCTCAAAAAATGCAACCTTCATCATGGGGAAGCTCGAGCTCACTTTGGCACCCGCTGCTTGTCGCGCTGAGTTCTGCAGATCGCATATAGACTCCAAAGACTGCAGTCCTACAAACATGAATTCCGAAAGTTCACGCCCTTTCTGGGATCAGGTTTAAAGCAAAGGATGCCGCATCTTTCTAAGAGCCATCCGCAAACCCTATGAAGGAATCCCCAAATCTCATCAATGCAACTGCAGCTTCCCTCCCGAACACAAAAAATCCGCTTGCGGATGGTGTCTGCTTTTTTGAGGCTGGACACCAAGAAACCATAATAAACCGGCCGTTTTAGGGTGTGCCCCTATTTTGACACATACCCATTTGTTTGTGCCTCACGAAGCTTGACAATTTACCGGCTGTGTGGGTCTGCCTTTTTGTAGTGGACCCCCGAACGAAAAGACAAAAATGGTGGTTTCCCTTTTGGCTTCCTTTCAAAACACCACCCCAAAAAACGGGCACTCGCCCCAAACCAAAATCATGTCTCCAAAAAAGACCGGACCCCCCAGCTACCATTCGCCTCAAAAAACAAGACGAGCCACAGCCACGCGCCCAGCGCCCTCAGCTCTCGCCTGTGGGGATAGGCATGCCCTCCAAGTCCAGCACTCGCTCCTCTTTGCCCAGCGGGGGCACCTGGGGCGTGTGGCACGTTGCGCAACCGGGCGAAACGGTTCGGTGGACACATGTGAGGTCGACGTTGGCCTGGTTTACTTCAAGAAATCGGTTGTACGAAAGAGCCTCTAAAGCCTTTGAGGAGGTTGGGTCTGGGCATTTTGCCAGTTGGATGGACGGGTAGGGTCGACTTTGGCCCAACTTGTTCTTTAGGAAATTGGCTTTACAAAAACGATAAAACACTGGACAAAAACCAGGGCCCGGCGAGCGTCCCGTTCTGTTTACAAAATAGCCTCCAAAGTCTTTGAGGAGGTTGGGTCTGGCCATTTTGCCGGTTCTTTTTCGAGGGGGGAAGTCAAGCCTGCAAGATTGCCAGGTGTCCATGGCAGCCCAAGATGTCCAACTTTGGTTGCCAGAACTGACATCTTGGGGACAACGTTGTCGCTTCAAAATAGGCTGGGTATATAATAATTACCCCCCCCCCCTCATCGGGGTATTTGCAGTGCCAAACCGTGAACACAGGTGCGAGGGTCTAAGTTTTTAAGAGTCTAAGATGGTTTACTCTTCCCCAAAACCACTGCCCCCATGGGTTGAATAGGTATACCTTGTGGATAAGTTGCTCTATCCTGTTTTGACGGGGTCGCCTAATATCTTTATGCTGCCTGTATGTTCTTTCAATGTTACTCCTATTGTCTTTAACAGTTGCTCTTAATGTCTCTATGTTGCTCTTATTTGATCCCAATGTTTGCCAGTATACATACAGCCACGTTAAAAGTATCAGAATGTTCCTTCGTTGACGCTCGGAACCCTTTTGGGCTGGCGTGTAAAGACAAACCAAAGGAAACCGAAACCCCATCTTGTGGTTTCCCCTTTTTGGAGCACCCCCGACATAAACCCTGCTTACCCTGTTTTGTAAAGCCACTGCCCCCTTCACCAAAAATACAAAGCCACCTACCAAAAAGGCCACACCTGGCACCAAAACCGAGGCACCGGGGTGCAGTGCAGCGGCTGCCACTCGCCCTGTGGCTCATCGCCAAAGGCCCACTTCAGGCCTCGAAGCGGTGAGCTGTTCCACTGGTTGCTTGGGTTTAATGGGGTACCGAGTACTTGTTGTTGCTATTTGATTTCTCTGGGGGGGACCCTTCTGTTTGGAGGGTGCTTGCTTTTGTCTTTTTCGCGGGGGTGGCTTTAAACGGAAACTCTCAGGTGGTGTCCCCAAAGCCCAAGGAACCTCTGCGAAAGCTCCGAATCACCCAGCTTTTCTCTGGGCAGAGACCCCAAAGCAGCTCTTGGGAATCAACAAGTTACGCTTTCTCAGAGTCAGCTTCACCTCTAATTGGTGCCTTGGGAAGGTGGTGTCCTTCTTTGTGAGGGAAGCTATTTTGTTCAGAGTTTCTTTTATGGGAAACTACATGGAAACCACCCTCCAATTGGTTGGTTGAGTGGGTGGGACGTTGGGTGGGACGTTGGGGTTACCTTCCCCATTTGTCTTTAAAAAAACTCGCGTTGAAATTCCCAAGCCAGCAATCCAAGCTACCGACTAGCTCTCTTTGGGTTTGACCATTCTTAGTGGCTTCCGAAGCCACAAAACTTAAACAGGGAAAGATGGGTGCCACTGAACAACGGGAAAATATTCGACATGTATAGAACCAAAAAGTCTCATGCGTTCTCCGTTGGGTCTACAAACGGGGAATCTCACCCTCAAAAAAAGGGCATACAGTGTACCTTTTATTCAAGCCTTGTGAGCTGGTCAAAAGGAAAATGGACAACACACGCCTGCAAATAAAACAAACAAACAAACAAACAAACACACAGAGATACACCCACAGATGTCATATGGCCGTTTCTCTGCACTGACCGATCCCTTCAGCTTTCCTTTCTCTAGCCCAAAAGAAGACCAGAAGGCGGCCTGGGGCCCGGGCTCGTGGTATACACGTCCAGCAGCGCATCCTGCGCGCGCAAACTCAGACGTGAGCGGCGCGCACCAAGGGGGTGGGGGGATCCGGGTGTTTCTCAGAATCCTGGGTCAAATAGGCCCCAAAATCAGGGTTCCTGATACGTAATTATATATCACATATATACTCGCACAGATTGCTTTTTATTTTGCTTCTCCAACGAGTGGTCCGTACACAATCTCAGTCCATGCACCAATCTGTGTAACATAGGTGAGAATGAATGTGTCGGGCCTGTGTCTACTCACAAAACGCACTTGAGTCACAATCAAAACCTGGCACAAAAATGGCAAACCCAGAACCATGTAAAGAATTAGAAAGGCGGCCGCAACTATTTCCGGCTAGGACTGCCCCTTTTGATTGTGGCTCACTAAAGGTACGATTACCAGTACCTGACTAGTTCGGCAGATCACTGCCAACAGGTCTCTGTGCCTTGCGGCGTCTCTCCAAATGCAAAAAGCTTCGATTCTGAGAACACAAAGCTGCTCGAATCAGGGGAGGTGTGCAACCAAAGAACATCACCACTCTAAAGGAACATCAACCACCATTGCCAACGAAAGGGTAAAAAAGAAGAATAACTTAAAATGGAGAACCTCTCCAAATGCTGCCTTTCTTTAGGAATCCCCAATAAAAAACGGTCTTAAAGCCACCCAAGAAGGGAACCGACTCCAGAACAGACAGAGCCACCCCAAATGCGGTTGCTCGGCCGGGCCTTCTCCACCCGGTTGTTGGGATGGAGGTGCAGCTGCGACGTCAGCGCCGCAACCTCGACAGGTTTTCCCCTTCCTCGATGCGGGGCGTCCATCGATTTCCGAGAGACCCCCTGACGTTATGCGAAAACGACCCCCTGACGAAGCCAAAAGGCATTCGCTGGACTTGCGGTGTTGAACATCGTTCGAAGTAGTCAACTTGGAAACACGATGGTACACGTTGAAATGTTTGGACAAGTTACCCCAGGAAACCCGTTGAACGATGGTACCCAATGAAAACTTGTTTTGTTCAAATGTACCCCAGGAACAGGCTGGCAGCTGGAGTAAGTGCTCTCCGGCTGCAGGTCTGCCACGGTCCCGATGCAGCCGGGTGGCGGCTTGAAGCAAATCGAACTATGCCAACACAGTGTGAGCCCAACCATGCTTGACTCGCAACATCTACCACCTACCCTCGCACTCACTAATGATGGAACCCAGCAAAAAGCCCCGTTTAGAGCATGAACTTCCAGGACCCGCAGTCAAGTTCCAAATCCGTGGGTGGGATGGTACCATTGGAAGATGGCTGTGAAACGCCAACATCTTGCTCAAGCAGGCAACTTTGGGTATGAGTGATCATTGAGGGACCCCCTTTTGGGGGACATCAAAATTACGTCGTGTTTTGTCGTCCATCAGGCAAGCGGGCCAAACAAAAACTGACCGCCCCGGTGTCAAACGCCAGAATTCCGCGAGCGCAAGAATCAACTGAAGCGACCCCTCGAGCGTGCCTCAGCCTCAAACCCGTCATCCTGACGCGCCACTCAGTGCAGTGACCAGTTGCTGGTTTGGTGGTTTGGTTTGGTGCGTTGTGACACCCTAGTTGGTACCTTCCATATTTGGCTTCAAAGGCCGCAGGATGGCCGTGGCTTGTGATGGCCAATGGAACCTCCGCCATTTGGTTTCAGCGCAGAGCTCCAAAGGGAATCATCAAACAGGGCATTGCGGGTCTTGGACAAGCCCTAGCTCTTCCATGTTCTTCCCTTCCGCTACCAAAAAAAAGGCTCCCTGAGTTGCCAGGTCGCAACTATAAACTTCTGTGCCGAAGTGCCCCCCCCCCCCCACACGCTTACCGCCGCTGGTCGCCAAAACCCTTGCTTGGCTCCTCCCTTCACCGTGCCCAGCTTGATCTGCCCCGGGCGTCTGCGCTCCACAGTTCTTCGGACTGACGCGACTCCTGGGACTCCGCTCGCGGCTTTCAGTGTGCCCTTTGGAATTTGCGCTGGCGGCAATGTCTGCACTCATCTCGTTACATGTCCATCTCCGCGCATTCCTCGCCATGTGCTTTGTCTCCGGACACATGTCCCGCGTTGCTGCGGCGGGGAGCAGGGACACAACTGGACATTTCGAAGTTGAGCCTGCTCTGGAAAAAATAGCATGATAGTACAGTGTAAACAACCTATGGCCTCAATGAACATTGTCCTATCTTTCAATCAAGCACCGCGCAGACCTTCTCGTCGTACGCCCCTCGGGGCTGATGTCCGTCTTGGCCTGCCCAAAAAGTGGCACTCCAACTGTTTTCACTACTCGGAAAAGCTTGAATGGTTAAACCATCCTTCCCAGATCCCTTCATGGGCGCCGAGGACAACAACGCAGCGCCGTCTCGTGGGTACGTCCAGCCGCCTCCAGAATAGTCACTGGTAAAACTCAGAGCGGTGATGTGACACGTGATCGATCGCTTGTCCTCGCTGACGGCAAAGGCGCCTTGCGCAGTCAAGAGAGTTCCCGGGCTCGCCGTCGCCCATCATACACTCCTCGGGGCTGTAGAGGTACCTGGATGTGGAGATGAATGTGCCCGATCGGCAGAAAGTAATCTGACATGTGGCCATGGGTCAAAATCCCGAACCCCGAGTGAACATCCCAATCCCCACTACAATAGACTAAAATGGGTGGTGCACCTACCCCAAAATGTTACCATTGGTTTTGACCCACAGCCATGTCTCTTTGCAAGGCCGTCTGCTTCAGTGTTCCTCTCGTCCATGTCCAGCAGCCGCAAGGTTGAACCAAGGGCGCCGGCACGAGAACCGCAGCTAAGGCAAGCTGACTCGCTCAGAAAATCATCCACTCTAGGAACCAACTCAATGGGTTATGCCAACCCTTTATGGTGAGTCATTGATAATATGATCGGAAGGAACAATTTGCTCTAAGTCGCACATGATGCCGACTGATACTGTGGTGAAGAGACATGTTTTACGGCGGGGTGCTCCGCAGTCAAAACATCCGCGGCGACAGGCTGGCTTCGGCCATCTGCCATGGGACTGCAGCAAACATGATGCTGGGCGGAGGTGCTTTCTTCCACGTTGCGCGCAAGCCGCGCTTTTGCTGTTGCTGGGACCCATGACCCATGACTGCGGCTTACAGGAGAACCATCGGACTGAAACTTTGCCACAGCAACGCCACTAGATGCTACTGGCTCAGCCAAGCTTCGCTCACTTGGGTGTGTCTAATTTAGGGGACCCCCCAATCTGGTCTCGGTGATCCATCCGGTGTCCCCATAAAAACCACCCCAGAACGGGTATCAAACATAGGTGTGCTTTGAGGGGAAATAGATGGCCCTGGTGGATTATTCCACCACCAGGTTCACCAGGGCCATCTATTTGTTTACCAAAACAAGCAAAATGGACACCTATGCCATCAACTCCAAACCCGCGTGGTGCGTTTCTCCGAAGAGTCGCCCGCGCCTGCAACTGGCGAAGCAGCAGCTCGTAGAGGGCCACTTTCTGCGCTGAGAAGTGCCCTGCGATCCAACGGATTCGTCGGGTGGTCCGAACTTCGGGCGCCCACAGTGCCGCCGTTTCCTGCGAGACCAAAACGGAGCCCAGGTTTTTCGGACAAACTCTCAAGGTGCTGCCTGTGTGCCAGACCCTTTAGACCCAACACCCTCTAAAAACCAGTCACTGCTGCTGAAAAGGGGGTATCATTCCCCGACCAGAGTCTCACTTTTTGGAGGGGGTCCAAAAAAGGAAACCATTATTCTTGTCCACTGACTGAAGTCCTGGAAATGGGCTTCTTTTAAGCTCCTATGAGGTTCCTCTAGGTCTCCTACAGGTTTCGTTTCCTCCGAGCCCCCATGGGTTTCGTTTCATGGGTGAGCAGAAGATGCCTTTCCTCCGAGAGGTTTGTGGTTCGCGCCTGCTTCTGGCACACCCATGGGTGCGTCAGCATTCGGCAGAGCTGGGGTCCTGACCACCCGGATCCTCTGGCGGCTAATGTTGACCCTATTAATCAACCCCAGTTTATTAATAGGGGGGTGTTCCCCTCCAAAAGTGTTAATAAACAGGGGTTTGTTGATAGGGGGTGTTCATTACCCTTGCAATCGGCAACCGCCTTGGCCAACGCTTTGGACGGACCCTCGAACCTCCCTTACTGGGAGCATCGGCCAATTTGCGGACGATATCAGGCCAGCAAGATCGCGGGCCCATTGGCGAGCGCGGCGGATTCCCGAAAATCGAAACCCAAGATGGGGGCATGTGAAAAATAACAGGCGATTCACAGCCGGGTATGTCTTGGTTTAGAGAATCAATTGCCCTTCCAACAATCATGGAAGCTGACAGGGGATTTTATAACATGACATTTCACTTGGGGGACGCCCCCGGAACCCAGTTCCATGATTGTTGCAAAGAGAGTCCAAAACGTCCAACCCCTTGGCATCACGCAGAAACACAGGCGGGCAGCACCCCTCCACCATGCCGGCAAAGAAAAGCAAAGCGCGCGCAGAGATGAGTGGTGTCTTCTTGGCTCTTTGCTGCGACGAATGGCTCATGCCGATCACGCCGATCTCTCAAGCTGATCCCGCTACATGCCTTCATAAGTGGTGGGTGGTGCCTTCGGGGCTCTTTGCGAATGGCTCTTTGCGATCTCTGAAGCTGACCCAAGCCGCATGTCTCAGGTTCTCCACATCGCGTGCCCGAAGCTTGAGCCGCGGGTTCGAGGTCGAGCGAGCGCCGGGATCGAAAACCACCCGGCCCTGGCTGGTGGCTTGAAGACGCGCCCTATTTTCCAGATAGAGTGCGCAATGATGATGGGAATCATGGGATTTCGCTTGCATGCTTGGTTGGTCACTGGGTTTTCCAGGTTGGGGTGGACAGAACAACCAATTGGTGATCTCCACCGCCGGTCCTGTGACTACTGGCGCAACTTATTTGATTTGTCGGTTTTCCATCAGACAGAACTATTTCTGTAGAACCAAAGGGTCAGCTCCCCACAAATCTGCTCGCCCTCGGTTCTGTGAGCGTTTTTCGTGGGGCCAGCGCCCGCACGCTGGCGCACCAGGGGAAAGTAGTACATGGCGCAAAACTCTCGCTTTCGGTTCACCCCCCTGGTAACCAAGGGATTCTAACAACAGTCACAAGTAGAAAGGTAAGAGTCCGAGAACTTGTGTTGCGTTTTCCTGTGCACCTTCCAAGCCACGGCACTGGCCAGAGGGTGTCGCGAAAAGGCTTCTTGGCTAAAGACAGGGAATATGCAGTAGTTGTTTATGAGATACATAGTTGGTACAGTTGGTTCTCGCGTTTTTTGTTACCCGGAAAGCGATGGAGTGGTTTCCGTAGTTCGACGGGATCGAGGGTCCCACCCATCCTCACTCGAGCGCCTTTTCAATCATAGCCTGCCTTGCTGCAGCTGCAGCTTCGCCACGAGCTTCTCTGCCTGACGACTCGCAGTCGATGCGCTTGGCACCGAGCGGGTAAGACATGCCCTGGTTGAAACTTGGTATGGAAGCTGAGAAAAACGGTCAGCCAGAAGAGATTTGTCTTTTTGGAAGGTGTATGGTTTTGGGAGGTTCTATGGTGACTTCAGGGCAACCATATCTGCATGTTGAAAACAACGAGCCAGCCGGCTCTCAAAGACGCGACTACCGCTCGCTCCCTCTCCGTCTGAGATTTCCCGGCCGTGGAGGCGACGCTGGCGGCGAAGACGAGGCTAGAGACGACCCCGGCTTCCGGGGAGCTGCGTCCCGGGAGCCGCGACGTCAACGCCACCGAGCCCCCGGAGGCGGAGGCGAAGTCGATCAGCAGCCGCAGGTACCTTCGCAAAAAGCGGGACATCAAGGAACCCTCAGGGTTCCTTGAAGAGAATTCGCCCAAGAAGCTGAGTGGAGTTTGTCTTTTTTGGGAGTCTTGTCCCCTCCCCCCAAAAAAAAATAAAATAACCGTGGTGTCCCCTTCAACGCCACCAAAAAAAGCGTGGTACTATATGCCTGGTTGACGTTGGAAGGGGAGCAACCATTTTTAAAGTTTAGCACTTAAGTGGTGAAATGTCAACCACTAAACCACAAGAAGCAAACAGCTGAAAAATGTTGCCCAACCCCATGAACCCCATGGGTCAAAAATAGGTAGCCAAGCCTGTTAAATGAAACCAACAAATAAAACCTGCGGTCCAACTCCTGGTGGCTTAATCTTGACCCATATACAGCGCCACTTCGGCCCATGGTGCTGGCTGACCACCTGCAGCCGGGGGATCCCCGCCACCGGGTTGGTGGGGTTCTGGTTGCCCTCCAGGTCCGCCGCGGCGGTGAGCAAGGTCATGTGCAGGCACAACAAGTGCAGAGACACCTCCACGATGAGCAGCAAGTGCCTGAAAAGAAAAACCTAGAAGTGCGGGTCAAGCCAAAGAGTGTGAGTTAAGTTAGATCCTGAGTATCTGTTTGTTGCTTTCGTTGTTTCTTCTTTTTATTTTTTTGTTGGTTTCTCTGGCGATGCAACCCCCTTTTGTTTAAATGGGCAGATTAGTGCCATGAAAAAGGATAAGGGCAGTTTGACGATCAGCTTTGTTTCTTGGTTTTCCCTTTTTTTCTGACGATTCGACCCGCTTTTTGTTTAAATGGGCAGATACGGGCAGTTCAAGCCATCCTTGGTTGGGCAATTCAAATTCAACTCATGGGCTAAATAGTTTCAGTCGTTGGACCGGTGCCTGAAGAAGAAGAAAAAAAAAAGGGCCTGGCTCATACGCAGATCTAGCTGAAAAAAACCATCCCATAAGGTTGGGTCATTTGAGGGCGCAGGGAACCGACCTCCTCTTGATGTTTTGCCAGGGGGACCGAAGCTCGTCTGGTGAAAAAAACTTTGTCGCCCTCGCCGAAATTGGGATGTGGTCGTGGGAAGCCAAAAAGGAAACCGCTAGTCCAGTTTCAGGGTTCCAAAGAGAAACCACCAAAAATAATTGTATTGGGGTGCTTCTCAAGATGATGGACCTTCTCCAATTTAAAGAGACACCAAAAGGAACCGAAGCCCTTTTTTAGGGCACCGATTCCTATTGTTGAGAAACTCCTTTTTGCAATTTAAGGGGAAACCAGGAGGAAACCCGAAGCCATTTGGGGGTTTGTTGAAAAGAGACACACCCAAATTAGCACAGAGCCCCCCCAAGCAAAAGATGCAGCCTATCCACCTTTGAAGGACAACTCCTTTTTGGCGATCTCTTGGAGGAAACTCAAGGGAAAATCGCAATTTGGGGTCTCCTTTCGGGATTTTGCTGTGGTCGTTTCCCCCCACCTGAAATGGGGGGGTCATTTCAGGTGGGTCCATTCAGACAAGGAACCTACCTGAAAAACCCCCCACAGCCATTTCGGGGCCGGCCCAAGTCCCAGTCCAAATTTCGCCGCCAGCGGCCATTTCGCCACCGCCCAAAACCCGGAAAAACCCGACCCAAACCGCCCAAACCGCCCAAACCGCCCAAACCGCCACCGCCCCACACCCCCCCAACCGCCCAAACCCGCCCGCCCCCGACCGCCCAAAACCCCACCGCCCCTCGCCTGAAGGTCGGCCCGGAGGACTTGAAGTGCAGCTCGTGGCCCTTGGCCTCCGTGGCTTTGAGCTCCTCGCCGAAGCGCAGCTCCAGCAGCGCCGCGCAGGCGTGCACGAAGACCGCGCACCTGGCGGCGTTCGCTCGGCGCCAGCAACCCCGGAAAAAACCGGGAAAAACCTGGAGCTCCGGTGGCGGCTTGGACCCGCCCCCCTGGGAAAAATAGAAGAAGAGTGATGGATTGGTTCCCTGTAAAAAGCCAACTGGGGAAAATGAGAATATATGCTTAAGCGCATGGAAGTGGGGAAAATAGGAGGAAACCGGGGTAAATCTAGGGTAAGCCTTGAGCAATTGATGGCGATTCAGTTTATGTGAGGACAAGACCTGAGGTAAACCTGGCCTGAGTGATGTTTATTCCATTTGTTGCGTTGTTTATGTTTCCTTAACCTCGGTTCAGTCAAGGACAAACACATGCAAGATGTTGCCAACCGTCCCAAGGCACAGCACCCCGGACCTCAGCCGCGCTTCCGAGACGATGCCTTGGGACACCAGCGCCAGTCTGTCCGACGGCACTGGGGCGGATGGCACGGAGGGGAGGACCTGCTGAAACGGAGAGACCTGAAGCCGCGGGCCTTGCGGGCCTTGGTTCACGAAGGACTTGATCTGCCGGGTGAGGCTGTCGTATCTCCAGCCCTGCAGCACGTTGGAGCAGATCTTCAGCTTGGTGGGCGCGGACGGGTACATGGCCTCTGGCAGCTGTGTGGCCCCGTCCGACATCTCATTCCTCGCTTGCTTTCTGCTCCCCTGCTCAAAGTGTCTCATTCTTGGTCGTTCAATACAGAAAACCCACTCATTCGTTGGCCAAAAAAAGACAAAGTCCCAAGTTCCCTTGGCAAAATGAACCCCCTTGGCTGGCAAAAAAAAAGCAAAAGCGTTCAAGTCCCTAACATCCCTTGGCCCAAAATTTGCCCCCAAGAGTCTGGTCCGGCACGTAGGCGCTGGCCACCTGCATCAGCAAGCTCGGCAGCGCCGGGTGCACCACCGGCTCCAGCTGCTGCAGCCGGGCGTAGAAGGGGTCGTTGAGGCTGCCGCCCTTCAGCCGCCCCGCCACCGCCGCGTGGAGGAGCCACCTCGAAAAAGGCCGAGCAGAGCCCCAAGAAGCGGAAGCTGAACTAAAGACTTTTTTGCTCCTTGCACTGTTTGGGGTCACCTCACTAAACCAAAGGTGAAGCCACCGAACACAAGAGTGTAAAGTTCCCACGGCGGGTGAGCCACCAAAGCTCCACAAAGAGCGACACGCAGCGGTAGCAGAGTGCCACACCCTCCGGCCCGTCACTCTCGGAGACGCCGGTGGGAATCCGCGACATGCCCAGGCCGTCCACGCAGTCGGTGTCTTCAACAGTCCTGCAAAGCCGTGGAGAAGAGCGGAACTGACTGTGAAGCATGTTATATTGCGGCCTTTCCGATGACTTCCACGCATCACGTTCCCAAAGCAAGTCATTGGGGTGTGATGAGTGGACATCATGGCAATATTATGTCCAACACCCATTTCGCAGGTGTCCCAACCCTTCAGCTTTCCAGCCAGGGCATCGTTGCTTGGTTGATTTTATAGGAAAACGCAAGCAAAACCACCATGTGGCGGGGCTCAAATCTGTATTTTGACACATACCTTACTGGCGCGTCCTGCAGTGGAGGAGCATGGCATCCATCCCCGTCTTGCCAGCGGAGCCGCCGCTCCGCGCCATCAACGCCGACACCACCTGGCGACTTTCGAGCAAAAGGCGCAACTTTGTGCGGGTGAGTGGGACAATGGCCCCAACTTTGGTTTATCAAAGTGCTTGCGGGGCCCGTGGGTTTGTGGGGTGGGGCCCAGTAGGTGGCGGGTTTTCCAACCAACAAAATCTGAAAGCTCCAAGATCCCAACCGAGCCGCAGCGGAGGGCCCCGTGCCGGTGCCCACCGTGGGTCCGAGCACTTGGTTCCGGGGCTCCGCGGACATGGCCACGGGCAAGCGCGTCACCCACTGCAGGATGTCCAGCAACGGCTGCAGCTGCTTCTCCAACCACTGCAGGATGCTCCTGACAGTCAAGCCAAACCAAGAGTCGAATTTGTGTATGGGGGCCTTTGCTCCAAACAAAAACAACAACTAACTACTCCAACAAAGAGCCGAACCTGGTTTCGGCCTTTACACAAAAACATAAAACCACTGCCAGCAAAACAAAAAGTGTGGAGTTTGGCAGCTGAAGAGGTAAGGCTCTGCAGCACCAGGTTGTGCGTGGGCAGAGTTCCCAAGACTGAAACCAGGACTTGCAGCACGGAGACCAAAGCGGCCGGGTGCGTGGTTTCCAGCGCGTGCAAGCCAGCAGGGGCCAGCCGCAGCTTCGCCTGCATCATCTCCGGACGCAAAATCGCATAGAGGCCTAGCCACGCAGCGAGAAGCGAACATGGAAGGGTGTCATCCACGCGTGTTTCAGTCGATTCCGGGCCATGTAGTGGGCTCCCCAACTCCAACCCCACCCCAACATCCTACTCAACCAAAACCCCCAACATCCTACCCCCAACATCCTACCCCACCCTCCACCGCCCCCCACCCCCCCCGCCCAACCCCCCACCCCCACCTACCCCCAACATCCTACCCCCAGCGCCCCCCCAACCCCCCCCCCCCCGCCCAACCCCCCACCCCCACCTACCCCCAACATCCTACCCCCAGCGCCCCCCCAAACCCCCCCGCCCAAACCCCCCCCCGCCCAACGCCCCAACCACTCCCAAACCCCCCACCCACGGCATCCCGCGCACGGCATCCCACCGCCCCCCCCGCGGCGCCTGCCGCCTCGAAGAAGGCGCTCGCGGCCTCCGGCGCTTGGCACAGCGCCGCCGCCAGCGCCGCCGCGCTGCCCACGGCCCCCGAGACGCCGCCTCCGGAGGTCGGCGGAGGTCTCCGGGCGGAGGTGGGGGTCCTTTGGGTATGTCTTTCTGTGGAACCCCCCTGTTGGTTGGCTTTCTAAAGGAAATTAAAAGGTAACTCCGTGATTTTGGGGGCCAGCTAAATGGTGTGGATGGTTGATTGCGACATCCATTTCGCACCACCTGAGAAACCATGGTTGAAGCCACAAAGTTGTTAGGTAATTAGAGGGAAATCATTCCAGGGTTTCTTGAGGCATCAACCACACCACTCCTCTGTTCAGGCATCATGGGCTTTATTGTGCTTTTTTTTTCAGGGCTTCCTCTTGGCACCAGCGTTTCAATGGTATCAAAAGTACGAAGGGCCTGGCGTTTTTGAGGCTTCTCAGCAAATGAGGAAATGACCACGAGAAACCATGCGATGGTTTCCTTGAAAATCCCTAGGTTCAGTTCCAACACCCTGGTGTCATACCCTACTGAGCTCCAAAGAATGGCCAAACCGTTCTCCTTTTCTTTTGGTTCTGGACAAGCCAGAAAACAAAGGATACCCTCAAACAAACACTCACCCATATGGGGTCACGATTTTGAGGCTTCCCTTTGATCAGTTTTATGATAGCATCAACATATCAAGTCAAATGGACAATATGAATGACATGAAGCAAAGTCTCTGCGGTTACCACAGTCAGAAACTGTGGGACGTGTCCCTTTGACCTACCACTTGACGCCTGGCAGGGTGACTTTGATGATGGTAGAATACTAAGGTCAGCTCGTACACTGGTCGTTCGGAACTATTTCACATGGCTTGTCTGAAGCTTTTTGTTATCAGGGGGATTCTTAGTTGCAGCCAAGTAGTTACCAGCAGTGGCCACCTAAGCCGTGTCAACCATGGCTCACATGAGCGCATGACCATGCTATTGGGAGTCTACCGCCGGTTTGGCCGGGGGGGGGTAGTTGATTTCAAATCGGCGGCCCAACCATTTGGTCCCAACTTCTCACACGTCAATGTGCCAGTGGCTTGCATTGGAATCTCGACCATTTGGTCGTAACACATCAATTTCCCCCGAGCTTTTCCGCGGCGGCCTCCGCCCGCGGCCGTTCCCACGGCCGGCTCGGTCCGGGCGAGGATTTCCGCGAGGTGCTGCCAAAGCTGGCCGGAAAAGACCTGCCGGGCCCTGTCAATGAATTCGTTGCTCCTTGCCCCATGTCCCAAGCCCCCCACCCCACCCCCGCCCCACCAAAAAGACATGGAACAGAAGAAAAAAAATCAACAAATGCTTCTTCTTTGCTCCGCTTGTTTGTTCCAGACACGCCCATGTTCAGCTGGATCTCAAAGTGCAGTGGGGATTGCAAGGTTCCGCCAGTTTCCCTCCAGCGGTTCATCTGGGAAAATTGGCTGGGGTGTACCCAGCCGTGCTATCAAGGACGAGAATCATGGGGCGCGCAAGGAAACGTGGAACAAATGAGAGGAAGGGAACTCTGGCGATGAGGGAACTTGCTTCGCGCCGGAACGACAACTGGAAGTGAAGTGAGAAAATTCGTGACAGGGAAGGGCCTTGTTGGCCGACTTTGAATAGATGAAATATGTATATCGTCGGCCACTTTCCGGTGGGCAGGTCACAATTGTAACCCAAGAAAGGTGGAAATGCCTCCAAGAAAGAATCTGAGTAGCTTCCCTCCAAAAAAACAACAGGACGAAAGAACTTCCTCCAAAAGAAGCAGGGAAAACGGATTGTCTTCCCTCCTCCAAACAAAAAAAGCACCACAGCACTTTCCCACTTCCAACAAAACGGCCTCAGCCTAACTCCCTCGGCATCCGTCCAAAACCCCGCGCGCTTTCCGCGCGCCTTGCTGCGCTGCCGGGCGGGGACCCGCGTCACCAGGGCGCACATCAGCGGCAAGGCCACGGACTCCGAGCGCTCCACCTGCGGAGAGCGACGAAGCTCGCTCGAGTCTCGGGTCGCGAGTCTGGAGGGGGGTGGAAGGGCGACCGTGATTGGTTTTAGGGTGAAGTGGACAGTGCGGAATTCTGGAGCCTTGGGAATTCTTAAGAAGCAACGGATCAGGTGTACTTCAACTTCATAGAGGTGGGGGTCCTATCATTGCTGCCACTTTTGAAGGTCATAAGGAATTCAGGGATCCTTGGTATGTTGTTGTTTGTTTTGTTCGAAAATCGGATCCCTGCAAGTTGCCGGTTTCCAATATAGGTTTTCATGACACTCCGAGAATCGTTTTGCCAGTTGCCTTTTGCTTGTTGGCCTTGCACGTTCACGTGGCATGTGCGAGAAATTGGCATGTGCCAACACTCAAAGCTAGTGAGTATCTTGAGCTTTGGGACATGCAACCAAGCATTTGCCTGGCTCCCTGGTGTTGACACAAGTCTTGCACCGGGCAAAGCGACAAACAGTTGCAGGTGTTGCAAAACACATTGCTCGAAATGTATGCAAGGCTGTGCACAACAAGGTGTAGGCTTGACCTTTATGCGGCATTCCTTTTTCAACAGAATGGGCTTCTATCCCAACCTGGGCACGAGAGCACTCTCTCCAGAGGCTGCACTGAACACCCCCAAACCTTCCAAAAATCACATCATCACACTATCCAACAAACTCGTTGCAAGCCTAACATGTACGCCTCTAAGACTCGCCAGCCGAGGGCCAGCCGAGGGCAATGGCCGGACTCCGTAAATGAAAGCACAGCCTCGGTGGGATCTTTGTGGCAGTTTTCTGGGGGCCGCATGGTGACCAAGAGCCTGCCAAAGTCAAGCCTCTCGACATGGCGCTTGGCCCATCCCCTTCTTTCTGGAACCCAGCCCAGAGACTTAAGGGATTGAGCGGCCCAGCTGGCAGCTGATAGGCGGGTTCCCGCACCTCCGCAACAGCGGCGGCCATCAGCGACGTCAGCAGCTTGGACAGATCTTGGAGGTCCTGGCAGCCCAGGACCAACTCAACTCACCAAACTCGTCACTCAACATGAGCCACAATCAAAACCAGGTATGAAAAATGGTCTACCCAGAACCATGCAAAGAATTAAAAAGTCGGCCGCAACTAGTTTATCTACCCGGGTTTTGATTGTGGCTCACGTCCGCTTTAGAGTCCCAACATGTCCCGTCTAAAACAGCGCTTTGGAGCGGTTTCGAAGAGCCAATTTCGGACTCCACTCCAACTACGGAGTTTGTGTTTGATTGACACTCGGCACCCTTTTTGGGGTTCATTGAAATCCGGAGATTCAATAAACCAACCACCCCCTGTGTTTAGGGGGGCTTCCCCTATTTCGAGGCCAGCCAAAAGCTGAGTCCGTTTCCCTTCTCAACGGGAGCGCCCGCCGTTTTCGGCCGCGCCTTCTCGTCCAACTCCGAGGGCTGAAGCCCTTGAGAGGCTTCGTAGGCCTCGGGGCATCGGAGGTCCGACTCGCATGGAGTGGTCGCCTTACCCCACCCTGAAAAAAGGACCAAAGTGGTTTAGGGCAACGGACCTAAAAAGGACGTGCTTTTTTCCGGGGCTCCATGTAAATTTTGCCGGGGGGAGTCGTGGCTTCTCCATTCGCATGGACCTGCCGCCTCGACAGTTCCGATTGACAACTTGGCCCCTTGGGCGTCCGCCGGATCAGGCAGCATCCGCTGCAAGAGCAGCAGCATGGCCTCGACTCCGCTCCAAACAAACCAACTGGTACAGTGGGAAATTCCCCTGTGATACAAAAGTGGATTGATGTGATATGACTTAGCAATTTTCAAGGCGATGAACATCACCCTACACCACGGTGGATTGATATGACATGACTTAGCAATTCAAAGGGATTCCGTTGGTATCACGGAAGGCCCAGGCCCTAGAACCCTGGTTTCGACCAAAAAAAAAGAAGTTCAGCCATATTCCGGAGCATCGCAGCCTTCGAAGTCTTTCATGGCAGGCAAGATTCATGTCTTTCCCTCAGATGACGGGTCAAGAGGAAATAAACCTGGATGGGAGTTACACCCACCATTCCCTGAAGTGTGCCAACCTCTAAACATCATAGCCATATGGGTGTGTCCTACAATTTGCGGCTTCATTTGGATGGCGAATTCAAGGGGGAAACCTGATCATTTATTCACCCTGGTTTGGTCATTGCTTCAAGGCTTCTAATGGCAGACGGTAGGATGGAAATGGGCAACTTCATTCCTCAGGCCGGATCCTGTCCCTGTTTTCCTCGTTTTGGCTTGTGCTTTTTTGGGCTGCGAGAAACCCTCCGCGCATCCTTCACGAGCGTGGTGCAAACCCAACCGCGGCGTTGCAATTTGCCGAGATACTGTTGTCCCCAAAATGGTTGGTTTCCTCTTGGCTTCCCTTTCAACCCAACCAAAAGGGGGATCCCATGATTCCGCTAAAAAAACATGCACCCATTCGTTCTTTTCAAGTAGGGGTTTCTAAAATGGTGGGCCCTTGGTTAAAGGGAAACCATTTTCTTCTTTTAAAGTTCCCTTTTAAAGAAAAAACGAGGCCAAAATTAAAGGCGTTCGCAAAAAAAAAAAAAAATGACACGCCCATTTCTCGGGGGCTGAGAACCACCCCGTCGCTTCCGCTCGATCCCCTCGCTCCCCCCGTCCCCCGATCCGTCGCCTCCTCCAAGTTCCGCCTGGACTCCCGGGATGCCGTGGGCAGCAGAGCCGAGCTGAAGAGCTCGTAGACCCGCCGCACGAAGGCCAAGGGGGGCGCCTGAAAAACCGGGGAGGAAACGGAAGCCAAGAGGAGAACCAAAAGGGACAGCCGGCTTTTGGTTGGGGGCTCCCAAAATCGGAGCAGCCGTTTTGGGGGGCCGATTCCCATTTTGCAGCGCGGCTGAGTCGCCACAAAGAAACCAGAACCGGCCTCTAGATAAATTGCAACTCGCTCCACTTTTGGGAGCAAATCTCATTTAATCAAGGGCTGTTTGAGGCACAAAAGGGGGGTTTGCCAGGCCCCACCCCAAGCGGCTCGGTCCGGCCTCAGAGCGTTCCAGCATGGCCGCCAAGAAGGATGTGGCCAAGCCTACGAGACCGGAATGGCTCAACTTGCTGAAAGCCTAAGCAGGAGATCACCGAAAGAGGATCACCTGAAAGGAACCACAAGGGATGGCTAGGGCTCATTCCCTCTTTGACTGAGAAGCCAGGAAAGGGGTGCATGAATGCCTCATGCTTTGCGCTCCTTTGCCGGGTCCAAATGGGCTGGTTCCCGCCCTGGACATGTGACTGTGAACATCAGGCCCGACTTTCGTGTTTGAAATGTTGGGACTCCGAATCGACAAATGAATGTTTGACCAGTCCTCATTTGGTATGGGCTTGTCTTCAAAGGGGGGAGGGGGAATTCCCTCACAAAAATACAAGCCTTTGACACAACAGCACACCAAAAGCAAAACCGCCCATTTGCTTGGTACCAACGATTTTGAGACAAAAGAGGTCGTAAAGCTTCAAAACCTGTCCCAATCCGTACGTCGTAGGTCCCATTCTGCTCATAGCATTTCTTGCCCTCTCCCCCAAAGCACTGCTTGGCCAGGGTTTCCGAAAAGAGCACCAGCAGCAGCAGCAGCAGCAGCAGCAACAAACAAACGGAGCAACAACAACCAAAAAAAAGAGCACCCACCTGCTAAAAGTAACTAACTCCCCCTTCCTCCCTTCCCCCAAAACCCTCCATCCCCAAACCCGAGATTTCGAGAGTGAGCGCAAACCTTCGCTCGCGCCTGAGAGGAGCTCCAGGCGCCTCGGCGCCTCGGTGGTCATGGCCGGCAGCAGGGCCTCCAAATGCGCCTGGGCCGCCTGGCGCATCCGACCAAAACCACCCGACGTCGGCAGGCGCCAGGCGCAGGCCGCCAGGCGCCCGCGGGAAAAAGCCTGCGGCCTTTTTTCAGCCCTCGTTTTTTTGTTTTGTTTAATTGTTTTTCTTGTCAGATTGGTTCAAGTTTCCCTAGGACGTGTGGATTGAATTTGGTGGTTTGGACCTTGAGGGTAAACTTCCCGTCTACCAACAAGAACCAGAGGTGCCATTGCCGACACAGTTGCTGGGAGAAAAGCCCGCAACTGGCGATCGTTCTTGCGGTCCCTTACCCTGGTCATGTTTACCTCCCTCTTGTCGCTGTCCGAGGCTGCCGTGCATTTTCAAGCGGGACGTGAGCGCCCAAAACCTCCCAGAGGTGCCCTTCAGAACGCAAGAAACTTGGGGCAGGCGCGGTCTTGTCAAATTTTTGGCGCGCCTATTTTTCTGGAGGGGAAAAATGGGTGGCGCCTTTCTTGGGAAGGAAAAACGGGGTTAAGTCAGCGACTTTCCAAGATTGCGGCCGACATCCGCCGGCGGCCGGCGCCTGCGCACGCAGGTCGCCGGCCCCGCTCATGGCCGGAGGCCGGCCGACCTGGCGAGGCGGTGGCCGGAGGAACGAAAAACCCACAGCCCGGCGCGCAGAAGTCAAGGGCCCCGAAAACAACTCCAATAAGCAAGGTGGTGTCAAACCTCACCTGTTACAGAAAGAAGAAAGCAGCTCTGGCTCTCAGGAGCAAGGCTTTCACCCAAGTGGGTTTGAAGCAGCGCATCAAGACTCAGAGCCGATCATGGCTTTTGCGCATGGGGAGCCCCGCCCTGTCTCCAACGAAGCTTAAAAGGACCCAAACTCTGGCGAAGTCAGGTCCCTTTGTTCCACATGCGGATCGCGAAAGAGCTGGGCATCCGATTGCGTGTGTCTAGGAACCGCCCAGCGGAGGTGATGAGGTTCCAGGAACCGCCGAGGTGCGGTGACGAGGTGAAGAGGCGATGAGGAGGAGGATGTGGTTCTTTTGGGGCAGTACCCTACCGACGATTGCATGGTTTGTGCACAGACCCCTGTACACAAAAGCCACTTTCCTCTTGGAAAGACTACTTTATGCACGTCCATGTTAGGTTGGAGGGTGCCCCTTTTTGGTTTAAAGGGAAATCGAAACGACAAGGGGACAACGGTCCCCTTTTTGAGACCCCGTCCCCGTGATGCAAAAGCCGGGACCCGGCACCAGATGGCACAAGGCGCCAGCAGCAAACAGCGCCAAGGATTTGCCTCGAACGAACGATGCCGTATCGGGTGTTTTTTGGGCTTTTTAAGGATACCCCTGTTCTTGTGTTGTTAAAAGGGACGCCGAAAGAAACCCCTTTTAGGGGTCCCCGAAAACCCCTGTTCTTGTGGCTTTAAAAGGGAAGCCAAAAGGCAAACCGTTTGGACCATGGTCCGATCCCTAAAAGACATACCCGTATGAGTGCTTCTCAAGGGATTCGGACACACGCACACACACACACACACACACACAAACCGCGCACCTCACAGCCCCACCACAACCACTCCCTTCTCCTCTTTTCTCACAAGGGAAACCACCAAAAGGAAATTTGGAGGTTTCTCAAGATGGTGGACCCCTTTTCACAATTGTCTGACAACAATTTGAGAAGCACCCATATGAGCAATCGTGAACGTTCATTGCCCAACTGAAAGGGGACTTAGGTGAGTGAGTAACCCCTATCTCCTAACGCGAGTTGGAACACTTTGTTGCCACCCTTGCCCAGGCTTGATGCCCGCGTTCTTTTGAGTCCTCCCTCACTTTTCCCTACCACGCACGGGCACTTGGCATTTGGCATGTCTCCTCTAAGCAAAATAAGCTCCTGGCAGGCTTGCTCAGTGTAGTAGGCCAGACAGGCCTCAGGCTTGACGGACTTGTGTCATGCCTGTCAGACCGAGGCCAGGTGCGATGCTCGTGAGTGCGATGCTCGTGAAATGCCGAGATCCGGGCATACTCGTTGTGCGAGCCTAGCTTCTGCAAGTCCTCCTTATACCTGGAGCGGTCACCTGCAGCAGTGTGGCACATGGAGCATGGAGCGTGGCTTCCGGAAAGCGTTGTGAGATGCGGGGAAAAACCAGTTCTTCTTGCCAACCGGTGCCTTAGGCGAAAGCCTAAAGGTCCGCTTGGGGCACTCAGAAAAGGAAGCCCAACCAATCAAGCCAAAGCTTTCGGGGGCGACTTTTAGATTGGAGGGTTCCGCATGCTCAGGCAACAGCTGGCCACACTTGGCGTCTTTGGATGGCATGAGTTTGATCAAATGAGCCCAAAGAAAAAGTTTAAAGGGAAAATCGAAAGGGAAACTCAAAGGGAAACCAAAGGGAGACCAAAGGGAGACCAAAGGGGAAACCCAAAAGGAAACCCAGAGGAAAACCTCAAAGGGGAAATCCAAAGTCCACACGAAACCCGAAGGGAAAGTTCAAAGGGGAACTCAAAGGGAACCGCAAAGGAAACCCAAAGGGAGAGTAAAGGGGAAGTCCAAAAGGAAACCCAAAAAGAAAGTTGAAAAGGAACCCAAGGGAAAGTGCAAAGGGGAAAGTTCAGGAAAACAACAAGTTGGGCTGACACGCCACCCCCCGACAAGGCGCCTTCGCCTGCAGTGGCGCTGAGCTGATAGCTCAGCCCCGACAAATGCAGCAGTACGAAGGGGTCCTGACTCGTCAAAGGGGCGAGGGCTGATACTTCATATCCCCCAAAAAGGGGTATGTACTGCCCTCATAAAGTTGGACGTCAGCCATTCGCTCCGCCTAAATCAACCCCAAACCACTTTAGGATTTACCCTCATGAATAAGCCAGGCAAAAGTGAGTTGGAAACCAGGGAAGCCAAGGGGTATGAACAAGGTCTGTGTACTTCCACCCTTCAAGTCCAATACAAGGAACTCTTTAAGCTATGAACCAACGCGGGTTGAAACCGTGAGTAACGGACCCCGCCAGATTTTGCAGTTGAAAGGACGAGGATCCCTTGTCAGCGGTTGGATACCATGCCTTCTGGGTTGCTCGTACACCTGACAACTTTGGCCAATGGATACTGGTGAGGGGTGATTGCGACTCCCTCACCAGGCGGTTATCCCCAGAAAGGCAAGCATACTCAGCGCTTTGGGACCCCTTGGTTGCCCTAAGCCATACAAACACGAACAGAACATGCTTGCCTTTTAAGGATGGTTTAAACCGTTATCGCAAAAAGGTGGCCTTTTTGGGTCCAGTAAAGTGACACTTAAAATCACGCAGGACATTGTTCTGTTTCATTTTTATCGGCCAAAGGCAAACACCTTTTGAATGCCTCTCTCGGTGTTTTTTTTTTTTTTTTCTGGGACCGCAAAGAGAAATATAGGAGCATTGTTCATTGGTCAGAAACTTGATCCACCCGGTTTAGGTCCAAAGATCCCACCATTTGCAGGGCCCAGATTCCTGAAAGAGTGGCCTCAAAGTACACACCTTCCCACCCAAAGGGCTTCGTGTCCTTTTGAAGCCAAAAAGAGAAAACAGCTCATGTCATCCTTTCTTTCTCGCCCATCGGATCCCCGGTGTGTTCCTTAGACCCGCCGGGGCCGGACGTCCTGCAGCTCCAGGCTGCGGGTGAGGCCGCCGGCGGAGGGGGCCATGCAGGGGCAGCTGGAGGCCCTGAGCTGCACCTGACCGGGAAAAAAAAAGAAAAAAGATGCAGACCGGGGGCGTCTTTTTGCCACCTGTTGGGCAAGGCCAAGGAAGTTTCCTAGGTGCCCAACTTTTGAGAGTGGCTTTGACGAAGTTGCAGCTTCTTTCCCTAGATTCTAGGGGTACCTGCCATTTCCATTCTGAACCCTGGGATCCGAATCTTTTCAGGAAACCATCCAAAACCCACCAAAAACGGCCGCTTAACCCCTAGAACCTTTTGTGGAAAATTGTTCAACCCCCTCGTAATGGGGAAAAACAACTTTTTTAGGGGGTCGCCAATTTTCTCACAAAAGGTGGCAAAAAGACCTGAAGCAGCTTCCCCATTCGCTCGAAAAAGTTGCAGCGAGGGCAGTTTCGGCAACAAATAAACAAACATGGGCAGCATATGAGGGGGTGGTTTCGGTTCTTTTTTGGGGAGCCCAAAATGGTGGTGTTCGTCTTGTTCCCTTCAAGAACCAGCAAAAAAGGAGGGGGTATCCTCAAAAAAAAGACACGGCCATATCAAGCTGCTAGATCGCCAGCAAGGACACACCTGGTTTGAGGCGGAGTGCCTGCAAAAGACATTGCCAGGAACGTTGACCATTTGTGGGAACCTACCAACCACTGGCTCCACTATGTTAAGGTACGTTGGACTGTGAAGGGGTCATTTTGGAAGGGGGTCGTTTTGGAAGACCTCCTAAGCGGTAGGTTGAAGGGAGACAACCCCGGTTTCTGGCCTTGACCCCCCCCCCCTCCCCGGGCGAAACGGCGAAACTAATGAATCTAGAAAAAAGCAAGGAGCAAAGAGCAGCCAGGATCCGTGCAGAGGGTTCCAGGTGGGTTGAAGATGGATGCAGGTAGCAATCCCAAAAAAAAAAGCCAGGATCCGCCCAAAGAGCTTCAGGAGTGAAGATACATGCGGTGTGCGTGGCTTCGTTGGTTTCACTGAAAGCAGAAACAGCTTGCGATTGGCTGAAAAAAGGCAGAAGCTGTTGATCTGTCGGCTCGGTTTCTTCGGGGCAACCGAGCCTCTGGATGGCGGAGGGAGGGAAACCACAAGGAAAACCCCACCCGTTTCCTGGCTTCATGCTTTGAGGCTATCCCGTAAAAGAACAGTTGATATCGAGGAATGGCGCCAGAGAGGAAAAACAAGCACATGCACAGAAGAAAGCGGCCGAACCACCCCCAAGCTCCAAGTGCCAATTCGAATTGGTGTTGGCTCGGTCCAAAATTTGATGCGCTCCGTTCGTCCGAGGGAACCAGCCTCAAACCAAAACGAACAAGCTACCTAGTTTTTGTGGTTTGCCTGGGATTTTAGTGGGGATTGGACATGGTATCTGTCCCATGCCGAAGCACAAATTGATCGAAACTACAAAGAAACTGTAAGACCCAACCTCATGTCGCACCCCGCATGCGACAGTTCCCGTTGGCTTCCCTTCAAGGCACTGAAAAGGCTGCCCTTAAGCAGTCTACAAGCCATGTAGATTTGTCTCAGAATGCTGGACCTTCCTGCCGAAACAAACCACAATTCGCTTCTTTTTGTTCAATGATTTATGTATTAAAATTCATTGACAAGGCATTTCCGTTTTGGTCGCCCTTTCAAAGCAATCAGAAGGGCGCCGACCTACAACAGGGGGGCCGCCAAGGTGAACTCGAGTTGCCACACGCGCGGCTTGGACCTGCATGGAGTCCCGGAAGAGCAACGCACCCTGGCCATCGCAAGAGGCGAAAACCACGCGAAAGCGCGGGGTTTGCCAATGAACTCGGTTGGGAGTTTCTATGGGACTCTCTCTTTTCTGCGAGTTGGCACCCCTTTGAAGTGGTGTTTATGGGACTGCCTCTTTTCTGAGAGTTGGTGCCCCTTTTGGAGTGGTTCTTTTAACTGTGAAACCAAGGAAACCAAAAGGAAACTATGGATTTTTGGGTTGGTTGCCTATGTTAAAACACACCCGTGCAGTATAATCATCCAAAACCTCCCCACGGTCCGCAAAAACCCGGCTGGTTGACGGTTGAAGGGCCCGGGCCCCGGGCACAATCCCAATCCCTGCCACCCGTCACCCGACAGAACTGATGCACCAAACCTGAAACCCGTTCTGTTGACGCAGCGTTCAAAAGCTCACTCACCGGCCAGTTAAGTGTACGCCTCCAGTACGGGAAGGCACGTCCAAAATCTGTCCCTTGCAGTAAATACTCGAAGTGTGACGTTTGTTCCTGGCAGAAACTACCCGTCGACTGCGCTGTCCAGATGCTGCACGTTGCCAACCTCACAGTCCGTCAAATGATCCTCCATCTTCATTGGAGACAAAAAGGGTATGCCAAAGCGCGCATTGAGCTCACGTTCCGAGAGATGCTCGAGGCATGTTTGGCCAATTTGGTTGGGGGGTAGCTTGGGGACCTGAACATATCAAGCTGAACAAATTCAACATGGGCAGGCTAAAACTGCTCCGTGACCTGAACTCGCCTAGATGCGAGCAGGATCAGCTTGCCAAGCTAACCCTACCCATGGACAATAGACAAGGAATGCGAGTGTCCATAGACTCGGGAAACCATATTCTTGTTGAATGTGTTGGAACTATTGCTTGAATAACCTCTTGGGAGTTCTCCTCAAAGATGTATCCGAAGTAAACATTGGGTGTGTGCTTTTGAGCAAGGAGAGCCGAAGCCGTTTCGGGATTCCCACATCATACAAGAACAACAAATTGAGGCCAGGTCTAACAAAAACGGGTGCTCAACCGACTCAGTTGCCAGAAATGGTCAAACAAATCGGCCCCAAAATCGGCCCGGAAAAAAAATCGGCGCCGGAAATGCCTCAACGGTCCAAAAAGAACGACCCGGTGGCCAGAAAAACGGTCCCAAAAAAAATCATCGTGCCTTCTCGGCCCCGAAAAAATCGGGGGCCAAGTCCTGGTGCCCAAGCCCAAGGCCCCCGCCCCCGCCCGCCGGCCTCCCCCAGCTCCCGGTCGCAGGCGTCCGCCAGGCGCAGGGCTGTGGCCACCAGGAAGGGCGCGGCGCCGTGCCTCAAGACGGCGCCCAGCACGGCGGTTGTTCCCCTCGTTCCTTTTTTGAGGGTGTTGGCCTTTCTTGTTGTTCAGGCGTTTTGCGCCTTTTCCTTTTTTCGGAAGTTGTTCAGGATTGTTTTGCTTTTTGCTTTTGATATAATTAGTTTTTTCGGAATACTGGTGCTGACCTTGAATACTGTTTTTTTTTGGCAGAATACTGGCTTTCTTTTGTTTCAGAGCGGTCCTCTTTTCTTGCTGAATGTGCTCGACTGTTTTTAGAGATTGGGCGGCCCTTGGGTAGCCCTGATTTTTAATTTTTCAGAAGGGTCCAAACAAAATCATCTCGGGCACGAAGGTTGGTCTTTTGCAGGACATGAACCTGTTTCTTGGGGGGTAGGTTTCGGGCCCTTGGGTGGCCCTTGGGTAGCCCTTGGGTGGCTCTTGGGTGGCTCTTGGGTGGCCCTTGGGTGGCCCTTGGGTGGCTCTTGGGTAGGCCTTAACCCGTAGATCAGGACATGTGGTTCCAGCACGGTCAAAGCGGTTTCGTTTTTGGGTTGCGTAACCCTTGGGCAACTCTTGGGTGGCCCTGATCGTAAGTTGCGTAGCCCGACGCACTGACATGCTGACCCTTACTTTTGAGTTCAATACGCTTCTGGGGCTCATGATCCCCAACCACGGCCCTGGGCGTCACGATGGCATATTCAATCCTACCTGTGGCCGAGTCCCAAAATCAAAAACCCAAACATCGGGATAGGCTTCGAGGAGCCAAACTGTAACCTTGTCCCTTTTGGGACAGACCCAATTACATTCTGACCATGACACCTACTTCGGGTTGTCAAATTTTGCACCCGCCCTTGAGATCTCCCAAGACAACTTAAAATGACACCAAATGGGTCCTGCTTCTTTTTCAAAAGCCCTCATATCTATATAAATCGATGTATCATACATGCATGTGTGGGAATTGTTTTGGGGACCGTTTGGTGGACATCATGTTTCTACATTGGGAGCTATGTCCGCCAACCATTTCTTGGAAGTGCTACCACCGCCTCCACCGCCTCCACCACCACCACCGCCACCATCACCACCACCACCACCACCACCACCACCAGCATCATCATCATCATCATCATCATCATCATCATCATCATCATCATCATCATCATCATCATCATCATCATCATCATCATCGTCTACGGCATCTACACACACAGGCATCCTTGATCTCCACGGTTGACCTCAACGGTTATGCCAGGCGGCGCTGAAACCCCAGTCTCGCCAGGCGAGATCAAGCCCGTCACCACCTCCTCCGAGAATTCGATGAGGGATCGACCTTTTGGGCTGGCATTTCGTTTCCTTATGGGTATGAATTTTAAGCGGTTGGACCCGTTGGACATGAGAAATCGGATGTCCACTTAGGTGGGTCCAACTCTTCGAATTCATAGCCATGGGCCCTAACCTTCCCATGGCTCACCTTGTTGTGGTTCTGGGTCAGCATAAAATATTGGGGTCGTCATGGTTTGCCCCAAGCACGAATGTGGGACGGCTTGCCGTCCCATTGCCACAGACGGTAAAGATTAATCGCTGCTGTCTGATGAACCGTTGGGACGCTTTATGCTTGGAAAAGATCCCGAGGACATCAACCACTGCGATGAGGGCCTCAACTCTAAGACGAGCGAGCTTTGTCACATCAAGGATTCGCTTTGAATCCAAGCCAACATTGAAACCACTCGGTCGAATTCAACCACGTCAGTTCTCTTACCGCTTGATCCCGAGATTCATTCCCGCTTTTGGCGGTTCCCCCAGGAAGTTCTCCTGCAACTGCTCCGAGACTTTCATCTTCATGTCCAGCCGCCTGACCGACGGGCAACGAGAGAAACAATGGCTCAAGGAGAGAATCGGCTTTCATGGAGCGCTTTTCCCTTCGCTTTGTCCCTGGGATTGCTTTCCTTTTTCGTTCTCCCCTAGATCAAACTTTCATGGAAATGTAGCCGGGGTGGTGTCCCCTTCGTTTTCCCCTAGATAAAGCCCCCAGTACCATCCATCCGATGAACTCATCTCTGAGTTCAGAGCTGCTGCCCCGCGATGTCCACGTGCTGTAGCTGGGGAGGTCGGCCAGCCGGCCAAACCAGGCGCATCTCCCAAGAGCAGACCTCGCAGGACGGATTCCCCAAATTCCTTTTGAGGCCAAAAAAGGTCAAAATCGGGATTCCCCCCAAAAAACAGGTGGCGTTCGGCCAGGGGTTTTCTCTTGCAGTTCATTGTGATGGCTTTCCAGGTGGGTTACCCTTCTGATGGTTTTTCCAGGTGGGTTGGGTTGGGTCGGGTTGGTTGGGTGGGTGGGTGGGGGGGGTGAGGTGGGGGGGGAATCTTTTGTGTCAGAGCTTCTGGCTCCAGTGCTGGAATGCTCAGAAGCATGGCCAGGCTCGGCACTTTCACGCCTCCTTCTGACTCTCTGCCAGCCAGGTTGTTTCAACAAAACTAAGCTGAAACAAACATGTTGTTGAAACATGTTCAAAGCTTAAACATGGTGCTTCTCAACAGTGGTTTAAATGGCGTGATTCACCAAACCTGGTTTCAACATCTTTCGGGACCCCACCCCGCTCGGCCGCAAGGACTCGACTCCGCGCTCGCTCCAGTCGCTCCAGTCGCTCCGCGCCTGGCAGATGAGGGCGGCCTCTGAGAGCAGGATCCGGCGCAACACTGTGGTCAGCGAGGACCTCAGCCGACGAGATGAAAACCGAGGCAGGGGCGCCCATTTGGCCTCAAAACGCCGCCGCCGGCCAGCTGCCCCCCGGCCCTTCGCCAGGCGCCCCCGCCACGGCACTGCCAAGAGGTTGCTCAGGACCTGCCGTGGCCCACCCCCCTCCAAGCACCCGAGTGACCTGCTCGGTTTTTAAGGTATCATGTCAAGCATGGAAAAAACATGGTTTGTTTCTCTTCATATCCTGAAGAGCTTGTCATTGTTTGGAGTAGGGGGCAGTGCCTCGTAACCACGGGGTCACCACTCGGAAACGGTCTCGGACAACTCTGATCACCGAGGAAGGCGACTGCGAAGCTGATACGCCGTGCATCACAATCACTTGGCTGGAATTAGGACCCCAGCAAAACAAAATATGTTTTGCCTGGTTAGTGGAAAACAAAGGAAACCCCAAAAAAGCAAAAAAGCAAAAAGGGGAGCTAATTCTGGTGAAGAATCAGAGGTAGCATGATGGGGAACCACCACTCTCCTCTCCAAATAGACCAACACCGGTGTCCGGAAAAAACCGGTAACCCCCTGACTAGCCGCGAAAATTCTCAGCTCGCCGGGCTTTCACCGGTCTTTGAGGAACGCCATGGGAGGCCGTGGAAGATATCCAAAAACACACGCGAAGCGCGAAGGCCGCATCCCCAAAGCACCAGCGCCAGAGAGAGACATACAAGTGGGTTCAGGGATTAGAACAGGAATATGGGGGACTTTAAAGCCAGGCGAAAGCATGATCATGAAGTTCTGGGGAAATGGTTTAGCCCCTACATTGCGCTCAAACCTGCCTTGTACCGGGACGGCCAGACGTGGCACATGTACCGCAACAGCACATCCCGCAGGGCGGGCAGAGCCTCCGAGAGAGAGGCCGGCCATGGGCCAAAACACAAAGGATGGTGTGGAGGGAGGGTGGTCCAAAATCATATCCAGAAACCAAAAAGAACACTTAGCTTTGATGGGCATCCAAAGGTTTCTGTTTCTCATTTGGGTGTGGGTCAAAACTAAACCACCGGGGTACCACAGGTTTTCGTCCTTGGTTCCATTTACCAGGGTTCCATTTTGGGTTTACCCCATTTTTGACAACCACGGCCATTTGGGTCCCAACCCCGCGGCCCTGCTTTTCCGTTGACCCCCCGTCCAAAACTGGCCATGACCACAACCATCGATACAGACCCCCCGCCAACAGGCTCAGCACGATGGACAAGGCCGCTTCGTAGGAGGTGTGGTTCTCCACCGCCTAGGTGAAAAGCTGAGCCCTCAGCGTGGCCCCTTTGTCAAAACAGTTGAGAACTATGGTCATGGATTTAAAGGGGCGGGGAAGGGGGGGGGAGCGATTTGCAGACATCGCTTTGGGGATGTATGTCCACCAATAATGTTTTGAGGGTGTCCAACCATTCAAGTTCAAAGCAACGACATCTTGAGATCCAGTTGCCACTGCAGCAGCTAAACACCTGAGGCCTTGCCTCGAAGCTGTCCCCGTCTATCCCGCCTGCTTGATCTCTGGCTGCGTGGCGTTGTGAGGCTGCAAGGCCTTGCTGGATGACCTCGCAGGCCGAAGCTTCGGTCCCGAGTCCGCTAGTCTCTTGCACGTGTTCGAAGCCAAAACCCACTGACTTGTGGTTCTAAACGCATAGATTTTTATAGGCCTTGCCATTTTTCCCAATTCAACTAGGTAGTGCCACCTAGTAAAATGGGCCAAAGGAGCCTAAGGCTTTCCTGCTTTGGGGGTGTCCCCTTTGCGACAACCCCCGGACTCGTCGCAAACCGAGCGGTTCGGGTCCCAAGGTCTGGGCCTGGGGGCTCCGTTGTCGGTCCACACCGGCAGGGCCGGAGGGTTCTCCAACCTCAGCGAATCGACGTGCCAGGGCCGAAGGAATTTGATGCGCGGGTTGGCTCCAAAAGAAAATCCGAGTTTGGGGACCAATGTGCCCAACTGGTGTTATCCACATGAAGCAACCCCACGAATGTGCCACACGATTTTGGTGGCTCTTTGCACACAAATGATCAACTAGATGATGGCCGGCGTCCTTCGGCCCTCTTTCAACTTGGGTGCCCGGCAAAAGAAAGAGCGCGTCCAGCGCGGACGGGTTGTCGGCCCTCGTGGGGTCGATATCCACAGTGCCTTGCGAGCTTTCGGGAGGCAGGGCGAGAAGCTTTGGGCACTTGAGGCCCGCTGAAACGGCCGATTTCGTGCCAACCGTTCCCAACTAATGTTGAAAAATGCCCCCATGGCTGGAGGGGGTTGATCCCTTTGCCGCCCATGACAGAGTCACCCAAATCTACTTCTTCGAGGGAAGGTTTGGGCCCAGCCGGGCCCAGCACCCGACCTCGTTTTCAGACCCCAATGCTTTTTGACAAGCTGGACAGAACAGGGGACCCATTTCTTCGGAGCAGTTTGAAAGGGAGACCAGAAGGTTCCAACCATCTGGAAGGGTCCCTAGTTTTGAGGAACAATTTCA
The DNA here is from genome assembly GCA_963377175.1 of Effrenium voratum. NCBI lineage: Eukaryota > Dinophyceae > Suessiales > Symbiodiniaceae > Effrenium > Effrenium voratum. The sequence goes on along the minus strand of CAUJNA010000244.1, from coordinate 136,118 downwards.
AAAGAATTGTGAAAGGGGGAAACGCAAAGAACGCCACCCATTTTGAAAGCCCCGTCCCTTTTTGACCAAACCTCAAATGGGCATCACTGTCAATCGGCCCGACCCTTTTGTGGCATTTACATGGGCTTCATACCCACGAACCATTTTGAAGGTGGGCAGTGCCAACCTCTGTCCTGCAATTTGGGCCTTTAGGCCCCCGCTTCTTGGCTAGTGCTTCAACGGCAAGAGCGAACCACCCGTCTCATTTCCGCTGACAGGACGAGTCCTTAACAGGCCTCCTGTGCACATCGATTGGAAGATGTGGATGTTGTCCACAACCACAACTTGGGGCTCAGTTGAATGCGATTGTTGCTCTTCTTTTTTTTCCGGGCACCCGGCAAAAGGAGAACACCATGCGTTTTTGTTTTTCCTGTCTTTGGAAACCTTATATAGAAACCCTTTGGAAACCACCCCTTTTAGGGGACCCCGTGGCCTTCGGAAACGACCCTCAAAGCTGGAGGAAGATGGACAAAATCGCCTGAAACAGTATGGGTTTGAGGGTAGTAGCCCGTTTTATGGGTTTGAGGGTGGCACCTTTCAAACTTCTCTCGACTTGCCGCCTGGTAAAGCTCGGCTCGTTGGATCCAGTCCTGGCGAATCCGATTCGAGGTGTCCGTTTTTAGCAACGGCCTTGATTTCTGGGTCTTCCGACTTTGGTGGGTACCCCAAAGGGTTGCTGGAAAGGGAACAAGGGAACACCGGAATCCATTTCTGGAAGTACCCAATTTGGAGAAGCAATGTGTAATCAAGAGCTTAGTGGTTGGTTGCGCCGGACCTAAACACATCAACCCCCAGCGGAAACTCGCTAGGGCATGCGATGGTGGTAACAATGCAATGTCTCAACAAGCGGACAAATGTGCTTTCCCCTATGGACAACTGGAGAGGGGTTCATCCACGGCAAAAGGATTCCTATGCTTCGTTCAGGCTTTCAACAAAACTTGAACATTCACGGGCACATCACCCGATGTTTATGGGATTGTATAGAGATTCCAGGCACCTATTTTTGGCCAAACGCCCTTTTGAGATTTGTCAAAAAGCTGTGACATGTTGCCGAGGGTGCTCACAAGCCCGATCAAGCCTTCCGAGAAATGATGCTGGCAGCTGTTCACTGTTTATTTTTGAAACCTGATGCTGTGCTTGAACAATGCAATCGCTACCCTCCAACAAGCATGGGACTGCACAGGTTGACGATTTTCCTCTTGAGGGAGCCTGCGCACTTCCATGTTGCACGGGTACCCTTTGAAAAGGGCGGCAATCAAAACAATCAAATTTGAAACCGGGCAGTTATGTTTAGGAGTCTTAAAACCAAAACTCTGCAGAGGAGCCATTTGTTTGAAATGAAGAAACGCGGCTCGCCGCTCGCCTAGCAGGAGCTGTGCCAGCTGCTGCGCGGGGCCCCAGCTGCTATCCGAGGCCGCGTCTGACGCAAAAAAGCAAAAGACGCGACCACTTGGGATTCTATCAAAGGGAAACTCCTCAAAATGGGGGTGAGGCATCCAAGAAACAACTTGTTAAGTATTAAGACTAGTACTATCATCATTATGATCATTGTTGATACCTATCAAAATGGTTGCCTAGATAGCCAAGTTACTTTGTTCAAGACTTTTAATCCTAAAAGCCGTCACAGCTGGGAAGAGACTGCAACTGGATCGATTTAGGAGGCTTGGGTTCCCTTTTGCTTCCCTTTGACATCCCTATTGATGTATCTTTGAGAAACACCACCTGCTGGACGTATCCAACTGATTGATGCATCTTGAAGCAAAAGGTTCCCTTTGAAAGTTTTTTGTATTTGCAGCAAAGGGCTCCGACTCAGAAAATGAAGCCCCAGGTGCAGAGCAGTCCGGGTTTGAACGGACCTTTGAGGGCGACCAAAGGCCGTGTTCTTTTGGAGGCGACCCTTTGGGTTCGCCGAATTGGAGACAAAGCAATACAGAAAGGGTGCCCTCCAATTCAACACAACCCAGGTCTTCCACATGGCTATGAGTTTTGATTCGGAACCACCTCGAAAGTGGTTGCTATCCCCACCTAAGTGATGTGCAAAGTGTCCCTAGGGTTTTGAGAACCGAAATTCCGAAATTGGGGCAGGGTCGCGCCAAGTCTGGACTTCCACGTCCCCGTCTCCCTTCAAAACGCCCCAAAATCTGCTAGTCCAAATTTTGCAGGGAACATACCTCCTTTTGCCAGTCCAAATTCTTGTGCGTGCATAGCCACTGGAAGGAAAGATGAGCCTAAATCCATGCAACAATGTTGGGTGTAAGTACGTTGACAAGTAAACCAAAAAAAGACACCCAGGCGCATGAGGCCGACAGCATTTCAACTGCCGAAAATGTGCGTCCGGGTTGAGCAAGGGTTGCATAACCGGGTTGAGCAACTTTCTGTAGGGGAATGAACCCCAAAAACCATCCCCCATGGCTTCCTTTTAGGGAATCCCCAAAACCGGTTCATTCCCAACACCGTGGGTCATTCCCTACCTATCGCACCAGCAAGTTGCAGAAATGATGTCAACCCCATGGAGGATGAATTCTCCCAAGCCCCAGCTTCAAAGCTCACCCCATCCAAGCGAAGAGCGACAGGCCTCCTAGAAGCAGCAAGAAGAAGCGCAAGGTCAAGGATCTGCTTGACTCCTGAGCTTGGAAATGGAGGTCTGTTTTCTGAGGCGAAGAGCAGTGGCTTTAAAGGAAACCACAGGGACACCCCATCATTTTGCAAGTGCCCTTAAGAAAGACACACCCAAACTGTACTTCGCGTAAAAGCAATCTTGGAACTAGTGAAGCATCTGTGCAATTGATAAAGACTGCTTGGTACTTACCCCCATGGTGAGCTGGAAAAAATCAACATGGGTCTGTGTCAAAATTGGGCGACCTCCAAAATAGCGGCGTTCCTTGTTTGTTTCCCTTTCAACACCGCCTTACAAAGGCTACCCTCAAAAAATCAAACCCGCACCCACAAAACCCCCCCTCAAATCCACGACGAGCCGAGCCCCGAGGCCGCGGCGTTGAAGAGCGCCGCGAAGGGCAGCTGCACGCGGTGCTCGTCGTTGAGGGCGCCCACGATGGCCCCGGCGCCCCGAGACAGCCAGCTCGCGGGGATCTCGAAGCCTCTCGTTGCGCCGGTGGCGTTTTCAAAAAAGCCGAGTCGTTTGCGAGAAAAAGAAAAAGAAGAATAGAAAAGAAAGAAAAAAAACAGGGTTTGTGGCAGCAAATTATGTGTCGCCCAAGGTTTGTGGCAGAAGGGCTGTCTTGAGGCTCGGTACCGGTTTTGGGGTGGGTTGAAAGGGAGACCGAAAGGGAAAACCACCGTGTTGTGTTTAGCACACACAGACACACATGTGGTTCTGTCCTAAACTGGTGGTGAATACCTTTCCCGTGGCTTGAATTATCAAGAAAACCAAAAGGAAACCAATCACAGGGCCTCATGTTGAAACATTCACCTTGCTAAGGCGAAATGATCAAAACTGTATGAACCACTATCACCTCGAGGAAGCTGTCTCTCTCTAGCGGGACATTGCAGAAAAAAAAACAGACTGCAATCTTCATCCCACGGGTCAGAATTGCACATCCCTTCTTAACTCTCTCTCTCTCTCTCTGTCTCTCTGTCTCTCAGCAGGACCCAACATGAGACCACCTGTTTGAACGCCTCCGCCTGTTTGACACATCTCCCTGAGACTGATATCCCCAACTGAGGAACCTGCAACCGGCAAGCGGTTTCCTGTTGGCGTTCCGTTCAAATTCCATCGTGTTGGTGGCCAAGCGTCAGATTCCTTTTGTGATTGAGCTCTTGTCGTGTTGTTGGTCGGCTGAAATCAATCTGGATCAAGATAAACAGCAAAGAATACACAACAAATTGGTGAATTCACAAAAGTCAAAAGCTCAAGATCCAACCAAACCCAAATGGCAAACAGGCAATTTCAAATACCAAAGATACAGCTGAGCCTCCCGTGGAAGAAAACCTTTTGATGATTGCCATCTTCTCACATTGAAAGGGACTGCATTACTCGCTGAGTCCTCTGTAGACATTACTCCCGCCAAAAGGAATTTCCTCGCAAGATATCAGCCAAAAGGTGATGCTTCCATCACTTCCAACACATAGCATATTATATGATCCCCATCTAAAGGCCCAATCTTCGCGGCATGGACTCCCACCTCCCCCCTTCAACCCCTTCCGTTTGCCCCCCCCCCCCCCCCCGCAACACCACCCCCCCCCCACCCAAACCACCCAAACCACCCGCCTCGCAGATACCCGGCGCGGAACACCGCGCAGTCCGCCGCACACCGCAGGGTGGAGACCCCGGCCTCGGAGCCTGCGATCGAAGCGAGTCCTAAACGCAGCCAAATCCAAATCCGCTGGAATCGGATTTGGTTTGCCTCTTGGTTACTTTTTTCTTAAGTGCGAGAAGGGGGGAGAAAAAAAAAAACTCAAAAAGCGCATGGAAGTCGCCAGGCGGCCGCTGAAAAAGGGGAACTCGTCACATGTTCGCAGCTAGGTCCAAGGGGCGATTGAGGCGATTGACGAGAAGTGTGCTCCCAAAGGAATCGAACCCGAGGATGTCCTCTTCCTGACACCAAAAGGGTCCCCAGTCTTTGCTGCCCAAACCACCGACCACCAAACATGGCGCAAGCCCCCTGACAACACGGGAGGTTGTTGTCTTACGAGGAGTGGTTCCCTGATAAGCCGGGAATTGGTGTTCTTGAGCGTTTCCTCCCATGCTGACCACGCCATGCCCTCTGCAGAGGAAAAAAAAGAAGAACAACTCACTGCCGCGTCGCGCGGATTTCAAACCCACTAAATTCTCACAAAGGTCTGCCGGGGAAAAAACAACGAAGGAGAAGAACCCAAAAAAAACTCAACACTCGCCGGCATGTCGCGTGGTTCTTAAAAATAAAGGCAGCGTCCGAGTTCCGCCCACCTCGCCTTCCGCTGAAGATCCCCGGGCCCAGATGCTCACGTCCGCTGCCTCGCAGCACCGCGGCTTCGGGGTGTCCGAAAGCGCGGCCCCGCGCGGTGCTCCCCCGGAAGCGAAAGAAGCTCTCCATGGAACCCGAGAAGGAAGATCAACATGGATTCCCTCCCCCTCGCCCCGAAAGAAAGAACGCACTCATTTGCAGAATCTTCCTTGCGAAGATTCGCAAGGAAGATTCTGCAAATGAGTGCGTTCTTTCTTTTGGGGGGGGGGAGGGGGAATCCATGTTGATCTAGTAAAAAATCTGATCTTTAGACACATTTACGTGGGTGCGAAACCGAACACGAGAATTGGAGCACCACAATTATACCTGCTAAGTCAGATGAGGAGCCAAAACCTAGAAAATCCAATGGAATACGCCCAAAGCCATGCATCGAATCGCGACGTCAGGGCGAAAACTTGGTCTCTCTTTCGTGGCCTCACCAAACGCACTACTACCAGTATCAAATCAGTTGCTTGTATTTTGAGCCGGCGGTCTCCGCAACGGACATGGAGAATTGGTGGGTCCCGCTGGCTTGTGCCGGAAATTCGGAGTCCCCCATGTCACGAACCCCATATTGACGGAAGAAACATCAGGATATGTGGACCTCGCTCATTCGCCTTCTGAAAACTGCGGAGGGGCCAAAAAAGGGAGGCGCCCGCGGGCTTTCCTTCACGGAACTCGGGTCGCCAGCTGCTTCTTCTTTTGTAGACTGTTTTAGGGATTCCGTGTCTGAAAAAAGAGACACAAGTCAGCCTTTTCGGTAGGTCTTTGGTTGGTCAGGGGGAAAAGACAAGTCCGCACCAGACTTATATTGACTCCCTTTTGGGGAGCATGGAAGAAAAGCCAAGGTGGCAAACAGCCATCTGAGAGTACGTCAAATCAACCTCGTGGTCACCCGCAAAAGATGAGCCTTGGCATTTGGCCCCGCCTCCACCACGGAATCCTCTGCCAGTTGCTGCAAGACGTCCACCTCGAACCGGCTTTCCGGGGTACCCGCCAACGCCGCCAACACAAGATCTGCTCAAAAACCGAACCCTTCGGCTAAACACCGACAAAAGGGGAAAAACAACGAGGGCCCAAAAAAGGAGGGGACTCCTCCACAAATGAGGGGTTTGGGGGGGATCCTTCATATGGCGCGGGCCTGGCGCAAAGCGCAGGTGCTGTCTTTGGGGATCTGGGCTGTCCGTGTTCAGATCTGCGAAAAGTGACCAACGTTTGGGTTGAATTGGACACCCAACCACCAAACCAACGAAGAAAACGAAGAAGCTGAGGAACCGGATGGCTGGGAGCCACCAAGAGGTGAGAGTTAGAGGAGCATCTTTGCTTTTTTGGCCCTGATGCGGAGGCAGAGAGTTACTTCTGGTTTAGGGTGGGTTTGGGTCTTGGTTTGGGTCTTTTGCCAAAATGCCCGGCATGTTGATGGGACCTAAAGTCAACCCCAAATCCCCCGCGAATCGCAACTCCAAGCCCAGGTCGGTACAGGGTGCTTACATGCGCTGAAAGGGAACACCAACCCAAAAAAAACATGGTCAATTGCAGTAAAGCATGGGAGTTCCGCCTTGTTTCCCTCGCACAATTGCCCTGAACCAGTTGAGAGTCCGGAAAAAATCGGGACGGCGTCCGTCCCTCCGTGGCTCCGGCGGAGTGGCTGATCGGCAGGCCGGTCTCACGGGCAGACTCGATTCTAGTTTGGGGCGACAAGGAACTGCGGTCCATTTCGAGCGAAACATCCTCATGATAGCCCTCCAAATGATAAGGGCAAATCCAAGTAATCTTGCGCCAAGTTCTGAGAACCCCTGGAAATGTTCCCTCGAAAGGACGCGGGTCCGATCTTTCAGATCTGAAAGACGTTGTCCCCGCCTCTTCATAATGAGCACCACTGTTCTTGTCTTTGCCTGCACAGGAGCGTGCCCTTGAACGGCGGGGAAGGGGGAGCCTCCAAAGCTGGAGGGGCCATCGTGGAGTTGCCACCGCGGCCGTTCTGGGGCTCAACCCGCGCCCAAGGGATATGACGGGCCTTCCGACTTCGCAGGCTCCACCGGCTCTTCTTCCCCTGGCCTAAGCTGCAAGAAGAAAAGCGAACCAAAAACACACAGCAGGCACCCATGCTGGGAGGCCGGGGGCTCTTAGTTCCTTTTGTAATGTGGGTATTGCGTCTGGTTCCCACAAGATGTCACATCTGGCCTGCTACAAGGCGCCTTATTCAGATCGAGTCTTGGACGGTGGATGCCACTGAATGCCACGAGCCCCTTCCGCGGAACTCCCCAAAACGAGGTCCGAGCATCCTGACGCGCTTCTCGCCATCCCGCTGCATCCATGAAAATGACATAGGGCCAAAGGGAAACCACACCGCTTCTTTCGGCGGTTTCGTGTTACCAAACACGTTGAGAGGCTTCACCGAACCAAAGCCCCAAAGAAGGGCTGAGAAGCAACCGCGCGCGGACATCAGCCACCCCGGCTGGGCCCAGTCGCTGGACGACTTTGTCGTGCAAGGCCGCGCTGATGGCCGCCAGCCGCCACGACCTCTGCACAGCCCACGTCGCCGCGCGACCCGCGACCCCGCCGGAGGGCCTCAACCCCCGAAGCTCCACCCCTCTCCAAGTCCATCAGCCTCCAACCTTCCGACCCCTCCAACCCCTCCTCCAACCCCTCCTCCAACCCTTCCTCCATCCCTCCAACCTTCGAACTCTCCGATAAAACCTTCCGAACCCTCCGAGCCCAACTTCTCCAACACAACCTCTAAGGTGTGCGCTCCAGCTGAAGCAGCCGAAGCACCTCCAGCCAGGCGCTGTCAAATCCACGGATTGGAGCAACCCTGTTCTGCGGACCTTTGGCGTTCCTCACAGGAAGGGGTTCGAAGTGCAGGATCTTCATCTTCATGGGTTCTTCCCCCCGCTCCATTGCCCCTGCCCACTGTTCAATGTGCAACGCGACACGGCATCCAGGCGGCACCCGATCGGGAGCGCGGAACGCGCACTGCATGAAGACGTAGAGGGCCAGCCGCGCCACTTTGGGAGCGCCTGTCAGTGGCACTTGGGGCCTTGTGTTTCTTGAGGGTACCCGTTTTGGGGTGCTGTTGAAAAGGAACCAAAAGGAAACCACCAATTTTGGGGATAAAGTCGCTGCCTTTCTCGGTTTCCAGAGGCAAGCAAAGTGGAACCTTTTAGGCCAGTTTCTAAATAATTGCTTCCAAATCCCACTTGGAAACGGTCCACGTGTTTTGCCCGCCACTCTTTTGTGCTTTGTGGGTTGCCACCCCGATTCTCCAATGCTTCAACGCCGACTCGCAGGAGCGAGCCATGGTCATTGCTACCGGTCCTTGCTCGCCCCTCACCAATCAGACTCCAATGGCTCCCGTGGCAAGTTGGCTCATCAGCCCTGACCATCTGCCCAAACCAACGGGCTGTGCCTTACCAATAATTTTCGCCACGGCACTGGCGTTTGAGTCATAATCAAAACCCGGTACTAAAATGGTCGACCCAGAACCATGTAAAGAATTAAGAAGGCGGCCCGCAGCTATTTGTGGTTGGGATTGTCACTCATTTGAAAAAAAAATACTCTGAGCTTCCGGCGAGCGCTGACAAACTCGGAGAGCAACGCCAGGTAGCTGGGGTTGTACTGTCGCCCACTGGCCTGTGCCTCAAAAACGCAAGCGGTCATACCTTCAAGGACATTTGAAAGGAAACTTCCCATATGAGGGGTCCCCTCACTTTGAGTTGGTCTTTCAACATCACGACAGGATGTTCAATTCCACTGGAATTTCAAGCAGGTGGTGCTAGACTCGCTCAAGGTTTGGGCTGAAGGGCGCCGAGCCAACCAGTCCAGTGGCTGAGCCCGCCGCGTCCAGCGAGTCGGCGGTGTCCTGTGGCCTTCGTGACCAGAAGGGGTTGATGGAAGACGAGGAGGACCCACAGCCTGCCGTTTTCTGGAAGTGAAAAACATAAAAATCGCCCATTCGCAAGCACCATGTGCATCTACACGTCTTGCAGTTTGGCATCATCAGTAATTGTTCAACCTCGTGGGCCTGATTTAAAAGAACAATGGTTTGTGTCTTTGTTTTGGTTGGGAGGGGATCCTTGTTCAAATTCACAAGGCAAGGTTTTTCCGGAGACAGGCTATTTACAGCTATATCGGGGTGCCATATCCTGTCGACAGAATGCTAGAACTCATTCTGGATGGATCTCAATTTTGGGTGGGCTTGGGGGGCTCCTTTACAATCTATGACTTGTGTCTCCTTTCTGTTTCTGCTTAGGTATTTCTCGTGGCTTCTTTCGTGTCTTTCTTTGTCGACTTTACTCCCGGGAGGGTTCGATCAGAACCCTTCCATCAGAGCCTCTACGCTGTTTTCCAGGGGCCTTCGCTTTCCTCATGCTGACCCCGGATGAGTAGGCGGGCAGGTACAACTGGGGTGGGTACTTGAGACCGTTCGGGTTCCTTGGCATTCCCTAGCGCTCCCTAGGGTTCCTTAGAAAGGCCTTGGGGGGACGGGGGGAGGATTCTATTCAAGAGGGTTCAGGAATCCCTGCCTGGGATACCACATGTTTCCAACAAAGCCAAATCGAACAGTTGGCCGAAGCACCCACCGGTAGGCCAGGGTTGTGGGAATTGCCTTCGATGGGCAAAACACCGCAGATCGGCCTTCCCAATGACCCGTCCTTTGCTTTGAGGAGGCTCTTCAGTCCCGGGACCTTACTCCGGAGGCCGGGCCTACCGTCACCACCGGAGGATACACGAAGGCAAACTCCCCCAGCAGCAGCTTGTGAGCCGCAAGCAGCGGCCCGTCCTGCGCCAGACAACGATGCCCGACATAACGGTCGCCGACCGCCCTTCCCAAAAAAAAGGCCCTTCCCGTATCGAAAACCGCAGCTGTTCGGCTCCAAAACCGGCAGAATCCAGGCCTTCACTTGCCCCGATTGGAGGTGACAAGATTGGAGGCGGCAGCGAGGTGTTTGTGAAAAAACGAGGGAAAGAGCAGCTTGCATGATCCCGCGAGCGGGCGCCAAGCCGTTCAATGCCCACACCTCGCAGCAATTGTTCCGCAGCCCTTTGACTCAAGCTGTCGTGTTGATTCAAAATATCCTGTCATTGTAGGGAGCTTGGCGACTAGGTACATTTACGAGAGGGGAGATCCAAGCACGGAGCTGAAGATCCGTCCTGCGAAGTTGTAAGGAAGGGACTGTCTTTCAAGCACGCAGCTGCCTTCTCTGTTCCACCCTGACTGTTCTCTATTGAAAAGAGTTGGGCCTTTGAGTGAACGAACTACCCGGTGTGGAAGCACATTGTGAAGATCTTGCTCACGTCATCTAGAAGTGTCACTTCGAACCAACAGACGGGCTCGTACATTTTGGATGTGCTCCCAGAGCTCCAAACTTGCCACGGGAGCCTCGGGGCTTTACGCGCTCCGGCGGCAAAGCAGGGCTTCTTGGCTTCCACAGGACCCCCCAGGTGCTGGAAACCCTATCTGTCTACATACGACATACAAGTTTATCAGTTGTCGTTTTGTAGAGAACCCGACAATGGTGTGTGTGTGTGTGTGTGTCAAAATTCAGAGCCCAGAAAAGAGTGGGTTGCTTGCATTTTCCCTTTATATAAACACAACCCCAAAAAGAGGCACCCTAGAAACACACACACACACACACACACATTCCCGCTCATTCGCACCCTCGAAGTTGCCAAGAAACAGAAGCTGGTGGGTTGACAAACTGCCGGGGTCCGCTTTTTGAGAAGCGGCCATTTTGAGTCTGCTTTAAAAGGGCGTGAACCAGAATTGTTCCTCTCAACCAACCCACCAACCCAAGGGGTGAAGGGGTGGCTTCCAAGCTGTAGTGAGAACAACCAACAAAAAACACGGAAGGAGTTCCCCACCAAGAAAGCACGGCTCCAGATGTTCCATCCAAGCCGATACGCCAAACAAACAGCATCGAGCAGCGCCCATCCTATTTACTGTCGGTTCGACCACTGACATTATCAGGGTTCACATAGCCCCAGCCAAAAATCCCTTCTAGATCATCTAGCAATTAGAACCGTATTGGCCAACAGTGAACCACTGGGGCGCCGCTCAATTGATTGCTCCCCACACCAAAATGAGAAGGAAACGCAGCCACAGCCAACACCAAAGCAATGCCAACTGCTCAGTTGCTCCCCACCAAAATGAGCAGGAAACGCAGCCACAGCCAACACCGAAGCAGAGGTTGCACAGGCCGGGTCCTGCATGCTCACCGAGCCGGCCCTCTCCGCATGCAGCGCATGGAGCCGGCAGAAGGCCACGTCCCGCTGCAGCAAGACCCGGACCTAACCGCACCGAGTCGGCGGCCCAACCAAAACCAGGCGCTGGACCCGGCTTGGAAACGGGAGAAGGGACGGGTGGGGACCGAAAATGCTTAAATATCTCTATAAGATCCGATCTATACTAAACTCATACGGGAAAATACGTGGGAAAACCCGCAGGATTCAAGTCCAATCATTCTTGAGACCTACTTGGCCCTGTAGACAACTCCGTTGGGTCCTGCTTGATACCGCGGGCCAGCAGCTTCTGCGCGGAATCTTCACACGACATTCACAGATTGTGGGTGTCAGTTTGGAGGAAATCTTGGGCCGGTCCCCGCCCAAATTCTCCCACCCATCCTTTTCGGGATCAAACTGATCCCCCCGGAGAAATCAGGGTGGTCCAGACACGTGAGATCAGACCCGACCGGTACACCATCGTGGTAGGGAGTCCACGCTGAGAGCCCCTGCCACGTCCAGGCCATACATGGCGCATTGTTGCATGTAGGGATACGCCACCTCCTCCTCTTTGGCAAGCCTGGGTGAAGCGAAGAAGAACAGGAGCCTGGAAAGACTTGGAGCGCACCGAATCCCGATGTGACCCCCCTGCGGTGCTCGAATCCCGGGAGGTTGAAATTGTGTTTTTGCTTAACTTTGGAACCAGCAACCATGAAACAGAAGCAGCGAACGAGAGTTTTGGTGCAACAGTATGATCTTGGACAGGTTTGGTTTGATTGAGACTAGCTCGAATCACCCGTAGCCGGCCCACCCTGAGTCCCAGTTCTGAAACCCACATCCAGAAGCTAAAGAACAAAAGCCCAAAGCATCCCGAGCCAGAGTGGGGCTAAACGCGCAATCCCGGCCCCAAACTCAGGCTTGGCGGACTTTGGGAGGGTTTTGCTGCGGCCCACAAGGAATTCCAAAGAGGGGCTGCAAGGCGTCACTGCACCCGCTTTTGTCCTGCATACTTTGCCACGGATCAGTGGGGCACCTTGCAACAACTTTATCCGCCGGCATCCCACGGTACGCCCTTGAGGCCGACACCCGTCCAGGGCGCGCCCGTGCAGGACCGTCAGGTTCAACCTGATCGCGACGGCCCGGAAGATGGCATTATTCCCCCAATCTGGAAGAACCTTTTGACTGGTGTTCTTCGGTTCTCCCCGCAAAAGCCGTCCAGCAGGCGGCCCTGGGGAACCTTTCCCAAGCACAACCAATAGAAAAGATAACCAGAAATAAGAAGAGGTGAAAAGTATGAAGATATAAAATACAAGCTTGTAATGATAGACTGTAAGTAAGACGATGATAATGTCCACTCTAGACTCCATGCCTTTTACCGCGCCAGCCCATACTCTAAACGCCCAATGCCGCCAAGGCCACACTTGCGCGAAGACGGGCGAATCCAAGCACAGGAGGCACCTCAGGCGCCCGACGAAAGTTGAGCGGATGTTCAGCGAGCGGCTCTCGGCAAGCCAAGGGGGACAGAGCCCCCAAGCCAAGAGAAAAGCTGCTTGAATGGATGGCGCAACCGTCGGCGAGCAAGATGAATCGACAACGGACATCGCCGACCACCAACTACATCTCAAAGGGTGATGAGGAGAATCGGGCATCAAGCATGTAAGGAATCTCGTTCGAGCAGCCAAATCCTCTAAGTGTTATCGACCCCTTACTCTCCAATTTCCCAGATCAAATGGCTCAATCCAGTCTCGGTAGCCTGGTCCACTTGCTTTTTCGTGCCGTGCTGATGCCACTCCCGGTTTGCACGCCAGCTTCTCTCAAGATTCTCACCATATTCGCTGGTCCCACTCAAAAAGACCCCCCTTCCCCTGGGCACTCGAGTTTGCAAGCCCAAGCCCTCGCTGCCAACGTGACGATTGCATATGGAGTTGTGGGAAATCACACCTTCGGCTCAGCTCCGAAGCCGTCTGCTGGTCGGGAACTCACTTTCTTGGCGGTCAGTCCCAGTGACATTCTTACTTGTCTCGTCCGGCTGACCAAAAAATAGACACCCATCTTTTGATACCAGGCGTTCCCTCCCTTGGACAATTCTCCTTCTTTGTTCCATCAACGTGGAGGGTAATGTTGACCCCGGATTGACCAACCCCTGGTTGATCCTTAGGGGGTCCCCTTTTACTGGGAATCAAAAAGGATGCACACCCATGCAGAACCTGTGCTTGGACTTCACTCTGCGGCCCTGGCCGAAAGGCATAGGCGGTCGCGTTGCCACTAGCACATCGCCGGTACACATCCGCCGCGGTCGCGTCGCTATCGCTGTAGGGCCTTCAAATAGGCCCGGGCTTCCCTCTACCCTTCAAACAACCATCAGTGGCTGCCCCTGACTGTTTTCAGGGATCAAGCCCCTGAAGATTTCAGGGATCAACTGTTTCAGGGATCAAGCCCCTGACTGTTTTCAGGGATCAAGAAAAAGGCAACAACTTGGCCGTCCAGGACAAAGAAAGTCCAGGGCACGCCCAAGCGCACCTCAACCCCTCGTTCGACCGACCGCCGCGCCTTACGATCAGCATGTCCAGCACCGGCGACGCGCACAAAGGCAAGGGCCCTCGCCTTGGCCGGGGAACGCAATTGGCGCGACCTACGCGTGGCGCACAACAGCATGCCAATGGTAAACAAGCTTCATTAGGAACGACAACTGTTCCAAAGCTCCTCCCACAGTCATTCCGATGCGGCCAGTCAAAACACACTGGATGTGTCTGCATTATGTGTATATCCGCGCACGTCTGTATCTCTCTCTCTCTCTCTCTCTCTCTCTGTCCCTTCTCTTCCCCATCCATCACTTCGTTCCCTTTGTTCCCTATGCTCTATCACCCGAAGGTACGAAGGGACAAGACGCGGCCTTATAAAGACTCCAAATAGCCGCGAATAAAGGGAAACTAAGAGGTGTCAAGGATTTTACCGAGTGAACAGGTGAATGAAGGGAATATAATATATATATATATACATAATGTTTGTGTGTGTGGTTGTGTTTGTGTGCGTGCGTGCGTGTTTTATATTCCTGTGTGTCTGGACACTTACACATGTCTCAGCCAGGCTCAGCCAAGGCTGTTCCTGCTTCTACGGCTGCCATCGGCTTCACGCCCGCAACCTTCGCCCGGCCCGCCCGCCCGGCTTGCGAGCCCGGCAGTACCAGTCGGAGCCACCGCAGAGTCAGGGCCTCGGGGTTGAGAAGATCATACTCCATGCGCGGAACAAAACGAGCCAACCCAAAGCCAAACAAACTATGTGACACGAAATGAAACAGCAAAGAAATCGCCCTACAAGGAGTTGTATTGAAGGCCTTTTCCCAAAAACATGCAAAAATCATCAAGAGCCGGAGCCCGCGCCTGCGAAATTCTTGGCTGGGACTGCCGGTTACTTCATGTGCGCCCTTTGAAGAGATGGAAAGCAGCCGTTTGCGTAAATGGCTGCTTTGCTTGGTGCCTATGATGGTGTTTTGAGAGATGCAACTCCTTTGGGTAGCCTGGGCCGAAGCAGATCAAAGAAAAACTGGAGGGCAAGAGTGAGCGACTCGAATGGGTATGTGTCAAGGCCAGATTCTTGTCTTTTTTTTCTTTAATCATGGGGACAGTCATAAAACCTATTCATTTGGAGGTGAGTTCGGGTTGGGTGGGTCGGCGGTCGGTGGCAAGATCCGGAGGATCGGTCTAAACTCACCAACTTACCCTAAACTTAGCCCAAACCTGGCCTAAACCCACCCAAACATCCTGAGCGCAGAGCAGTCCACAAACTCTGAACTCAAGAGACCTCGCATCGTCCTTTTCTTCCACGTGATAATGTAATGCAACTTTAGTTTTTGCCATTCAGGCCTTGCTTGCGAAAGAGAAGCACACATCTTCAATGTTGTGTGCGTAGTGGGGATTCATCACTTTTGCAGGGGAACCTCCTCTATTAATAAACTGGGGTTGATTAATATGGGGTCAACAGCAAGCCCACGACATTTGCGCGCCTTGCCTTTGCAGTGCAGCCCCCTTTCATGGGACCTTTTCATGGGTGTTTTGCCAGGGTCTTTCTGCGCGAGAAGGTATCGCCCGACCATGTACCAAGGCGCCAAGTAGACATCCGGGCTTCGCCGTTTGCATGTTGTAACCGGCAGTCCGGCTCTTGATTCTTTTTGCATGTTTTTGGGAAAAGGCCGACTCCTTGTAGGGTGATTTCTTCTCCGGTTGCAACTCGAAGGCCGCCGCCCGAGCCACGAGGCCCCCAAGGCCCCAAGGCCCCAAGGCCCAAGGCCCCCGGGCCGCGAGGCGCCAGTACCGCGCGGGGCTGTGGAAGGCCGTGGGCTCCGCAAGCACCTTGAGCAGCACCTGCCGGGAGCTCAATGCGGGCCAGGGCGCAGTTTTTCGACCTGGCGGTTCTCTTGTTTTACGGTTGCCCCAAAAAAAAAGAAGGCTTTCCTTTTGGTGTCCCTTTAAAACGACTAGAGAAGATTTGTTTTAAATAAGATAAACCCACCTTCAGTTTTCGTGCTACGAAGTCACCTTTTGGCCCGTAGTTCTCAAAGGTGAAGCTATCAAAAAATATGTTTCTGCAATAGCCTCCGCCTCCAGCTCCTGCCATGTGCGTGCCCCACTCGCGTCTTGTCACCAGAATTTTGGGCGTCAATGAAACTGCAAGGGACAAGGGGCAACGGAATCCCCAAAACACGCACTACAGCAATTTGATTTCTCCCCACCTGCCCCCCCCAAAAAAGAAAAAACGGAAAATGTGTTGGACATTGTGTAAAAGCATTGGGGTGTTTGATTCCCCGGCATCCTGCGCTACATCGCCAGCATCACCTGCATCATCCACATTAGTGTCCGTCAATGATGCGGATGATGCAAGTGATGCTGGGGATGTTGCCCAGAAGTGACATGATCTTAGGGAAAAGCAGGAGAAGATCTCGGGGTGGGGAAAGGGGGGCAAAGATCTTGGGGGGGTAAAGGAGGAGAATTTTACGGGGGAGACTTCCAAGGGGGCGGTCCAATGGGATAATTCCCATGGCGATGGGAAACATCCAAAGGAAAACTTCCAATGGGACAATTCCAAAGGGACGCAAATAAGAAAGTTGGCCTGTAATGTTGGAACGGATCTGGGCGAATACACCGCAGATTTCCTGATGTTCCGTAGATTGTGCATCACCCTGGTCGGGCACCTGGATCTCAAAACGGGTCCTAATCACTCGTGTTTTTTTCTGGGCGCCATGCCGCGGATCCCTAGATTTTCCTCTGTGTTTGGGGTCCGGATTCTAAGGAAAGTTCTTCCTGCCAAGAAGAGATGTTTCCGAAACCCGGCAACACCACCCAACGTTGAACATATGGCCGTGCGCGGTACCCTGTCCACATTGATTTACAAGGGAAAGCCAACAATTTGGGGGTCGCCCCTATTTTGACACCCATGCAAGCCCCAGTTAGGGTTCAGGGGCATGCAAGGACCAACCTGAACCAACCTGAAACCAACCTAGTTTGTTCAATCTGCAAAAGGCCACTCTCAAAAAACACGAACCCGCACACACACAGAGAGAGAAGTACCCCACTTACCCAAAGCCAACCTATTTTTTCCCCCTACCAACCTAAAAGAGTGCAACTCCCCTCACAAATCACACACGCAGTCTCTTTTCGTAAAAGGAACCAACTACAAATGGCTTCGGCTTCGCTTCTGGTTTCCCTGGTAAGAAAAAGCAAAGTTTGGGTACCAACTCAAAAAAAAAAAAAACACGAATTCGACCTCATCACCCCCCCGATTCAGTCGAAATGCCTGGTGGATCACCACGTGGGTCAGCGGCTGCAGATCCAGGCCGTAGCGTCCCTTGTTGATGGGCAGCGCCTCCGGCCGAGCGCGGCGCGGCGAGAAAACTCCGAAGCGCCCACAAGCTCCAGGCTCCACCTCCCGACTTTAGAGAAGGATAGGTCGGTTTCGAGTTGGCACCCCCCTTTTGGCGGTGGTTTTTTGTTGTTCTTTTTTTTTTAAAGGAAGCCAAAAGGAAAATGCCCATTGTGATGTTTGCTTATAGCACACGTTGGTTTGTGATCTTTCAACCTATTCTGAAGGCTAGGAGAATCGAATCGGGCTGTTGTTTTTTTTTTCTTTCCGGCGATCACCCAAACACTCTCAGTAGCATTTTGACCAAACATGTGGATGGCCAAACCGCACTGGGCGATCTTTTCCTCCAGCTTTGGAGGCACTTTGAAAATGTTGGATTCCTCTGGCTTGAGCAAAGTGACTACAACCACCTCCACCACAGCAACAATAACCACCACCACAACCACGACCACAACCGCAACCGCAAGCAATGCGCCCTCTTGGAGAGATCCTACGTCATGCTCTTCGTGTCCCGTGCCGTCTCGAGGGCTGGCCCCATTGCTCTGACGGCCGAAACTACCAAGCCTTGCCAAGCGATGAAGTTGCATGACGCAGGCCTTTAACAAAATGCCTTCAGAAATTAGAACCCAACCACCAACCGCTTCCTTTGTCCTGCTCGGACACATGAAAAGCAACCCTAGCAAAACCCCAAGAAACCCCCCACACATTCCCAAGAAACACAAGAGTATTGACACGATCAACACCAGAAGAAACAAACAAAAAAGCAACCGTCCCAGGGGGAGAAAAAGAAAAGAAGAAAAAAAACGGTCCAGTGCCACTGCACGCCCCGCCTGCAGATAGCGAATAATGCACGACAGGAGCTCGATGGCCACAGCGCCATCCTGGGCACTCGAGATGTCAGGGTCAAAATCCCAACCATAAATAGCTGCGGCCGCCTTCTTAATTCTTTATGTGGTTCTGGGTCAACCATTTTAGTACCGGGGTTTGATGGTGACTCATGTCAATGTCTGTGTGCGTTTGGGGGCATCTTAAAGATTTGGGGGACCTGGGCTTCGGCAGCTTCCTTTTGGAGTCTTCTCTGGGAAAATCGGGGCGAGCCTCCTTTGACAAAAATCCAAAGGAGGCAGGTTGGCGGGCCCCCATGTCAGCTTTGTGTCACAAAAAGCCCCAGAACCGGTGGTGTCCTTGGGTTTGTTGGTCCAGCCCATGTGCCAGGGTCAAAACGAGTCAACATGTCACCCACGCAGCCCTTTGCCCAGGCTTCGGAATGCGTCAACACGTGACGCGCTGAGTTCGAGCCCTCGATCGGGCCAGGCGCTGTCGATTAAACCTTCAATAATAATAATAGTAATAATAATAATAATGATAATGGTAACAAAGAAGAAACAAATAAGAAGAAAGAAGAAAAAAATGAAAAAAATAAGGGGGGGAAAAAACGTCAGAGAAGTAGCGGGTCAAGTTGAGGATCCCATAGAACTGCATAAGGAAGGCCATCTAAAACTGATCCTTGCTTGGGGATTGAATGGGTTGATCCCACAGAGAGTTTCCCTCCAACACCTGCAAAAAACAACGGCAAGTAAAAACAAGGGCGAGCCGCTATTTGTTTGGCAAGCCACCCCTGATTCCTGCTGGGGGCAAGTGGGGGACAATGTCTCCAAAGATGCTAGCCACCTGATATCGTCGCAACAAATGCCTCGGCTGCCTGGGGCTGTGCACAGCACTTAGACCGAGCACCACAGCATCTGCCACGGCAAAGTTGCCCCAGACTGCCCCCAGCCCTCGCCATGGGCTCCCGGCGCAGGTCTTCGAGTGCTCCACGAAGGGCACCAAACCCGGCACCGCCGCCAGCAGCGAGGTGATGATCATGCGGTGCACCTCAGGGATCCGTCGATCTGACACGCCCTCCAAAACACATCCGATCCATGCTTTTCGCGCTGGGACAAGGGCAGCCAAGCCCAAAAAGGCAACCCAAACGGGGGGGGGGGGGGGGTTGGGGGGGAGGGGGTGCAGGTTGGGGAAAAAAACAATGGACACATTCCCCGTTTTGACCAAGCACCACCCCCCGGCTCGGCCCACCTGCAGCTGTGGCAGGTCCAGCTTGCTCAACCTCAGCTGGCACTGATCCAACCCCCAGTCATTGGCAAGGAAGCTTATGGCGATTGAGAGAGAAATCGCCAAAAAAAGACAGCAACGTGATATACCTTTGACAGCGAGTTCAAAGGGAAAATTCTGGAAGCCCTATAAAAGGGCCTTTGAGGGACTTGAGGTGGCAATGTTTTTGTCGGGACCTCGTTAGTTTGGCGACTGCCCCAATCCTGTGTGTTGCTCTCAATTGTGGTTTTCCAGTTGTGATATGGTCTTTTGCACGGGCCATGGTACCGTACCCTCCATGGCAACCTGTATATGAGTTGTGAAGTAAAAGGGCAGGTTCATTCATTCAAACCTGAGGCCGTGCCCCCTTATCCACAAAAAAACCGGCGAAAACGGGGCAAAAATGGCACACGGCTTGGGGGCCACGCGCGCCCAGACACGCCGCCTTCACAGCGGACCTGGGGTGCGTTGTCAGCAGCTCAACCTCAGCTTCGATTCGATGGGTGTCTAAGGGGTCTGCAAAAATTGATGTCCATGGTGTCCAATTCATTGTTTCTCCTATTGGTGTCCTATTAATCGTATGGTGTCCTCAAATATCCTTCTGTTGCGCATACTACTGGACCCAAAAGAATGGTGGTTGTCCTTTTGGCTTCCCTTTAGAACCGCCCCGAAAAGGGCCGTACCGGGTTCAATGTTCTTTTCTTGAAAGACCATCCCAAGGTCAAGGGCTCCAATCTCCTGCATTGATTGCTCCCATGTTGGTGTCTTTGGTCGAGTCGGCGCGCGACTTATGAAGATGGAAGTTGGAATAAGTAGAGAATGGGGAGACATGAGACTCCCCCCTGGGGCCGGTTTTTCCATCCAGTTGTTGTTTTTGTCCAACCCATCCAACATGGTGCCTTCCCAAAAACAGCTGCTCTGGGACACTCCCCCTTTAGCTCGCGTTCCCTGCACGCCCACACCCATGAGGCTCTCACTAGGATGTGCCCGATGTTCTCTGATCGTCCCCATGGGTCGCTCATCGAGGTGGCGAGGCCTGCGAACCCCGATTCGTTCCAGGAAATGTGGCAGGAATCAACCGAGGCTGAGAGTCACCTCTCAATGGTTCATGTACCCTTCCAGGAGTTGATGTGAAAGCAACACCAAAGGGAACCGAAGCCCGCGATGTTTCGTTCCATATCCCACGTGGGTGTCTTTTTGTTGTACGGGCACCCACTTTCGGGTGGCTTCAAAAAAGATAAACCTAGAGCACGCATCTGCGGGGGTGCCCCTTGCTTTAAGACACACCAATTTGGAGCCAAACCCATGGTCGAAAACCATCAACCTCCCGCCTGAATTCAGACTATGGGCAAGGGGCTGCACTGTTGGCCGCGCTGCCTCAGAGCGGCAGACGGGTTTGGATCTGGAGAAGAGAGTCACGGCAGGGCCCCGTGGACAGCGCAGGGCCGATTTTTCTCCTACGAAGGGTTGATTTCTTGATTCCCCATTCTTTTCAGGTATCGGTCTTTTCAAAAAACCCCCCCCAAAAAAAAAAACGCCATTTCCCCATGGTTTTTTTTGTGAATTTCTGGAAAGAAGGATCCCTGGAAAGAATGGGGAAGTTGTTACCCCCTCACACGAAACTGCTGCGGATGTGATTTCATGCATGAAATGTCTCAAGCAAGCTGCTGTGACTTTTCATGTCTCAAACAAATAAACACGTAGTCTTGCTGAAAGCGCGGGTTGCTCAAAAGGGACAAAAAGCACTCGCTGGAATGCGTGGTACTTGTAGTTCGACAAAAAAAAAAAAAACATAAGCCAAACACATCTAATCTAGAACCAGGCTTGACATGCTGGCAACGTGTACGAATTCAACGTGAAATACAAGCAAGCTAAGCTAGACACATTTTGATATGTATTTGAAACATGCTAGACAGTTTGATAGGGTTCAGCAAAAACTATCTTATAGTAATCAACGCATACTAGGAACCAAGTAGGAATGCGACTCGAATATGTTGGCCAGACATGCTCTAGGAATGCACTTGACACATGCCGAGGCTTCAAAAATACGCCAGAAACAGCTCAAAATACGAGAGGCAAGCTAGACAAAATAGAAACCGATAGAACAGCTAAATATGCACTACATTTGCCAGGCAAAAAGACTCGAGAAAACAAAACCTGGGGGGAAATGGTCAAGTTTCAAGCTGCTAACCTTTCGCCTGCAGTTGGCTTCGTTTTTACTTGTTTGATGCTTGCTCAAGGTTGCTTGTCTTTTCTGGGTCTCCCTGATTAAATGGTCGGCAATGAGGTTCTCTGTGCATCTGGCAGAAGTCACGCTGGGAGAATGAGTCTGCGTGATCTGCAAGCTATCCCAACCCAATGAGGAATTCGGGTGTCGCGACCTGCTTTCTGACAAGGACTCCTTCCTTTTGGCCTGAGGAATCTGCACTGCAGAGTAAAGAAAGCGGCTTTCAGTGAGCACGAATCCACTTCAATGTGCAGGGATTGACCAAAGCGAGGTATTTCTCAGGTGCTCAGTGGCCATTCGAAGAAAAAGAAAACGAAAGGCATCTTTGTTTGGTTGCTGGACTTTCAAGGGGAACCCTTCCCGAAAAAAAGACAAAAAGGGCACCAAGTGACTTTCGACTTTCGGATTTCGAGTCCCGAGGTCCCCACAAAGCGCTGCGCCGCATCACCCACGAAGCGCTGTGCCGCGTCACCCACAAAGCGCTGTGCCGCATCGGCCGCACCCAGTGCCTATGCGCAAGGTAGCCAAAGGTGAGGTCTGAACCAAGCAAAAGGGGAAAATGTAGGAAGCCCTGTCTCAGCAGCCAAATGGCGGATATCCACACCCACCTATGGTGAAGAGCATCCCCTGCTTACCTTTATCGAGGGACGCTCCAAGCGATTCCACTGGCTCTTGGCTTTGGTCTGGCGAACAAGAGTGCCATAACCCAGGAGTCACCTCCCTGTCCCTATCCAGCAAACGACCAACGAAACGAACGAAATTTCGGATGGTTTCGAAGGGGAAACCCAAAAAACCAACCAACAGACTTGCTGGTGCGAAAAGCAGGGAAGGAGAAATGGAATAACCCTCATAAGCCATCCAACTAGTGATTTCCTTTCAGCGGACCAAAGCCTGGCTTCCTTCCATTCCCACATTCCCCACCGATCGCGGCAAGAACCGCAGCCCCAGAATTTCAAGGCCGCCCCCGGAGGGCTCCTCGCCATCGCGCCGCACAGGCCGGCCGGCGAGGCCCAGGGCACGCTCCACCAGCCTGGGAACAGGCGTGACTGACCGTCTGGTCAAAACGGCGGCGGCCTCTAGTCATCATCAAAACCTAGGAAATGCATCAGGATGCATCAAAACCTGGGGGACTTACCGGGGTATGCTGCAAGCCCAAAATCCTTCAAAGAGTGCAAAGGCGGCATAGTGGATAGCTATGTTGTATACTAACCTTCATTGGAGTCGATTCCGGCTCACTCCCGAAAACAAAGCATCCGCCTGGAGCAATGACCCCTTTTCGGCAACGGAGATCCCCGTTGAACAGAGGCCTTACTGAATAAGACCACAAAAAGCAAAAGCGGGAGGAAAAATAGGTTCGATCCCTGAAATTCGCCAAATCAAACAGGAAAAGACGACCAGAACCGGCTGCCGAGAAACCATGGGCAACAGTCCCTCATGAAAACTGCAAGCCAGATGGAACCCGACGCTGTCTGGGACCCTGGGATCTCACCGGATTTTCACTACCGATTTTCGAACTCTGTCGAGTGGCTCCCTGGATGCTCCTCCTTTTTCTCGATTCGCTGAAGTGAAATTGATCCGTTCAAAAAGAAAGGAAATGGAGGAAAACCCGCCAAACCCCATCCGTCAATCCGTCAGGGACTGAGGAACCCACCCGTAGCAATCGCTCTGCGGCAGGCGAAGCATTCGGCTAACCTGTCACGCCCAAAAACAACCATGCCTCTGTGTGTGTGTGTGTCAAAAATAGGGGGACCCCCCCCCAAACAAATTGGTGGTGTCCTGTTGGTGTCCCTTTCAGCCAACCCCAACAAGGTTGCCCTCAAAAGAAACAGACAAATTCGGGGTTCTCCTAGTTCCCGCGCAGAAACTTCGAGCACCGCTTCCGTGACTCTGACGTCGGCGCCCGCCGAAATGCTGCCGTGGTCTTTTGCCATGCTTTCAGTCGGATGTGGAAGTGTCTCAGAGTGGGGACCCAATAAATGCTGGCTGATCTTCTGATTTCCCTTCGAACAAATCTAAGGAGAAGGCACTCAAGAAGCACAGCTTACTTCTCTGTCGGAAGCATCCAGCCTCAACATTCACATCAAGCAGAAGCCCTCAATGTTCAGGGCTGGGATTCAGCCCCTTTTAGTCTTTTCGTGGTTGGAAATGACAAAGGTCCCAGTTTAGAGAGAATCCTTCACTTTGAGGAAACACCCCGCGCCCCGATTGCTCCACCAGGTTGGTTCATCCGTCAGCATTTGTCTGATCTGGCCATTCCTTTTACTGGAACACCGTCCTCGGTGGTGGACATTCCTCCCCGTTTAAACATGCCTACGCAAGGGTCCCCGATTCCAGTTCATACCCATACATAATCAAAGGGAAACCACAAGGAAAGCCGCTATTTTTTTTAGAAAGTGCCCCTTCTGCAGGGATCCTTACATTATACACCTGAACATTGCCTTGTAAATAGTAGTTTCCCTTTTTATTTCGGTGGAAGAAGCAACATGTTTCAAATGGTTGCAAAATGGAGATCTTTTAAGGAGCCCTGTTCTGACACATACCCAAATATTAGTTTTGCCTCCCACGTTTGGGCGGTCGCGCGTCTTTCGTCAGCATCCAGGCTCAACCTTCCCCATGCGTCCGCACCTCATCCACCAGCTTCCCCAGGCGCCCTGTGGTTAGCCTTGGCCTGCGCAGGGGTGAAAGACCTAATTTTAAAAAAAAAATGAAACCGCAAGGAAAAATCAGCCTGAAGGGGTCAGAAAAAAAAGAGAGAAGCATTCAGGATCTCGCAATTTGGAGGCGTCCCTTTTTGTCTCCATTTGGACCAACCTGAGAGGGGTAATCAAAACACATACACTGGCCCTCCAAAACACTGACAACGGCAACTGTTTAACATCCAGCAAAACCTGTAGCACTTGGGGTGTGTAAAACAGACTTGAAATGGGCCGTGGCTAAGACACACTAGACACTACATTCCCTCCACGATTCCTCCCTATACACCCCCTGCAGATTGACATGAATGCGACAAACCAGACACGTTTTTGGACCCCATTGCGGCAGGCACACCGAATCGATCGCCAAAGAGGGCAACCCCGATTTGACAAGCCCGCCGGTGTTCTTATCACAAGCAGCCTTCAGCCCTTCAATCAGACAACTCCTGTGTTGCATTGTCACGGTCTCACTTTACAATTGTGGTCTGAATTCCTCATTTTGCGGGCTAGCCTGAACCCGTTTAAAGAAAGCACCCAAATACCCAAGACGCTGATCCATGTCCTTTTGAGCTCATCCATGTCCTTTTGAGGTCCTGTTGCTTCGGGACAGGACACCAACTGGAGACCCCTCGGTAGCGGGGCCTCTCAGCCATAGCGCGGCGCGCCAGGTGGGGCAAGTCGATGTTCTCCTTGCGACGAAATGGGAGGGTGGCCGTTTTGCTGGAGTTGAGGGAAAACACGAAAGGACAACACCTCTATGCTTGGAACCTGGGGTGAAGGCAAAACTCCAAAAACCCAATGATTGAAGGGTTTCAGGCAAAACCCGAGTCTCAGACGATGGCCTAAATGATCATGCAAACACATGTGTGAGCTGCGGTCGAAACATGTGTGTGACTTTGTAGGGTGCCCTCTCTTGGGGCTTGAGGGGAATCCAAAAGGAGAAGCCGCCCAGGTGTTGCCCCATCTTAAGTCAGACCGCTTGTGGCTAATACAAATGCAGGTGACACAATTTGGGTTCCGCCCTTCTGAGTTTTGTGGGAAATCGAATTTGTGCTCGTCTACGCCTCTCCAAAACTGAGCATGGACTTTTTCATCGAGCCTCACATTGCCTCAAAATGAAACCGCTTTCTGGGTTGGGGTGAAAGGGAAGCCGAAGGAAAACTCACCGCTCAAAACGTTAAGAAACACCCACATCCGTTTCATGAGGGTGTTCACTGCTTTCGTATAGATGTGAGAAGATCCATCTCAAAGCAACTGGACTCCAAAATCGGACACCGGGTTTCCGTTGTTTGGGACCCGCCGACACAGGCGAGGCGCGGATTTGTTTCCCGGATTGCACCTGACGGAATAAAACGGTATATCCCCAAGGTGATCCGAATCTGAATATGGGTTGATCTGCGGTTCCGTGCATCCTGTGAAACTCGGTCCTCTCGACTGCGCATTGGACAATTACCAGAATTTGGCTTGGGGGTGGTCAGAGGGAGGGGGTTGGTCGTAACTTGGGGGATCTCTGGTTCTGGCTTGGGGTTGGTCAAAGAAAAACTTGGAGGGGGGGCTGGTCATAACTTTGGGGGGTTGAATCAAATTTGGCTTGGGGGTCTCTCAAGAAAACTTGGGCTTGGTTGGCTTGGGGCTGGTCAAACGAAACTTGGACACGGACCCCGCCTCCAGCAAGGAGCTATGAAGGCCTTTGTTGTTGTCGCTGTCTAGATCAATATCTCGAGAATGGAAATCGCGAGACGCGAGAAACACGCACGCACTCGCACACGCCCATGCTGTGAAACCGTTTCGGCATCTCCTCTCTGCGCTGCCAGGCGAAGTGCCGGGAGGGCTCAGATGGCACGGCAGTTTCGGATTGTCTCAAAGAAACACGAGCGCATGCTTGCAAGATGCTACATCTTCAGCGGCACGTTGTGGAAAGCGGATCAGGGAATGGGGTAGGATTCCTTTGGGCAACTCATTCCCCAAGTCGAGCTCGGCCGCATTTGGGCGTTCAGTTCCCCTTGCGTTGCAGGTAATCCAAATGGAATGCACTCATTCTGTAGGTCCACCCCATTGTTCGGGACTCCCCTTTCGGTTTAGGGTTTAACGGGAAACGACCCGGAAACCGGAGCCCGTTTTAAAGCAACGGGTCCGTCTCCGTTGGGACCAACTCATGCAAGGGGGCCGATCTGATTCCGGTATTTCTGCACCCGTTCCGACCCCCCAATCGTGGAAGCTGATGGGAGAAATTTGGAAGACCTTCCCCAAACCGGAACACTACAACGAGGGTAACCTCCCATCGCTCCCCGGAAAGTGGCAATCAATTTGTTTCACCCGGATCCCCCATTCGGTGGCGGCGGGCGGGGGGTTTGGTTGGAGATCGTGGTTACCTCACCACCTTCTCCGGCCGAGGCGTGCTCGAAATGCTCACTTTCGGCCCCCAGACCTTGCTTTTTTTAGGTTTCGGCATCCCGTAGTCTTCCGGCAGTCTTCCCGTAGTCTTCCCGTAGTCTTCCCGCAGTCTTCCCGTAGTCTTCCGACGCTAAAACCAAGAAAATGCGTTTGGAGGCCGAACACGCTCATTTCGGCCCTCTCCGGCCGAGGCGTGCTCGAAATGCTCACTTTCGGATTCCAGACCTTGCTTTTTTTAGGTTTCGGCATCTTGTAGTCTTCCAACAGTCTTCCCGTAGTCTGCCCGCAGTCTTCCCGTAGTCTTCCGATGCGAGAACCAAGAAAATGCCGCGTTTGGTGTCACAAAAGAGATCCATCGAACATCCCCTGCGCCCCGGGTCCATCCGCCAGCTGGGTCCGAAAGTCCCCCGTGAACATGCGACCACTTCCGGGACCCAGTTCTCGGCTGGAAAGACTCACCAAAAAAAGTCCCGGAGGCCAATGAAAACCTCCAGCCACGCGGCATCATCCGAGACATCCTGCTCGCAAACCAGCAGCGCCACGAGCTGTGCCACCACCTTCTGCACGTCCTCTTCGCGCGGTTTCAGATGTGGCGTGCGTGTTTTGTTGAGGGTACCCTTTGTTGCGCCGGCTTCAACGGAGAACCGAAGGAAATGACACAGCAACAGGGGGGATCGTCTCTTCTATAAGATAGAAACAGAAGTATCATGCTTCAAAACCGACGAATTGTTGGGAGTGGCTGACATTTGAGATGAAACGCGATGTTCAAAAGTGCTCGGGGGATGCCACGCTGTCTGTTCAAGTGAAGCTTCCGAAG
This sequence comes from Effrenium voratum, assembly GCA_963377175.1. Lineage (NCBI taxonomy): Eukaryota > Dinophyceae > Suessiales > Symbiodiniaceae > Effrenium > Effrenium voratum. Next base: position 108,836 of record CAUJNA010000244.1, on the reverse strand, counting down.
CAAGAAAGCAATCGTTCTGTGGACAAGAGATTACAATATGTCAAGCTTGCACAAAGGCAAACCATGAGCATATCATCCACCATCAAAAAACGGCGCTGAACCACAAACGGGAGCTGATCTGTCCACTCAACTCGCCCTGCCTCTGTCTCTGATTCTGAAGCCATCTAACAAGCTAAAGCATGGCCTTTGCAAGGCACAAAAAGGGCAAAACGGGGGGGAGTGAAGCTTGGCTCTATGCCAGCCTTATGACTGCTTCGTGCTCATCCTGAAAGCGTGTGCTTTCCAAGTGCCGAAGCCGGAAATTCGTGCGCATGCTAAAAGCTTTGCTGAGGCTTCAGGTAGGGTGTGCTTTTCGCTTTGCTGAGGCTGAGTGGCTGAGTCTCCAAGAGGGGGGAAGGTGTTGGAATTGTGTTGTCAGCTTGAGTCATGTCTCCCTACCTCGACTCTGCTGCATTTTGAGCCATGGTTTAACCATCTGCGACAAGCACCATCCTCCCTAAGGATGTGCTGATGCGAATACCGAGGATCCCTTGCAAATGAAGCTTGGAAGGAAAACACACAATTCGACACTGGCTGACAAAGAAAGAGGAATCAACCATTTCGGGGTGCCCTGGTCTTAAGACAAACCCATAGAATCTCGCGCAGCCATCGCCATGAGCTTTTCTCGCTGGCTTCACACTGTACCAGACTCACTCATCTCACCCTTGGCACATTGGCCTGCCAACCGCCACGCGCGTTTTGCACGTCGCAACGGCACCAGCAATGGCTGCCGTCCACGTCCTTGCAACCTTCGCTCCGGCTTCTCTCACAGCGTGCCGAGGCAAGGCTTCCATCCAGCGACCTAGGGAACATCACAAGCCGTGATCGCCAGTGAGCCTTGCAAATAGAACAAAGATATCCGTCATGAGCAATGAATTATGGTCGTCCACTTTCGATTTGCTTTGGAGGTGTTCCAAAAGCGGTTTCCCATTGTTCCCGGGCCCCAAAAAAGGGCGCCCGAGCTGAAAAGACGAGCCATGCGGTGAAAATGACCGGCACGTGGAACCCCAAGAGATGACATCCCAGCACACCCATAGAGCATCGTCCCTCCACAAATGAACCATGGACACCTTGACCCAATGGCTAAGCTGAATTGGAGGCAGCCATTGGCACTCCTTGGATCCCAAAACACCTCCAGTTGCATTGCCATTTTTGTGCGTTGCCTGGGTTTCCCTTCTGAAAAGCTTCCCAGAAGGACCGACCGTCTCGCCGGGTGTCCCACTTGACCCACTTCGGGACCCGTCGGGCGCCGGGCTCTAGCATTCCTCCGCCTGCCAGAATTTCAGGAGTCCGTGGCCCAGATCAGATTGAGCCCCGAATGGGCAACCCCTCCACTGTTTGCACGTCGAGACCCCCTTCAAGTAGTCCCAGAATCCACCAAAATGGCTCCCCTTCAGATAGTCTGATAATCCACCAATAAAACCCAGAGCCACCGATTTTTGGAGGCTCCCCTTCAGCTGTCCAATGTGACGGGTCGCTGACACCCCAAGCTCCGCCCTCCCGGCTTCCCCTTTTCGAGCCTCCGGAGTGGCACCTCGGGACACACAAGATGGGTATGTCCTGTTTTGGAGGGTACAGGGTACCTTTTTTTAGAAGGGCCCCTCATTTGGGGGTAGGCTTTTTGACACACAGGGATTTAGTAGTTGTTTGCGTATGCTTCCTTTGCAGTTTTCCAAAAAAACCCAAAAACCTCGAGAAAACCAAAAAAACAAAATGTCAGACCCTAACTCAGCCAGCATGGATACATAGGGTCTGAAATTTTGGTATGTTGGGTTTTTGGTTTTCTCGAGGTGTGTGTGTGTGTGTGGTGTGTCTTTTCCAAAAAAAACTCGAGAAAACCAAAACAAAAAAGAAAAACAATGTCAGACCCTAACTCAGCCAGCATGGATACACAGGGTCTGAAATTTTGGTATTTTGGGGTTTTGTTTGTTTTCTCAAGGTTTTTTGCACTCTGCCAGAAAACCAAAAAACCTTGAGAAAACCAAAAAAACAAAAAATGTCAGACCCTAACTCAGGCAGCATGGATACATAGGGTCTCAAATAGGGTCTGGAATGTGGTTTTTCTGTTTTTTGGTTTTCTCGAGGTTTGCTTGGTTTTGGGATTGGGGTCAGCAAGAAGAAACAAATATCCGCAAGAAGGACACATTTGCCATCGCGGCCTGGACATGTTCATTTCACTTGCTAAACGCAACCGAGTTCTATTCAAATGAACTGAAAGAAATAGCCAGCTTGTCTTTCCTTACCATATTATCCAAATTATGGCTAAAATCTAATTAAAGTCCTAGCTACTTGGAAAGGAAATCCCAGCTAAATTCTGATTCAAAACAGCAGCTATAATTGAATCAGATAGAAGAAACTACCAGCTTGTCTTTCCTTACCAAGTTCTAGCTATACACATGTCAAATACAGATCATATTTGGAAAGAAATTCCCATTTAATGGATGGAACTCCTGTTTGCAATTTACCTAAAGTTAATACTTAAAACAAATAGATAACTAAATTCTACTTGACAGCATATTTGGATAAGACCCCATTGCAAATCTAAAAATAACACTTAAATTCAAAGTGCCCATTAACTTCTAATTGGAACCCTGCTTGGAAGGGAAGTGCTGACTAATATCTAGTTCAAGAACATGAAGTGAAGTCTGATCGAAATCCAATTTTGAATGTAAGTAAAGCCTCGCAATGTAAACCTTGCAAACAAATTGTAATAAAACAAGTTTTTTTTGTCCATGGGTTTTCGCCTCTTTTCAGAGGCTTGCATTGCAATTTAGAAGAAGAACAAGTTTCTCTTTCCTTATTAGATTCCCAACTAAAATCCTACTTGGGAAGGGACACCTATTTGAATTCTAATTCAACATACTATGTCAACTTGAAGGCTAATCGAGATATGATTCAGCCTAAAGCGGCGCAATCTAAAACTTGTAAACAAACAGAACTGAAATTGCATTTCCTTTGAGTTTCTATTGGTTTGTTTCTCCTTAAGGGGCAGGCAATTCAGAATAAACGACCAACTTGTCTTTCCACAAAGGATTCTATTGAATTCTAATTCAGTTCTAATGCCAAGCACTGCAACAGGAATGACAAGACAGATGCCAAGAGAATTGCAGCTACACTGGTAATAGACAAGACACTTTCGGCGACTGGCCTTTTCTTCAACACGGTCTGATAGTGTAAGCTTGCAACCCACAAGCAATTCTGGGCCAATTTTCAAGGTCCAACGGTCTGGTGAAGCCTGCTTGAAACAGACAAGCAATTTTGGGCACAACGTCCAAGGTCCAAAACATTAAAAGCGCATTGCCCGCATACTATTGAATCTCAATCTGCCCCAATGCGCGTACAGTAATTCTCTCTTGTGGGTTAAAACTGGTGCATTTTGTGGGTGTCAAACCCCCCCATGAGGGGACGCTCTTCTTTTTCGGGGGGGGGTTGTCAACTGGTCTTTTTTTTTGGGTTACTTTTTTTTTGGGGGGGGGAGGGGTTGAAGGGAGAGCAAAAGAAAAGCCGAAGCCGTTTTGGGACTGTCCTCTTCCGCCCAAGCTTTCATGGCACTTCGGAGACTCGCAAGAACCGACCAGGTCGACTCGCCCAATGGTCGCCGATTCCCCTTCATATTTCAGGAATCCCTGAAATAGTCATGACCCTCCAATGGTCGCCAATTCTTTATATGGGCTCAAACCACATGACACCTGAAAGAAAGCCCTGAAATCAAGCCTTCCACCCCGTGCAATGAGAATGCAGCCCCCGATGGTCAGGCCATAGGGACTCTTCAAACGGGCCAATCTGAAACCAGGCGC
>CAUJNA010000244.1:87500-100000 GCA_963377175.1 Effrenium voratum | reverse complement strand
AGGCTCTGCCTGGACATGTTGTGATTCCTAGCAACTTGATGTAACCGCGTGGCTCTGCCGATCACGGCTGACCTATCAGCTTACAACGGTCAGGGAGCCATGGGTTGGCACTTTCAGACCCCCCCCCCAAAAAAATAGAGGACCAGGTGCTCATCGACACCTTTTTACATCGCTGCGGCGAGCGTGTCTGCACGCGGCGATGCTCAATGTGTATGGTCACATGAGAGCTCCATCTCATCGTCCTACGAGAGGAAACATGGCAGTGCTCGATCCCACATATTTACATCCGTTAAAACAAGAAGAGTAAAGCTCGTAAAGCTCGAAACGAATTACAAGCAAAAGGAAAAGCAATCAATAGCAAAGCGTACACGACGGCCACAATTTCGCAAGCTACTTTTTGCGAGTGGCTCTGCGCAACTGGCTCTCTGCAAGTTGGCTCTGCACGAGTCTGCTCGGCGCAATGTGCTTTGCACGAACTGCGCCGCGCGATTTCTCACGAAAGTGGTCTGCGCAAGCTGCATTGTTCCAGGCTGCTGCGCGCAAGTTGCTCTGCAAGCTGCTGCACGCAAGTGCTCTGTGCAAGTTGCTCTGCGCAAGTGCTCTGAGCAAGTTGCTCTGCGCAAGTGCGCTGAGCAAGTTGCTCTGCGCAAGTGCGCTGCGCCAGTTGCTCCGCGCAAGCGCTTTGCGCATGTGCTCTGTGCAAGTTGGTCTGTGCAAGTTGCTCTGCGCAAGTGCTTTGTGCAAGTGCTCTGTGCAAGTTGCTCTGCGCAAGTTGCTTTGCGCAAGTGACTCTGCGCAAGTTGCTCTGCGCAAAAAACCTCGAGTTTTTGCACCTCGACCACGCCGATCTCCGCAGAGGGTCGCGTGGGCACCATTCCCGATCGTCGGCAACATCCCCACCCCCCGCCTTAAAAGAGATTCTTAATACCGAGCTCTTTCTCTTTCTTTCCCGCGCGTTAAGTACTTAACCTAACTTACTTAACCTAGCTTACACAGCTGCTACTGCCGAGCCTCTACGCCTAGCTTAGCTTAGCTCTATGCACCTAGCTCTATGCACTTGGCTCTATGCACCTGGCTCGATGCACTTCGCTCTTTGCACTTGGCTCTGTGCACTTAGCTCTGTGCACTTGGCTCCTTGCACCTCGCTCTTTGCACTTCGCTCTGAGCACTTGGCTCTATGCGCTTGGCTCTTTGCACTTGGCTCTGCGCAAGTAACTCTATGCTGGTGACTCCATGCTGGTGACTCTGTGCAAGTATCTCCATGCTGGTGACTCTGCGCAAGTATCTCCACGCTGGCATCTCCATGCTGGTGACTCTGTGCAAGTATCTCCATGCTGGTAACTCTGTGCAAGCTACTCTGTGCCAGTAACTCTGCGCGAGTATCTCCATGCTGGTATCTCCATGCTGGTGACTCTGTGCAAGCTACTCCTGCGCAAGTTGACCAAGAGCTCCTGATATCTCCATGCTGGTGACTCGCTCCGCACGGAAGAACCCTTCGCAATGCCTTCGGGAAAACTAAGAACGGCATCAACTCGACACGTCCCAAGACCATCGGCCTGTGCTGCTGCAGGGCGCACAACCTCAGCCACAAGCTCTGACCCCGAAAAGAACGCCAAAAAACAAAAACAAGGCTCGGCCCGCGGCCACGGTGCGCGCCAGCCTCGGGACCGGCATCCCCATCCCTTCAAAACCCGGAAGCCACAGGGGCTTGCGACTATGAGACTCTTCCCCAGCCCGGTTCAGCTCGGTCGGTAATCACTGGATTGTAATTGCTGCAATAGTCGAGGCAACTTGAACCAAACACATGTTGCAGCGCCTCTTGTGAGCGAATGGCGGATCGACGCATGCGCCGGCAGCACAAAGTCTCAATCTCCCATGGCTGACCCGTGGGTGCCACTTGAATGGTCTTTGGCTTTATCGGAATACTCCGAACCTGGTCAAGGGGTCTACGCCTATGTAAAGACCTATTTTTGTACTCAGCTGCAAACTAACTTGAACCCAAGAAAGGAGCCCCCCGTAAACATTGTTTTTGAGGTTTCCACATTGGTCTGCCGGTGAGAATCCCACCTTCCACCTCACTTTTGATCGCGCCCAGTCAACTCCCTGCTGCTCAGCGGCTTCGCATCCGCCTGGTCTTTGCCTGCCTGATAACCGACGGCCGACGGTGTAACCCATGAAATGTACCCCGTTTCGTTCAGGACGCTTGTCAATGATGCGTGTTGATATGATTGTTATAACAATGCCCCGCATGCACGATGGTCCAAAGTTTGGGAGTCCCTAGGAAACCAACCATGTATAGGTCTCCGGTTTTCGGAGGTATCCTTTGGCCTTTCAAGGACCCCTTGGCAACAGGTTCCACTTCCGGCCATGGCTTTCTTCTCCACTTCTGATGAGAAGCCCCGGATCCCAAACCGGAGCCTTGGCCGCCAAAGCCCGGGCGTTGCCAAAGTGGGCGTCGGCGCCCTGACCGACTGGCTATCTATGGGGGCAGCTTCCCGGTGAATTACCTAACTCTTCAAACAGGGCCCTCAAAACTTGAGGTTGGGGAGAATCTGGGAGAAAAGTGGGACATGAAACAAAGCACCGGCACCAAGGGATGGTCCCTCCAAACGGCTCTGCCTATGTGAGAAAGCACCTATGGACAGGGTGTCTTGGCGTCCTGTTCAAACAACCCCCATCATTTTCCCCTGGCAGCGACGAGTTTTGTACTCTGGCTGAAAAGACAATGCGAGACACAGGTCGCGAGATGAATGTGGTCAAAGTCAGGCGCAAAATAGGGAACATTTTATTTCGAGCGGTGTCCCTTTCATTCAACCCCCATGATATCATCAAAGTCAGGCCCGAAGTGATAGGTAGACCAACACCCCCAGTTCCTGACGTCGATACCCAGTCGGGCGCTCGGGCGGTCGGGGGTTGCCGGGTCTCAGCTCCCCACTCTGCGCTTCACAGGGTCGCCGCCTCGGATTGCCAACCGTTCGTTTGCTTCAGCATACGGATTTGCGTCACGTAGGGAAACCAACAAATCCGTGATGCCCACAAGGTGGTTTCCCTGCAAACCAACCCGGCAAGGCGACCCTCAAAAACACAAACTCCTGGTTTCCTTGAGAAGCCTCGAAACCCGTGGGGATCGCCCCTTGCCACCACTTTGCAACTTGAGAGGAGTGGATGGCCAGATCTGGCACCAGTCTTCGCTCAAGCGCCGATGTGCTCAAGCTGAGTGCCTGGCCTTCCTTCTTCCTGCCTTGCGCCCGTGCCGCCTTTGCAGCTTTGGCGTTGTCCGCCAGTTTCACCTTCGCACCTGTGGAAACAATTCGCTCTTCGGCTGCTTTTGGAGTTGGCTGAAAAGCAAAATCACCTTGTGCTGTTTGTTTCGGGGGAGGTTCCCCATTGAATACAAACCCGGGGGGCCAACAGACAGGAATCAGCCAGGCATGAAAAAGATTTGCGTTGCGGCATGCAACGCCAAGGTTTCCGTGGGGCATTTCCCGTATCCTATCGAGGATGTCCCATGCAATTCAAGCATCTTGCGAAGACTTCAATTGAGCGACGATGCTCACAAGGAGGAAGAAGGCGGGATTCCTTCGGGACTTAGAGTTTACAAGTTACAACGCACTTTTTGCTGGAAGTCCGGAGATTGGACCTAGCTTCAAAATAGGGGGACCCAAAAAGAGCCGCGCTGGTCGATCTTTGCCCTGCGTTTGTGAAGGTGTTTTTCTCCGCAAACATTTTAGGCTGGGCCTCTGGAAGGTTTAGGGTGGCTTTATGGCTTTGGGCTTAGGGTGGGCTTAGGGTCGGCTTAGCGGTGTTTAGGTTTGATGTTTGAGATGCAAAGGTGTGCTTAGCGTGGGTTAGAGCGCTTACTTGCCAGCTTGCCTGCCTGCCTGCCTGCCTGGCTGGCTTGCTTGCTTGAATGCTTGTTTGTTTGCTTGCCGGGTGGCGGTGGAAAAGACAATCCAGCACGTGGAAGAAGACTTAAGTAATATGTTGTACCCCAAGCTGCTGTGCAATTTTGCGTCTGGTTTGCCTTTATCGCCCCTACATCTTTTCCCAAAGTCTCCATTGAGCGGCTTGCGGCCCCACATGGGTGGGTGCTCAAAAACGACGAGATGCCGTAACACACGTTCAGAAACGCGTAGATTGCTCAAACCACAAAAACAGTGTTTCAAACACATCCCCTTCTGGTGTCCCTTGTATGTGGTGAAGCGAGCACCGAGCGCTTTTTTAGGCACCCGCCCATCTGCCACCCGAAGAAAAAGCGTTCGCGGCTCGTTGGCCCCGTCCTCCGGCCGTGAGGTCCCCTCCGCCGGCAGCAGCGGCCGCTTGCTGCGCTCGCTCGCGGCGCTGGCGTCGGGAGACCGAAGCCAAAGCGACACCGCACGCAGGGACGCTGCTGCGTGGTTCAGTTGTGTGTAGGTCAAAAATAGGTACCCAAAATGGAACCCTGGTAAATGGAAACATGGACTAAACCTGCGGTCCCCTGGTGGTTTAATCTTGACCCATACCCTTTCGGAGCCCAGAGAAAGATCCCAAACATTCGGATATGGTCGCAGAAGTCGGAACAAAATGGGACCCCCCTTTTCAGCAAGGCTGTGCTTCTATGAGGAACCAAAATGAATGCAACCATTTGAAGGCATCCACTCCTGGTTTTCACACGTGCCCAGGTGACCCCATTCGAAGATGCACCCCAACCAGTCGAAACGCGCATGTCTTCCGTACGATTCGGAATGGTTTTGTTGGGGAAACCAACAGGATATGGAAACGTGTGAAAACTGGGGACCATTTTTTGGGGCGGAAGGTGATTTCCTATGGAAAACATCACACTGATCGCTTGGAGCGGCCGCAAGACACATACACGTTTCAAAAATAGCTTCCTCACATAGAAACCCTTTTTACGTTGGTGTAAGACACCTTCACACAACAAACAGCAAGAGGTGCCTACCCGGTGTAGCCAGGCACTCACACCAGACACATTTGTCTTTTCGCCCAAGCACGCCAGGACTTGCCTTCTTTTCTTTGGCTGCCTGATGCTTCTTGTCCCAGTCATTGTGTGCCTCAGAGTCGCACGTGCCTATCGAAAGAGATTGGATTGGACCCACCGAGTCCCTGTTTCAGAGTTCCTTGTGTGTTCCCTTGAAACCTCACCCCGCCAGAAGGAAACGCACTCGAAACGGCAACTTTCCCCAAAGGCGTTTTTCCTGGCCTCATACCAAAGCCAGGCCCTTCCGGTGGCGTTTTTCCTGGCAACTGTCCCCAAAGGTGGCAATTTTCCTGGCCGCATCATACCAAAGCCAGGCCCTTCCGGCGGCGGCTTTCCTGGCCAAAAGGGACACCTAGGGGAACCAAACCCTTCGGTTTCCTGGGAGCAAACGGCTCTCGCCTTCTCAAAGGCTTCGCCCATTCGGATCATCGCGTCGGTGATCCATTCTCTGTCCGCCTAACCGAAAAGCGCAACGCCGAAACCGCCCTCGAAGCCAAAAGCCGCGGTCGGCGTTAGGAAGATGAAACCAGTGGGAAAGGGGTCCCACATGTGTTGATGCAGACCCTACCGTGAGTAACTCCGAAAAGCCATCTGACAATCAACAAAGGAGTCCAACCCCAACCCCCCGGCTATCAAAAGCTCTCCGCACCGTTTTGGACTTACATCTACGCGTTCAAAGGATAAGGGATTTGCAAACAGTTGTGGAGGCAAATCAAAAGTCGCTGCAGGAACTAAAACCCTACTTAGCGTTATTCTCCCGTGAAGTTGGGAAAAACCCGCATGGGTCATAGACAGAAACCCTCAAGCCATGGTCGTGGCGTGACTAATCCAGAATCCCTGTTGGGTTGATGACCAGCCCCCAGAGCAAAAGGGTCTTGAGGGTTTGCCTCCAAATGGGTCCCCAAATGAAAAAATGCCTTTGGTTTCCCTTTGGTTTCCCTTTGGTGTCCCTTTGGTTTCCGTTTGATCTCCCCGAGAGCCCCATTCAGGGTCGGATCCATGACATCCAAAAAGCGGCCCAGCCTTCACAGAGAGGCTGACCCTCTCCATCAAATCCCGCGCACCTGGAAATGGCATCGGTTCCCCTCCAAAGAGGATCTATTGATCCAGTGTCAGAAAGCGAAGTCCAAAGAGCAAAACCCTCAGCCTTTATCCAGACCTCTTTCAGACTAAACAGGGCTTCGCTTTTCCTTCGGTTTTAACTTTAAACCACCCCAAAAGCGGCTGACCCTCAGCCACTACCCCGCCTTCCCTCGCTCCGCGAGGAGTGCAGTTCGGGGTCCACATGAACTCGTAGGCCATCACCTGCGCGCGTTTGGAGCTTCAAAGTGGTCGCTTAGGTATCAAAAGAGACCGAAACAGATTGTGGTTTGCAAAATGTTCATGCTTTTTAACTCGCCCCTTGAAAAAACAGAGAGAGAGAGAGAGAGAGAGAGAGAGAGCGAGAAAGAGAGAGAGAGAGAGAGAAAGAGAAAGAGAAAGACAAAGAGAAAGAGGAGAGAGTCGGCGCCTAATCTAATGTATTTCTCCTGCAAACATCACTTTACAAGCTAACTGACGACTTGTGCCTTGGTGTGGCGTGTCCAACAGGCCCCTTACATCCCTTCCTTCTTTTTGAACCCCCTGCAAAAAGGACTCCCCACGCACGGCTTCTGTCGGGTTTCCAAGCGCCGCGAGTCGAACTCCGGGCGTCCGGGCCCGGAGGATGCTCAGCACCAGCGGGCTCTTGGCGGTGACCATCTTCAGCTCCTCCCCGGGGTTCATCACGCCTCGGCTCACGGACTCGGACGGCCGACGTGCGAGTCGCGATAGAGTCGCGCGACGCGCGCGACTCCGAACGGGACTCCGAACGGGGTTCGGAGACCTGACCGGGGAAAACCGTCTTGAAACGTGTTTGGAGGGATGCACAAAACCAACACACCCCAGAAAACCATGAGGTTTGCTTGCAAACTCTGAGAACATCATTCGAATGGGGATGTATGTCCAATAACTTTTGAATTAAGTAGCTTGAAGCTCATAGCAGTGAGCGCAGAACCCCTGAAATCGGATGAATTCACTTTTGCTTTGGTACTGCTGTTTAGTGCACCCTTGGGTTGGGTTCGAAAAGGATGCTAAATGGACAACCACCTTTCTTGGGGGCGTCCAAAAAATCAGGCACATCTCATGTTAGATGCCAGTGAAACACAACCAGCTTCAGCAGCCTCATGCCTTTTCTTGGGACTTCGATCTGATGAGGCTCCCTGTTTTGGCGCGCACGGACCCGTCTGTGCTGGACCACCTCCGCGCAAACTCGGCGCGCGCAGGGAGCGAGCGCCCGGCGCAGAAGCCGATCGATGTCCCAGAGAGTGCGAAGGATCCCCCTGGCCCCACGGCTTGCGAAGGAAGTTCAACCCCCATTCGCTGGAGAGAAATTCTGCCTTTGCGGAGGGACTCCTTAAAGTGTCATGTGACAGCAAACCGAAGCCACTCCCCGGGGCCCGAGTCTTACGAAAACCAGCGTCACTCAATGTGTCTCAAGATGTGTGTCCTCTTGTGGCCGGTTTTGCTTGTGCTTTGGGTTCCCTTTGGAGCCATGAAAAAGGGTTTCCAGAAGGGTGAGCACCTGTTTGGGTGTGAATTTCAAGCCCCCTTTGGTGGACATCAGTTTTTAGGTGGCGATAAAAAGGCCCAACCACTTCTGAGGCGGTTCCCACTCTCAAATTCATGAGCCATTTGGCGGTCAAAACCAATAGTACCATTTTGGCTGGTAGGTGCACCACCCATTTTGGTCTATTTCAGTAGGGATTGGGATGTTCACTGGCCATTTTGAGACGGCCCCCCTTCCAATCGCGTCTTGCATGCAAGCGCCAGCCTCAGGAAGATCTCGGAGGTGAGTCGCGGCGTGATGCGATACTTCACTTTGGCATCGTACTGCGCGCGGTTGCGCCAAGCCATGAGTCAAAAACGTGACTTTTGCATTCACGTTATTTAAAAACAATGTGTATCCATCGATGAGCGGTTTTGTTTTGACCCGGTACTCAAACCACAGCAAGAAGCAACAGAAATCCTTGTTTCAGATGTTTGCAAGTTTAAGCTTTGGGCGGCTTCCTTCATGTTTGGGCAATGGTTCAACACCCACCTTTGGCTTCCCTGTAACGGGGAGAAGGGTGCCAGTTCTACCCAACCTTGCCAAAGCCGAGAGTTGAGTCATGAGTTGAGCAACCATAGGCTTTTGGCACCAAGATCGTCACAACTTAAACAAACCAGTCTTACTGTCAGCCTTGTTGTCTCCAGAACCACCAAAGCTTGGCAGTTTTGGCACGGCAAGAATTCAGCGGCTTTCAGTAGACATTTCTCGTGAAGTCCTAGCACGGCAGCATGGACCCCCCGCGCCTCGAGGAACCGTGACAAAAACCCTTCCATCTCAGCTGCCGAGATGGTTTTCTGGTCGTCCCAGCTGAGCAGCAGGTTCACAGCCAGGATCCAGTCCTGTTGTCAATAGCTTCCATTTCCGGAATCCGAGCCCAGTGATTCCAGCCACTATAGTAGGGATTCTGACGTGGTGGGTTTCCCCTGGTTACCAACTAAGTGGTATGGAAGCATGAGGAAATGCGGGGTTTTCCCCTTCAACGAGGCCAGGTAATATTCAATTTGCACGAAGGACATGGAAAATTTAGGCTGGTTGTGGTTGAAATCCAGAGCTCGTCTGGTTTTTCCCCTCCCAAATAGACCATGGACTACCCTTCTAATTTTTGGCCAAACCTCATACGAGCCATACCACCACATTTCCAATGAAGAGCGACACTGTCCATGTCACCCTCCTCCAGCCGGAGTTTGTTCTTCTTGCTGCGCTCTGGGTCTTGCCGGTGCCAGTCGTCCTCGTCGTCCTGGCGCAAGGTCGTAAACATGCCATAAACGGCACAAATGGGAAAAACCCCCAGACTGTTCCATTCAACCAAAATGGGCCTTCCAAAAACAAAAAACGATTGAAAAGACCGAGGAAAGGAGGCAGAGATACCAAGTCGTGGCGACAAAAGCCAGGTCCACCCCTCCAGCCAAGAGAGCTCGTCGTGCGAGTTACTCAGCTTCGGACCTGGTCGCCTCTGCGCCCTCCGAATCTGCGGCGCGCAAACCTCAGCGCCACCGCCGGCGCCGGCGCCGGGCCAGGAAGGTCCTTTAGGAGACTTCAACTGTCCAGTTTGGCACAAATAGCAAACGAAAAAAAAGTTGTCGCGTCGCTTCATTTGTTGACATACGGGTATGGGTCAAAATTAAACCACCAGGATATGCACCGCAAGTTTTTGTCCATGTTTCCTCTTACCACGGCCACCCATTTTTTGGATTACCCGAGTTTTGACAACCACAGCCATACATCATTCGCGCCTTCCGCCCCCCAGGTGTTTCTTTCTCCTGGTTTCGTGGGGCCAAGGGCACTTCGTCAAGGGCAGTGCCTAACGGGCAGATGAGATGTCAAAGGGGAACCCTCCAAGTGCTGATTGTTTTCTCTCTATTTTCCTGTGAAACGAAGCATTCCCACGCAGAACCCTCAAACAAAGACGCAGCAAATCTTTAAAACAAAATCCACTCTGATCGGGTTGTGGGTGCCAGGTGGGAGTTTGTTGTTCTTTTCTCTTTTTTTCCCGAGCACACGAGCCCACTAGGCTGCAGGCAGGACTCCGGCGATGGCGCGTGCAGAAGATCACTTCACAACTGCCTGATGGCCATGCTGCGCAGCAAGATGCAAGGGTGTGAAGCTATCGTCCGCCGCCTTCTCTTTGTCAGCGCCGGAATTCAGCAGGCACTGCACAACCGCCATCATTGTCTGCCTACTCTCTGTCAGCACCAGCGTCCAGCAAGCATTGCACAACTGCTTGATGGCCCTGATGTGCAGCAAAATCCAAGGGTGTGGCGCCATGGTCCGTCGCCTTCTCTTTGTCAGCGCCGGCATCCAGCAAGCATTGCACAACTGCCTGATGGCCGTGAAGTGCAGCAAAATGCAAGGGTGTGGCGCCATCGTCCGTCGCCTTCTCTTTGTCAGCGCCGGCATCCAGCAAGCATTGCACAACTGCCTGATGGCCGTGCTGCGCAGCAAGATGCAAGGGTGTGGCGCCATCGTCCGCCGCCTTCTCTCTGTCAGCACCTGCGTCCAGCAAGCATTGCACAACTGCCTGATGGCCCTGATCTGCAGCAAGATGCAATGGTGTGAAGCCACCCTTCGTCGCCTTCTCCTTGTCAGCAACGGCGTCCAGCAAGCACTTCACAACTGCGTGATGGCCCTGAAGTGCAGCAAAATGCAAGGGTGTGCAGCCATTGTCCTTCCCTTTCTCTTTGTGAGCGCCGGCATTCAGCAAGCAGTGCACAACTGCCTGATGGCCGTGCCGCGCAGCAAGCTGCAAGGGTGTGAAGTCATCGTCTGTCGCTTTCTCTTTGTCTGTGCCGGCATCCAGCAAGCATTGCACAACTGCCTGATGGCCGTGCTGCGCAGCAAGATGCAAGGGTGTGGCGCCATCATTGTCTGCCTGCTCGCTGTCAGCACCGGCGTCCAGCAAGCATTGAGCAACTGCGTGATGGCCCTGATGTGCAGCAAGATGCAAGGGTGTGGAGCCATCGTCCGTCGCCTTCTCTTTGTCAGCGCCGGCATCCAGCAAGCATTGCACAACTGCCTGATGGCCGTGCCGCGCAGCAAGATGCAAGGGTGTGGCGCCATCATTGTCTGCCTGCTCTCTGTCAGCACCGGCGTCCAGCAAGCATTGAGCAACTGCTTGATGGCCCTGATGTGCAGCAAAATGCAAGGGTGTGGCGCCAACGTTCGTCGCCTTCTCTTTGTCAGCGCCGGCATCCAGCAAGCATTGCACAACTGCCTGATGGCCGTGCTGCGCAGCAAAATGCAAGGGTGTGGAGCCATCGTACGTCCCTTTCTCTCTGTCAGCACCTGCGTCCAGCAAGCATTGGACAACTGCCTGATGGCCCTGATGTGCAGCAAAATGCAAGGGTGTGGCGCCATCATTGTCTGCCTGCTCGCTGTCAGCACCGGCGTCCAGCAAGCATTGAGCAACTGCGTGATGGCCCTGATGTGCAGCAAGATGCAAGGGTGTGGAGCCATCGTCCGTCGCCTTCTCTTTGTCAGCGCCGGCATCCAGCAAGCATTGCACAACTGCCTGATGGCCGTGCCGCGCAGCAAGATACAAGGGTGTGGCGCCATCATTGTCTGCCTGCTCTCTGTCAGCACCGGCGTCCAGCAAGCATTGAGCAACTGCTTGATGGCCCTGATGTGCAGCAAGATGCAAGGGTGTGGCGCCAGCGTTCGTCGCCTTCTCCTTGTCAGCACTGGCATTCAGCAAGCATTGCACAACTGCCTGATGGCCCTGCTGCGCAGCAAGATGCAAGGGTGTGGCGCCACCGTCCATCCCTTTCTCTTTGTCAGCGCCGGCATCCAGCAAGCATTGCACAACTGCGTGATGGCCCTGAAGTGCAGCAAAATGCAAGGGTGTGGCGCCACCGTCCATCCCTTTCTCTTTGTCAGCGCCGGCATCCAGCAAGCATTGCACAACTGCGTGATGGCTCTGCTGCGCAGCAAGATGCAATGGTGTGAAGCCATCATTGTCTGCCTTCTCTGTATCAGCACCGGCCTCCAGCAAGCACTGCACAACTGCCTGATGGCCATTTGCAGCAGCATTATGCAAAGGTCCCCTTTGGCTGTTTGTGTCAATAGCATTAGGGTCACGAGGCTTCTCCAACAGCTCAAGCACATGTTGTAAGTCGCCCCTTTCCGCTGCTCGCAGCAAGTCAACACCATTTGCCAAACCCTCTGCTTCACCTGTGACTGCTTCAACATATTGCCGCACAATGGCCGTCAGGCACTCGGTATTTCCCCACGGACTCTCTGGCCCCAAATTGCCTATGCCACAAGCCAACGCGAGCCGCCTGAAATTCTGCAAGCGCAGTCCTTGCTTGGCTAGTGTCCATAGGAAAACCCCAAACACACACACAAAAAAAAAACACAAACACACAAACACACAAACACACAAACACGCAAACAAGCAAACACAGAAGCACAGAAACACAGAAACACAGAAACACGGAAACACAGAAACACGGAAACGCAGAAAAACAGAAACACAGAAACACAGAAACACCTACACACACACAAAACACACACACACAAACACACACACACACACACACACCACACACACAAACAAAACAACACACAAAACAACACACACACACACACACACACACACACACACACACACACACACACACACACACACACACACACACACACACACACACACACACACACACACACACACACACACACACACACGCGCACACGCACACGCACACGCACACACACACACACACCCCAACACATGCCAACACACACCTACACACACACACCAACACACACAACAACACACACACAACAACACACACAACAACACACACAACAACACACACAACAACACACACAACAACACACACAACAACACACACAACAACACACACAACAACACACACACAACAATACACACAACAA
>CAUJNA010000244.1:50000-85000 GCA_963377175.1 Effrenium voratum | reverse complement strand
TAGACAGGCTCTGCCCGGGTACCAACACTGCCACTCTCATTTGTTTTGCTGAGAAAAAAATGGACCACGGGCTTTTTCGGGCTCGCTGCCCCGCCCCAAAGCTTGGGGAATGTGGGTGGGCACCTCTTTTCAAGATTGGTGTGTGTGGGTGTGGGTTGCAACACGCGCAAAAGAGTACACACTCGTAGTGCCGAATTGCCTCTGTCTGCTCAGTGTTGCCGCAGAAAAATCAGGAGCGCCACTTCGCGCGGGCAGACATTCTTACAAATTGGTGCATGTTGGTTTGACATGAGCCATGGTCAAAATGACTTGATCCCAAAGGGCGTGAGAAAGCAGGACGTGCGTCCCCTGGTTTTTCGCGAGTTTTCTTCATGTCCCTCCTTGAGCCATAGACCAGTGATGTTGCTTGACCGAACCTCCTATGGGGCTGTGTCAAAGGGTGACCCCCAAGTCTTTGAGCAAAGTTCCCTCCAACTCAAAAGAGCACCCAATCCACATGTTGCCTTTGGTTTTTGCTCAGACCGGGGGCTCTACCCTCCCAAACTCAGCCGAGAAAAAAAAAGGGAGAAAAAAAACGGATGCTGGATGGATGGGGAAAAAAAACAACTCCGCCGCCGAGGCCCGCGCTCCTCGTCGTCCCGCCGCGCGCCGGCTGAGGCAGGTGGCCCGGAAAAAATGGTCGCAGGCCCCGCCGGAAGGCTCCAGGGCTCCGCTGTTTGACGACTACCAGGTAGACTTAAAGGTCCAGGCGGCTCCGCTTTTTCTTGGGAAAGGGGAAATCAAACCTTTCCCTGGGCTGAGGTGTTCCTTGGGGCAGTCCAAAAACGGAAGCCTGGGCTGAAGTGTTCTTTGGGTGAGATGACCATGAGCGAAGAGCTAATATGTTTTGTGTCTCCCGCTATGGGAAAGTGTCCTGTGGTCGTTCGGCACGCAATATTGAGCAGCCCTCAGTCAGTTGCGCTTTCCCCTGGCAAGTGTAACTTGGCTACCTAGGCTGGACGTTTGGCCGACAAGGAAAAATGGGGCGGTCCTTTGTGGGTTACTACAAGAGCTTCAACCCAGGGTTCCTTCGTTGGATGTTTTAGAGAAATTCACCAACAAAAGCCCTGGAAAGGGGCACGCTCTGAAAGGTTTTTCAGGTCAGACCAAGGTGCAACCTACGAACAATAGGTTCCCGCTCCGTAGATTTTCCGGATTTCACCCCCAGCACCAAGGCCAACGAGAAAACGCTCACGCCAGCCTGCAGGGGTCAACCTGGCCGCCAAAGAAAAATCGAGCACGTCTCTTTCTATCTCTCTCTCTCTCTCGCTGAAGTGGCCTCTCTCGACATGCCAGGCGTGCGTCAGTCCGGAGCCCGACCTGTGCCGCCCCCAGCCTGAGCAGCCAATGGGAGGTAGGGACCTTCATTTGGACTTCCCTTCAAAGGCATCACCAGACGGGCCCGAATTTTAATGGGGGACCCTCTGGTGGACGCTTGTTCAGGAGGGAAATTGTGTCCACCGACCCCTCCTGGCTCCTCAAAAGGGCCAGCACCAATTCCAAATGGCGACCAAGCTGAGGGTCGGGCCTCCGTCATCGCCCCTCGGCTCTGGTGCGATGCGGTTTCTGCGGCTCTGCCACATCGTCATGGCACGGCCATGAACACAAAGAAGCCAGCTAGGCGTCTTGAGGGGCGAATTCGCCCGCGTGGTTTCCCCGAAAGATCAACCGTGTCCAACAACACCCGGGATGGGTCCCCGGATGTGTCCCAAAACTGGCGTTTTGCAGGGAGAATCCACAGGAAAACTCAAAGGAATAATCAAAGGCGAAGCCCAAAGAAAAACTTAAAGAGGAAATCTACAGCGAAAACTCTCAAAGAGAAATCCACAGGGGCAACTCAAAGGAGAAACCAAAGAGAAATCCAAAGAGAAAATCCGCCAAAGGGAAATCCGAAGGGAAATCCGAAGGGAAATCCGAAGGGCAACCCAAAGAGGAAACTTAAAGGGGAAAGTTCAAGAGAAACAATCCAAAGAAAATCCAAGGAAAAAGAACAAACCCAAAAAAAACCAAAGGGCAACCCAAAGCGGAAACTTAAAGGGGAAAGTTCAAGGGAAACCTAAAGGGGAAATCTAAAGGAAATCCAAGGAGGAACCCAGAGGGAAACCCAGAGGGAAACCCAAAGGGAAACCCAAAGGGAAACCCAAAGGGAGACCCAAAGCGCAACCCAAAGGGAAACCCAAAGGGAAATCCAAAGAGGAAACCCAAAGGGGAAATCCAAAGAGGAAACCCGAAGGGGAAATCCAAAGGGGAAATCCAAAGGGGAAATCCAAAGGGGAAATCCAAAGGGAATCCCAAAAGAAAACCCAAAGAGGAAACCTGAAGGAAAGTCCAACGAGGAAATCCAAAGGGAGTCCGATATACAATTCAAAGAGGAGACTCGAAGGGAACTTCCACAGAAAGCAAAAAGAAACGAGGAAATCCAAAGCCAAAGGGAAATCCAAAGAGGAAATCCAAAAAATACTGATATATTTTAGAGACTCGAACACAGAAAGCGAAAGCAACAGGAACTCTCGCGGACGGTCCACCCGAGCTTCCCCGCACGCGGCGCCGCGGCAGGGCGCCGCGGTCCGGGCCGCCGCGGTCCGGGCCGCCGCGGTCCGGGCCCATGCGGCCTGGAACGGAACCAACATGGCACCTGAGTCATAATCAAAACCGATCGGTACTAGAATGGTCTACCCACCATGTGAAGAGTTCAGAAGGCGGATATCCGCAGCTATTTGTGGCTGGGATTGTCCCTTACTAACCTTCATCTACCGGGCTTTGATTGTGGCTCACCTGACAGGCTTTTGATTCCTACAGGCGCAGAAGGTCGATGGAGCCAACGTGAGCCACCGCAAGAAGACCCGGGTGGTTGTGTGGTTGATGGGTGGGTGGTTCGTTGGTTCATGGATTGCTTGATTTGGGCGAAGACATTCGTTTAGTCCATGTCCCGGACACCAAACTGGCTAATTATGCGCTTGACATGGATAAATTTTAGTGACGGCCCGTTGGTGCACATCTTTACATGTGAACTTCGGTCTACCAACCACTTTTACATAGACGGAACGCCCGTTGAAACGCGGTACAAATGACAGGGTCCCAAAAGGGACCTTTGCAAACCCTTTGTCAGGCCCCTTTTGACATGCTGAAACTCATTCTTTGGGCGGAGTACCAGAAAGAACAGCAGCATAGACCCCAAATAGCACGGGAAGCTAACCCTGGACCAGCGCCCCGACCCTGACCGCATCGCCAGTCCCAAGCAACGCCAGCCACCACAGCACCTCGGCACCAGGACCAGCACCCCGCCAAGACCACCGCAGCGGGCCCCGGCGAGCGCCAAGCTTCAGCTCAACCCTGACCACCCGCAGCTCCCTGCTCCTTTGTGCAACGAAAGCCTATAACCTCAGAAAGGGGTTCCCGCAAAGAACAACACCCAGCCACAGTGTGAAGGAGCAAACCCCACAGGATGGTTGATCCAGTACTTGTGGGGCTTTATACCCATCTCAACTGGTGCGAAATGGGTTTTGTGCTTCCACAGTACAGGTTGGGCTTTGCCCCAGACAGCTTTCTTCCCAGATAGCTGTAGCTTCTTCCTTCTAAGGGGATAACCAAAAAAAAAAAGAAGCCACCAAAAAGATGGGGGAAACCCACCAAAAACATCCAAAAGAGACCAAAAGGGTGGGCTAAAACCCAAGAAAACCCAGGCAGAACGCCCCATGCGCCTCTCGGACTTCCGGACTTGGGGACCCTGGGCCCCGGCCTGGCGGCCTTCGACCTCTCCTGCTGGGGCTGCGGCCTGCGATTTCTGCGATGGAAACAGTCCGTGAGGTCTTCTGGACATGGCAAACCTGACCCCAAGGCCCCAAGAACTGGACCTTCTTTGACCTTTCTTGACCTTTCTTGACCTTTTTTGACCTTTGGAAACTTTCACGGTCATTTGTTGGACCTTTCTGAACGGCCTCACCTTTGGGAGTTTCCGTGGGTGTTCTTTCCAGTGTCCTGGAAGGGTTGGGGGAAGGAAGGAATGTGGGCCGCTGTTAAGGATACTCCAGCTTTGCTCGATGAAGGTCGAGCCCGAATGAACCAGGCAACAAGATCTAACGCGCAGTAGCAGAATAATTTGTCCAAAAGGCCGCCTTCCGTCAACAGTTTTTGCACGGACGCGGGCGAAGCAGTCGCAAGCCGAGGGCCCAGCTGCGCCGGCCGGGGATGATCACCCGCCGCTGCGGGCCTGAGCTGAAGAACACGAAACACAAAGGGAAAGAAGGCGGCCCAGTGCGTAAAGGGTGAGCCACATCCAACCCAAAGAGCTTGGGGGTTGCGGCATCAGGGTCTCATCCACCCGAAAAAAAATGTTTGGGTGTGTCTATATTTTGAGAGTGACCAGCAGCCGTGACCGTTTTCAAGGAGAGTTCGGTGAGGAAAAAAAAAGAGAGGGAACAGCTTGGCTTGGCTGAGGAATCAAAAATGCTCCCCCGGTTCTTTGGTACATCGGCCGCGAGCCAAAAACCATCCAAGGATCGGGGCCCGTTGGTGAACATTGCTCACATGGGGAGTTCTGTCCACCGACCAGTTTTCAGCGGCTTCAACCCCCCATTCCACTTCGACCTTCCAGGTTTGAGGGTCGAAACGCGGGATTCAGCCGACTCACAGCCGATTCTGGACTCACCGGGGATTCGGACGCCAACTTGCGGGTTGCAGGAACGGCCCACGAGTCGTTTCTCTGGCACCGTTTTTCAAGCCGGAAACTATGAGAGCGTGGGTCTCCCCTGTTTGGGGATGATGCTGGCAAAAGAATGGCTCTCCACATCCCAATCATGCTCCTCCTTTAGCTACGCGCCCTCTCCATTCCCGAAGAATTCAAAAGCAAACGATCGCCTTCAAAAGCCTGCCGACTCCCATGCTTGGGGGACTATGGGTCCGGTGGGGCCACCACCGAAATTGCTTCGAACCTCTTTACCGGTCAAAATCCCGTACCCCCAGTGAACATCCACATGCAACCACAAAAATAGGTTCTAAAATGGGTGGTGAATTCACCTACCCCACAATGGGATACCAAAACGGTTTTGACCACCACAGCCACATGTCCCTTCACAAGCGACCCATCGGGTCCTAATCGAAACCAATGGGATCGAACCC
Source organism: Effrenium voratum (assembly GCA_963377175.1). Classification (NCBI taxonomy): domain Eukaryota; class Dinophyceae; order Suessiales; family Symbiodiniaceae; genus Effrenium; species Effrenium voratum. The sequence goes on along the minus strand of CAUJNA010000244.1, from coordinate 79,843 downwards.
AAAAGCTCAGTTTCCAGCTGCGACTCCTGCTGCGGCGCTCCAGCAACCTGACGGCTTCTGAACCGCTTCGGGGCCGAATCACGCAAAGCTTGGCCTCACGTGGGTTTGCCTTTTTGGCGATGCTACGCCTTTTTTTGGAGGGGGGGGTGCTGTTTATAAAAGGGAAACCGAAAAGAAGTCGGTCAAAATATGCTAGCCATGATGGACACAGGCGACGTACTCTGGCCTTTTTTGTGAGCCCAAAAAAGACCCCCCCCCCCCCCCCCCGCACCCTCACCCCCCCAACCCGTTCAAGGTGGTACACGTCTCTCGTCGACGGGTCCGAGGCTCAAAAAGACCGGAGACCTCGCCTGGAGAAGGGGCGCCGCAGCTGGCCCTCAGGTATCAAACGGTGCACACGCAGCACAAATCTCAGCTTTGACGGGATGTGTGTGTGTGTGTGCGTTCTTGCTTTCTTTCTGTTTTGTTTGTGGTTGTTGTTGTTGTTTTTGTTTCTTGTTTTTTTACAAAATGAGGCTGAGTACCCTTTCTTGGGTTGTTCTAAAAGGAAACGAAAGGGAAACCATCCGTTTCTGACAAGGCATGCCCAGCATGGGGCCATCTCGCATGGGTTCCGCAATCGGATAGATATCAAAACCCCACAACTTGCATTGTGAATAATGCCTCCTCTGCCCGCAATGGTCGGCACGGTAAGGATGTGCTTTTAGAATGCCTGACCCTTGGGTTTGTTTACATATGATTAGGCTGGGGTTGGGTTCAGGATGGGTTTTGTACTGGTTCAGGTAGGTTCAGTTGTTGAATTGGGGGAACGGTTGCTTTAGGGTTGGTTAGGGGTAGGCTTGGGGCTAATTTGATGTCAGGTGATTGTTGGCTCAGGCCTGGTTTCTTGGTTTAGGATTGTCGCAGGCAAACAAGACGGGCCCAAGAATATGCATGTATTTCTTTGCCCATGAAAGAACGAGCAACAAGGGCATCTTCCTTTTGGAAACACCCATCTTTTGCCACTGGAAGAGTTGGCATAAGCTCCCCGGCCCCATCTCTGTTCGGAGACGGCTCTCGACTGTCCGCGTGGGGCACGTCCTCGCGTGCAAAACAGCAAAGACAAAGCTTCTTCAAAGCGGGTCGTTTAAATGCAAACCCAAAAGGAAACAAAATAGTATCTGCCAGAGAAACGTCTAAAGCAAAACACCAAGCCACCGATCTGTGTAGAAGAGGGACTCAGTCAAGGGTGGAAAGCACCACAGAAAAGATACCAAACGGGAATTGCCAGCCACCCACTCAGCTGCCACGCAGCACCAATTCTAGTCGCGTCCATTCCCAACCTCCGCAGGAAAAGAAGACATGCAACTCCATAAAAGACATTACATTCGGGCGGAAGCCGTGCCTGATTGAGAATGTCATTCAGCCCAAGTCGCAATTACCCCAATCGGCGTTTGATTCGAGCCAACTTTTTCAGCACGGCCCTTTGTGCATGGTTGCATGAATACGACCACCAACTCCATTTTTGGAAAGTTCCAACCATCAAACGTTCCTGGCCACATTGGCTTGACAGGCGAGTCACCTTGTATAGTCGGTCTGCAAGGGAAAGCCAAAGGTTCACAGGGGTCGCAGGATTTCCTCTTCAAAAGTGAAGCAATCTACTGATGTTGTCCGGTGTCCATTGAAACCATCGCCATGTTTGGAGGCCCCAGACACGCGCCTCCTCTCCCCAATCTCTCCGGCGCTTGCGGGGAGGTGGCCGTCCCGCCATCAGAGCTACATGCTGCGCTTATGGCTGCAGGGATCCAGGAAACTTGACTAGGTCCTCCAGTGGAGAGGTTAGAAAACGGCTACCCTTTTTTCTCTAGTCTATTTTAGTCGGGGAACCCTCCCCCGAAAAAGAAACCGTGAAAGGGCACTACTGGGGACCCTAGTTGAGCCCTGCGATTCACGTGAATGTTCCCTCCAGTAAAGCCCCACGAAGAGGAGACACCCAACCATCCACCGGAAAAGTACGACAGGGCGCAACCACCGGAGGCTCCCAACTTTCGCAAGGCGTCTCCGTTGAAATTGCCCCACTTTCGGAGGGACATGGAAAAGTGTAGGCGGCTTCCAAGGCTTCGAAGGACCGCACAAGCCGTTTCAGCTGTTGGCTCCCTCCCAACAGCCGATCCTGCTTGACATTGGCAAGAAAGTGTTCAAAGGCACCGGCCCCAGTCTCACCAAAGGATGTCGCGCTTTCTGGTCACCAGATACCCACAATGGATGAGGGCTACCTCATATGCATCCTTTTGATGGCCCATGTGCATCAGAGCTGCGTACAGTCAGGCACAATAAGCAAGCACTTGTAAACCCACCGCATGCGCGTCTGTATGCGAGAGGCTTACGCAGTGAAACTGTGAAACAGCATGCAGCCGCATTCTGTGCGCTGGGGGCCAAGAGAGCTATCTCAGTTAATCTACAAATAAGAGTCTAAGCCATGAGACCATGGGCGGCCTTTTGTAAAAAATAGATGGCCCTGGTAAACGGAATAAACCCCATCTAAAACCAGGGCCCTCTGTTTGTTTTGAACAAATCAACCAAAGAGGACACCTATGGCATGAGACATGTTCGACATGCGGGCGGCCATGTTGATTACAAGAGCCCAGCTCGCGCGGCATCAGGAAGGCATCTCAGCCTCTGCTCCACCACAGATCCTCCAAGGAATGATTTCACCGCCCCACCACCACCACCAGCCGGCATCTGTGAACATCACTAAGCCGAAGTCTGATGCAGAGGCGTGTCAAATCTTCAAGCAAAAGCTGGTGCCAAAGTGGGACCACACATGTATGAGCAGTGCAACTGCTGACAGCATGAACACAGGTGAGTCATATCGCGCAGTTATGTATTAAATCCACATGAATTCAAACATCCATGTGCTCTTGCAGCCCCTTTGCAGCCCGTCCGCAACGCTTCCTCTGCACGCTTCCGCGCTTGCTCCTCTGGAACGATGCCAATAAGCTCTACCAGTACTCTTCCCCTGGGACCAACAAACAAGAAAGCAAGCAAGCAAGCAATGAAACAATTTCGCGTCTCCTCGCAAACGAGCCGCTCTTGCAGAGGCTTGACCACCTTTCACGAGACTCAGCTTCACAGGAGCGTCAATGCAGATCTTGTTCCATCCAATCCATCTTTCGACGCAAGCTGCAGTCTTCTTCTCTAGACCTTAGACGGTACCCCGTGTGGGGTTGTTTTACAGGGAATCCCAAAGGAACCCATTTCGGGGCTCCCCTAAGTTTCGCTGTCCGAATCACCGCCTTTGCGACCTCTTCCTGCACGGCTTTCTCCACCTGAAGCAGAGCGTCGCTCTGCTAATGCCCAAAACGCATCGCACGGCCTGAGACCTAGGGCTGCTTACCAGGGCTGTGGGTGGAAACCACCAGAGCGTTGGTACCGGTAGGCAACATGACTCAGTTCAGTTCCGAACTATCGGTTCTGCGCCGGCAGTCACGCTTGGGGTCAAAAAATTCAGGGGGGCCCTTTTCGGCATCCACTTTTCGCAGGTCGCACCGGCGGCACCGGCGTTTCAGGTGGATCCGCCTCTAACCACAGCGAGGAGGTGGCGCTGAGCTGCGACATCGAGCTCCGGATGGAGGGGGTGCGCTGCCTCTGCCTGACAGCGGTAGTGTGCCGCTGGGAGATGAACTTCAATTTGGGGATCCTTTGGTGAGCACCAAAAAAAATGGGCGGTCTGCCTGAAAGTGTCGGAGATGAAAGCGGAAAATGGGATACGTTGGTGAGCACTGAAAAAGCCTGGGGGGTTGTGTCCAGCAGCCAGTTTTGGGCTCGAGTTTCTCATTTGGGATCCGGTTTTGGACGTTTTCACAGCCCCCCTCTACGCAAGGGCTTCCCCTTCAACGGGTCCCATTGGCAAGGCGCGCGAAAAACTTGAGCACCACCCTGGGGGCAGCGCTGGTCGTTGAAGAACAGGAGGTTTTGCTCTTGCCTGCTTTGCCTTGGCAACTCCAAAATGCCTCCGCCACATGGGGCCGCCAAATTTGGGAACCTCACTTTAGGCTGGGCTTTGAACCCCAAAAGTGGTACTCTCAACACCCCCAATACCCTCCAGCTGATGATGGAAGGGTGTCAGAAGACGAAAGCTTTCCTCTTGGGGCACCTTGTCCACCTTCCATGATTGAAAAGAGGGTAATGTTAACCTCGGATTAATCCGGAGTTTTACCCGTTTCGTATGGGAATGATGGGTAAGTTCGAGGGGGGCTTCTTCTGACTGGTAGGCTCTGAATCCGAATCGAACTTGAGGCCATCTCCCGCCACTGGATGCCGCTCGGCTTCTCCTGGAGATCTGAATGCTCGGAAACATGTCCTGCCACCCTCTGCGGCCCAACGAAAAAGGGCCGGTGTTGCACCGACGTCGAACATGCCTGGGGGGGAAGTTCTCAAAATGGTGGACCCCATCTTTGCGTGGATGTGGGAACCAAAAGGCGATCTCCCTTTGTCTGTTCCCCTACTTCGAGAAACACCCCTCTTCAACATCCCGACTGTCCACCGTCCTGCTGGCATTGGATCTGTTCGAGCAGGCCGTCATTGCCTCCCGCCTCTCCGGCCTTCGCGCTTTGTCCGACTCACAAGATCCATGGGGTTCGCCTCACAACTTAAAAACCTCCAAAAGCCTTGGCTTCCTTTCGGTTTCTATTTCAAACCAAGCAAAAGCGATTCCCCCAGCCCCCCCCCCCGTCAACCCAGAGACATGCCCCTATGAATAAACTGGGGTTGCTGTCTCTTTTGGGGGAGGGGTTGCAAAAGAAAGCCACCCAACCCTTCAAACAAGCAAACAAACAAACAAACAAAACACTCTCCGCGGTTCCGAAATGTCCCGTTCTTCCCAGAAAAATCAAAAAACAAAAAACCAAGGGCCGCGCAGCCGCTCGAGGCCACAGGACTTCAAGCGCCGCGGGCCCCTGGAACCGGGGGACCGGTTGTTCGGGGCGTTCTTGAACCCAACGGTGACACTCCCAAAGAGGAAAGCCGATTGGGCTGCGGTCTTGTTTTAAGGGCTGGGGGCACCTATGTTGGTTGGAAACTTTCAGGGAAACCAAGAGGAAAAACCCAACCACTTGTGGGGGGTCCTCTTAAAATCCTCACACGCACAAATATGGGCGTGATATGAACTTCACTTGGACTGTTTGGTGCCAGAAATACCACGGATGGTTGTGGCTGTCCCCTTTTCATTTTTGAGCTCACCCCCCTTTAGCTGGGGTCATGTGGTGCTCTAATGTCAAGATCCTCTGCGTGTGCGCGCAATCCGACATTCCCCAGCGCCAAATCTACGTCTAGTCTGTTTGCGCAGTTGCTCATTGGTTTGAATGTTGGGCTTGCTTGCTTCCTTGCTTGCCTTCTTGCCTGCTTACCTGATTGTCTGCTTGCCTGCTTGCTTGTTGATTGGTTGGTTCGTCTTCCGGAGAATGCCGCGGTGTTCACTGCTTCAAGCAATGGAGTTGTCAACCCTTGCGTTTGAGCCTTCTTAAGTTTGGCAAACTGATATCATTCAACCCCTTCATCCATCTGGCCAGACTCCATCTGCACATATTCAGAGCAAGATATGTCTACCGCCTCATCAGCGAAATCATAATGCCACGGTGGAAGTATGCTACGTCCTCCTTGCTTTTGTGCTTGGAATGTAGAGGCTCCTCCCGCACATAACCCCTTCGCATTCAGTCTGGCAATCTGGAGCAAACCTCACAGCTCGCAACAGGGTTGTGCCAAGCCCTGCTGAAACCATGGAGGTTGCGATAGTCCCCCTTGCTTGACTGGGCTGCCCTCCGATCCCCCCCCCAGTTAATTGGAAACCTAACCACTCAACTAAACCCCTTTTTTCCTGGCGGAGCTCGCCCCCTTCGTGAAATGGAAACCCAACCACTAAACCAACCCAAACCCTTCTTTCACCCAAAGAACCGGCGGCTGGAAACTGCCAAGCTCAACCTCCGCTGACCCAAGGTCTCGCTCGAGTTGGACCCATTTGCCCAGCCTCGAGCTCGGAGCCTCGCTCAAAGCCTGGATTGGTCTCATGGCTAATGTGTGGTGCGAACCGGGTCTTGTCTCAAAAGGGGCGGGGGGGAATGCACACATACTTTCCCTGGGAGCGTGTTTTACTTGTCTTTGTCTATATGTTGAATTTTGTAGTCTTGGTCTGTTGTGATATGAACATAAAATAGCAAACTCAAATGTTGACTCCGAGGGATTGGTTGCAGGTTCTTGGGTAAAGAAAGCTGGGCGTACCCGTGGTTGGCTGGTTTAAGAGGAAACCAAAGGGAAACCAAAGGGAAACCAAAGGGAAACCAAAGGGAAACCAAAGGGAAACCAAAGGGAAACCAAAGGGAAACCAAAGGGAAACCAAAGGGAAACCAAAGGGAAACCAAAGGGAAACCAAAGGGAAACCAAAGGGAAACCAAAGGGAAACCAAAGGGAAACCCAAGGGAAACCAAAGGGAAACCAAATGGAAACCAAGGGGAAATCACCGATTTTGTGTATTTCCGCCATTTGAAGACAAACACGGTTAGCAATAGGCAAACTCTGATGTTGCCTGGTCCTAAAATATAATCACCAGCCAGAATCTCTCTTTCACTCTCACTTACGCTTCCACCCACTCCGACACGGATCCTGTGCAAAGACCAAGTTTCCTCTTGAAGGGACCCCGAACTGGTCCTCAGGACCGCAAAAAGTGATTTGCATCTTGACGACCACCTTGCACAGGCTTTCCATGCACTCCCCAGCGCCCAACAATCGGCTGGCCGGGAGGGAGTTGGACTGGTAGAGCCTGTCGAACATCACCTGGCCATGGGTCAAAATCCCGTACACCCAGTGAACATCCCAATTCCCACTCAAATAGACGAAAATGGGTGGCGCACCTGCCCCAACATGGTACCATTGGTTTTGACCCACAGCCACCTAAGTGCTCGAAGCAAACCAGGAACTGAGCGGGAATGGAGTATTGTCCTGGTTGGCGAGTCTTGCTGTTGACGTCGACCCACCCTCCCCTCCCAAGTCCCTACAGATTTGGGGGGGGGGGGGGGGGTAAGGGGGGTTGGGGGGGGGGGGGTGAGGGGGGGTTCTCGAAATTGGTCCGTGTTTTGCGGCGCAGGCTGTGTTTCCCAAGAAGCCCCGGTCCATGTGCCTGTCGCCACACCGGCCATGCGTGGAGCGCGCCTTGGACACGTCTTCCACCGTCGGCGCGGGTGGAGCTTTGGGCGCCAGCAGTTCTTTACCTCCTTTCCGACCATAGTACCTCAGCGTCCAATCAATTGGCGGCTTGGATGGGTGGCTTGGATGGGTGGCTTGGATGGGTGGCTTGGATGGGTGGCTTGGATGGGTGGCTTGGATGGGTGGCTTGGATGGGTGGCTTGGATGGGTGGCTTGGGTGGGTGGCTTGGATGGGTGGCTTGGGTGGGTGGCTTGGATGGGTGGTTTGGAGGTGTTCCAGGAGTGGCTTCCAAATCCCAATCCCACCAATCCAAACCACCAACCATGCGGCCGCCAAATCGAATGGAATGGGGTGAATGCAATTCCCTGACAATTCTCCGATGCAATGGAGGGACACCAACCATTTCCGTTTGTTCAATGACAAGCAAGCCGTCGGGATTCCAGAGGTGAATGCACAAATCGAAGTGGCGTCTACAAATCCGGTTGGACAAAAATGAACCATGTTCTACGCGGCAATTACAGAGAAACCGACCAACCAAGCGGACCCCTTTTTTTCTCGCAGAAAACGTCTGGGCCCCGCACACCAACGTGGTCTTTTGTCGCGCCCGCTTCTCTCTGCCCAGATGCTGCCTAGGCCAAGAATTTGACTCTTGGCTTTGGCTCCACCCCGCGCTCTGTGCGCTTTTTGCCGCTCGTCAACCAGAAAAGCCACCGGAAATCTCCGGCTCAGCCAGTCGGCCACACGCTGGCATCCGGAGGTTTCGCTGTGAGCTGGGTGTCCTGAAGTCTTCAAAAGTTTACCCCTCTCGCTGGACGATCTCACTGCCGACACGGCCAAATACCTTCCTGGCCGGAGCATGTCTGGTTCAACTGATGACTTTTCCAGTCACTTGGCTCGACCTGTTCACCAAAATGGTGCATAACCTCGGTTCACAGTGGCGATCAAACTTGTAGCTGCGAATACTTCTGTCCACAGGCAATCTTGTGGTTTGCTGCTCCGAGAGGACATGTTTCATCTCAGTTGTGGTAGAATTGTTTGCAACATATGAGCCGGGACAAAATTACTTGTTTCCCCACGACAACATGGCAAATTTGGGTGGACACCCGTTGTTGCGAGGAATTTGCACCGTTCCCCCATGTAGTCCCCAAACCAACAGTCACACAGGGAAGAGAGGAGATGATTGAGAGGAGAAAATAGTTGCGCAATATCTTTGCAAACCAGCTCCCTAGACCCCTTTCAAAATCAAAATCCTATGACCCCAAAAGGGTCATAACCTGCTCTTGTGTCACATGTGGTCATGGTTTCCTGACAAGAAAAACCCCAACTGAGCCCACCATCCCTTCCAACTCCAATGTTTTCCCGCATGTCGGGTCACGACTCTGGACCCAAAACGCACCCCCCCCCCAAATGGGACTGCGATTTGAATTTGAGTCTCCACCTCAAAATGGGTGGTGCCTCTAAGCTCTCCCCTCGACTCAACAAAAAGCAACTCCCCTCCCTCCAACAAGCATAGCACCTGTCAAAGGGTATCCGGAAGCTGACTTTCCTCTTGGGGGTACCCTGTGTCAGTTGCCATGTTAGGAGGGTATACTCTCAAAACCCCTCGGACCCAAATGTCCGGCCCAACCTTTTGGGGGTGGGCAGCCCAGCCGGCCGGACCCAGAAGGCACCCACCCCCTTCACCGAGGCCGCGGCTGCCAGGCGCCGTGCGCCGCCGCGAAGTTGTCCATGGCCCGATCTTCGGAGCCGGCAACCCGCAATCAAAACCAACCGCTCCAAAGGATCGAGGTGAAGTCATAGGAGAGCTCAGAAGTGGGGATATGGGTCAATGGCAATATGGTGGAGAGTTTTCAGGTTGGCAAAACCAAGATGAAGGGTTTGTTTAGGCAATGGCATACAATGTCAGCCAACACCCGATCTTCCTGGCTTCAGCTGAGTCATCCACACCTGTGCTTTCTTTCTGGGAAATCAAACCTGAGGTCTTCTTGCTGGGGGCTGAGCTCGTCCCCCCCCGAGTTTTGATCGCTCAACTGGGCTGAGGCGTTTCGAGTGCAGATTCCACCCAGTGGCAGCTGGCCCAAACGTAGATCCACCGCAACTCCACTGGAAAATGGGCCCAACCAGCAGCGCGGTGCTTTCGAAGACTCCCTTGTGCAAGAAGATGGGCCCAAAACAACTCGTGTCAGACAACTCAAATATCCCTCCGGCCCCAATCTCCACACATTCGAGGAAAGACGCTACCCATGGGGCCGGGAAAAAACCGCCAACCAAGCTCCTTGAAGGGTCGAACCCTCTCGTTGGCCTAGCCTTCCCATGCTTGGGGCAGGAAAGCACTTTCGGGAAGCTTCATTCCTTGGGGGACATCATTTAACATGCGCCCAAACCCGGGTTGCATGTATGAAATAGCGAACCGACCCAGGCAGGAGACTTCATGTATCTCGTAGTTCTGCGGATGATGCACCCCAAGTTCTGACCTATCAACTTCGGACAGTAGGCTGTTGGCCGAACCGTCCTGGGAGACGGTTTGTTCTCCACACATCGAAACACAGCAAGACGCGCAAGCAGCCGAAGCCTAGAAAGGAAGTGACAGGATATCTCAATGTGAATCCCTTTCTGAAAATCGACTGAAAGGCACGTCTGGCACCGGCAGCCGTACGAAGTCCAGCTTCAGTTCTCCCTCGTTCTCTCTTTCTCCCTTTCTCTCTCTCTCTCTCGCTGTTCAGCCCACGAAAGTCCGCGAAGGGTTGCGCAAGCTGAGAGCTCCAGTGCTGCTGGGGGTGACCGGTCCGCCTTCTAGGTGTGCGCTTGGCTCAACCTTGACGCGTTGCTGGACACCGTGTCCGCACTTCGCTGTGTGGCATGGCATTTCGGGCTTTTGCCTCGAGGAAACTGGAGTTCCTCATAGCATGTACACACCTTTAGCCCATTGGCATGCAGCAAAAAGATAGCAGCCCTGCTCTATTCGGTGGGTGTCTAGAGCGGAGGCAACATGCTGCAAACTTCATGGACTCTGTCTCCGCAAGCACACTGAGCCCCAATCAAAACACGGGTAGATGAAGGTTGGCGGATTCTCCCGACCATATGTAGGTACGGCCGCCGTTCTATATTTTACATGGCTTTGGGTGCGCCGAAATAATACCTGGTTTCGATTCTGACTCCACTCTCTCACATCACCGCGCGGCAGCGAGGAACATCACAGCCCGCAGCATTTCCATGCAATCTTTCAAGATGCCGATTCCCGTGCGGGGCAAAACGTCGATTTCATCGACACGTTGCCGCACACTTACTTAGGGAGGCAACCAAAGACCCCCCTGGCGTGGTTCTTTGAACCTTGTTAGGGATTCTTAGAAGGGTTCCTAGAAGGGCCGCAGTGTCTCTCCCTATCCCTAGCACTTTGTGCAAAACACCACTTCCTCCTTGAGAGGCGTGCAAGAAAACTTCCTCAGGCGCAGCCTTCGCGCGGCCCACATCCTGGCATGCAGCCACTTTTTCTCTCAAAGAAAAAACCGATATCTGGATCCACTGCTTCCGAATACATAAACATCTGGGGGCCAAACGCCATGCGAAAGCGGCAAGCCAGCGGATGCCAATAGCCAGTGGATTGCACTTTGGCCTAGTGGGGCCTGTTTTCCTAAAGACTCAACTACTGTCGGCGAAGGTCCCCCCCGGTTTTAAGCCTGGGAAAGCTGGGGGGGGGCTGGGTTTTCACATGACAGCCAAGTGGATTCCTGTTCTGGGCTGTCCGCTGAAAACCCTTGCCATCCTCCAGAACTCAGGTCATTCACACGGCATGCTAACGATGCAACAGGTTGGCTTGATGCTACGCCCACTATCGACCTAACAAGGGTCCCTGGTTTCCACCACGCCCATTTAAACGACTCTTTGGTTGGTTGCATCTCAGGTGCTTTGGTTTATTCACCATGCCCGTTGCGATACTCATTCGTGGCTGGAAGACTTGGCCCCAAGACTTGTCTCTTGGTCCGCCGAGTTGAATGACACAAAAACCTTTGACCGAGCTCCACATCATTGAAGTGGCAAATCAGCCACATAGCAGTGGGTCAAAACCCTGTACTCCTGGTGAACATCAAATAGGTGGTACATGGGTGTTCATCCGCCCCAAAATGGAGGCATAGGTTGTGAACCATGGCCACATCATTGAAGGGGCAAATCAGCCGCGCCTCCCTCCGTCGAAAATCGAGCAAGCGTGCCAGGAGCGCAAAGGATTCGCTTGCCAGTGTCACGGAAGGATTGATGATACTTAGCCCAGCGAGATTCAAGGCATGTATGTATGTATGTATGTATGTATGTATGTATGTATGTATGTCTCCGTCTATCTGTCTGCCTGCCGGTCTGTCTGTCCGTCTGTCTGTCTGTGTGCACGCAAGTCTGTTTGCATGAAAACATGTGTGCAGGTGTGTACGCATCTTATGTACGCATGTACGTATGTCAAGGGCGTTCTTGATATGTGATGCCAAGAACTACCCTGAAACACGGGAGACCATGACGTTGGGCCAATCCATTTTTTGAAGGGTGGTTTGAGGGTCCGGTAGATGTTCGACAAGATTCACGGAGCTTAACACGGATATTTGACATAAGTTGTTCACGCCTCGTTCAACTACAACTCCGCCAGCAAACAGAATTTTCAGATTCTCAGGGAATCACTCGCGCCTTTGGAGGGAAAGCTATAGAAATCCCCAAGGAGGCCATATGAGGGCCATTCCATCCTTCCCCGAGGACTTGTCCAAATATCTCTCCTGATCCAAATACCCGCTTTGCTTAGAGTGTATTTGCAAAAGCCGGGCTTTCCATGATGCAACCTTTGCACGCAATCAATCCGGTTAGCGTCGCTAATCGCTTGTATGTCTGCAAAGAATGGCTGGCAGAAGCTGCAACTCCGGGTTCTATGTTCAGCTTAGGAGAAATGGGTGCAGATGCCTAACCCGTGGAAACCAAAAGACTCGCAGGTCTCGGCATCCAATCAGCTTCGCCACCACACCGCCTTCGGCGCATCCAAGTGGCGCGAAGATCCAGAGCTTCGTCGTGCCGAGAACCTCCTGCCACGCAAACGGTGGAAGGCCCCTCAACGCTTTCTGAGGCACCAAAACGGCTTCGAGGGCCCCACATGTGGCTGCCTCTTCAACATGCAGCTCAGTCAACGCGCACGCGCGCCTTGGCGATATGCCCGCAAGTCCGGCAAAGAACTGTCTCTTGGAGGAATGTAAGGCCTCCAGAGCAGCACGGAACGCACGACACACAGCACCATGCGGCTGAGTGTCTAGAACACCTCTCCCCTAAGTGCTTGGCTTGACGCTTTGGACCGTCCTGTCATCCAGCCTGTACCTCCCAGACACAAGCTGCGCTCCACAAGTCTACCTCTCACATGTGAAACTCACAAGATCAGCTTCCGTCAAATTGTCGGTTTGGATTGGTGGAGCTGTTCAGGTTGGGTGGTTGCCCATTTGCCCAGAACCCAAGTCCAAGTCTCCAAGCCCCCAGTCCAAACCACTAAGGGTTCGCCGAGCGGGGCACTGATGCTTCTTATCCACTGTCTGGTGCAGCTTGGTCACATCTTGGCCGTAGGGCCAAAACCGCGACCTCACCGCCCGGCCGCACGGCCGCTCGGCGGCTCGGCGACCGACAACTCCGAGCTACCCACGACGTGGTCTCGAGCGCCAGGTTGGTCGCTGGAGCCTGCGCCAGGTGCCAGCCACTGCCAAAACGTTTCAAGAACCATAGGAGGGAGCCTGTTTATTGCCCCTTTTTGGATCGGTTTAAAGGGAAACCAAAAAAGAACTACCAATACCATTTTGGGGGGTTCGAATCCCCTTGACACATACCCATATCCAACGACCAACTTCTGGGTTTGTTGCAGCAACCCAAAAGGGCACTAAAATAATAAAAATGCGCTCATATCTTCCCTTAGCATCACCTCATGCGAAAAAAACAAAAAACTCACTGAACATTGAAGAATTGAAAGCCAAGATCGGCATCACGGCAGCTCGCAATTCCTTGGCAAACACACGACTGCGTGAAACCTTAACAAAACAAAGCCGTCCCTGTTGTTCTTTTAGAGGAAACTCAAAAGGAGAATAGAAAACCATGAGCAAAAACACTGGATGGTACTAACCACCATTAACCACCAACGGTATTAACCCCAATGGCACTGAACATCACCCAAACAAATCCGCTTCCCCACCCCCCGCCCCTGACCCCCTGCTTCGAAATCGAAATCGCGCGCCTTGAGCCCGGCTTCGAACCACTCGCCATAGCTGCGGTAGAGGCGGATGGGCGCCTGAAGCTAACCCATGGTCCTCCCTCCCAAATGGATCCAACTGGACGTCAGAAGATCCAGCACCAACACGCGCCCGAGAATTTCCCCAAAACAACATGTACACCCAGAGGAATTTCCGTCAGCCCAAGGGAAATGCTTAAACCGGCAGCGGGATCCCGTGGACTTCCCCCCCTTGGACATTTTTAATTGGGGACCCAGGGTGGACATCAGAATTTGTTTGGGGTACCCCACCCCTGGGATTGTTTTGAGAAAGGGAAGCGAAAAGAAAAGCCCATTTTGGGAGTCCCCCCGTTTTTGCGCGCCCCAAGCTGAGCCGCGGGCGTGTCTGTCGTCGCAGGGCTTTAAGTGCCCCACCTGAGGCTGTGTCGCGTCGACGCAAACCGTGCGGAAAGCTCGCGGCGCGCGGCTCTGGTAAACCAACCGCAAGGGAAACCAACCTGAACACCGAAAATCAAGAGCCGCGAGCCGCACTCCAATCCAAACCAATCCAAACGACTCCAAACCAAACCGCTCTCGAAAAAGGGTAAACCCACCTGAAAACCTGATCCAAACCAATCCTTCGCCTTTCCAAGCCGCCCAAAAATGCCTGGTGGGACCCAATTTTTTCCGTTGAGGCCCTGTTCACCTTGGTCCAAAAGAAGCCACCGGCTCCGCCGCCACACCAAGGCGCTGTGTCCAGCCGGCATTTCCCGATGGCGGTGCTGGCGGTGTGCAGCTGCCTGGCGGGGAGTTTTCGACCAATCCGCGGAGTTTGGAGGTGCGGAGCAGCTCGGTGGTGTCCCATTTGGCCATGGGTCAAAAACCAAATCGGTGAAACCCACCAGTGAACATCCGATTCAATCCAACCACTCAAATAAGTTCGAAAATGAGTGGTGAATTCACCCACCCCAAAATGGTACCGTGGGTTTTGACCATGCTGGGAAAAAGGAATGAATCCCTGGAAAGGCGGGAAGGAAGTACAGCTGACGGCCACGAAATCCACTTCCCAGGCGCCCAGGCGCCAGGGATGGATGGATGGTGCATTCCAATTTGAACACTTCCCCAATGGAGCTTTGTGCGCTTTGTGCGCTTTGTGCGCTTTGTGCGCTTTGTGCGCTTTCGCCGCCGGGAAAAAGAAAGAAGAATCGGGGCCGGCGTGACTCCAGGTGCTGGAGGTAGGTGGGCCCTGGCCGCACATCAAAGCGGCCCAGCGTGTGCCAGGGACCTCAGCCGAATCTTCGGAATGCCTATGGTTTGATTGTGACAAGGGGGGTGACCAACCAGAGGACAGCAAGGAGATCACACTTTTGGGGGAAGGAAACAAACACAAAAGTCTGTGGGGATGATTCCTCCAGAGTGGATAGTGCTTGATGGGGAACCAAAATGGGAAGGTACCCCCAACCCCCAATCCACCGACCAGGGCCCTCAAATGCTGGCAAAACACGGGAACCAAGGAAACTTGCTGAGACAAGGAAACCAAGAAAAAACCAAGGGAACAAAGGAAACGCGGGCTCCATCTGAATCCAATCTGTAACGAAAGGACACGAAAAAGAAACCGTTGGGCGGGACTCGTTTTGCCAGGCTCCAAGCTTGCCATGGTCTTGGGGCTGGCTAAGCTTGAGCCAAAGTGGAGCCACAAAAGCGCAGCGCTCTCTTTCAGCTTCCCCTGTTTGTTTGGTGCTGAGCGCATCGATGCTTTTGGAGGCGTGGAGATGGGTGGTTTTTCCCACTTAACCTCAAGAACCAGGCGAATCCTCAAATCCGAATGCCAAGCAACAATCCAATGCTAGGGCCTCACTTGGTTACCTGACTCTTGGTGTCTCGATCCAAAATCCCACCTGACTCTTGCCGCCCTTTCAAAGGGCCCCGAAGCTAAGAGCTCGGGCCGAATTTCAGGGCGAAGATCCTTCTGAGGCTGCTGTTGGGGATTCCAACAATTGGGGCCACCTGTTTAGGCTTTGTAACCATTTGAATGGTTTCCACTGTCCCCCAACCTGAAGGAAAGCTGGGTCACATGACCACAGAATATTCGCCATGCCCAAGTTGTATAAGCCAGTTTTCCTTCGGGGTGGGGGTGGTGGATGTTCACCCATCCTGACTGCCGACAAAGCCTTCCGAGCCTGCTGTCCCTGCAAAGCCACTCTCATCTTTGTCGCGCACGTGACTGCTTTGGCCCCACCACAGCCATCCCACGGCACTCAGAAGGTGTACTTGGGCAGGTTTGATGCGGCTTTCTTTCTCCTCGGGCCTGAATGCTCGCTTTTCGCCCCTGAATATGCATCCTGGACCCTCTTTCACGCTCACAAATCCATACAACCTGCAGATCTACAGAGCATCTCCAAATCAGCCCTCGAAGCGGTTGGCGTACCTTCCGAAGCTTGGGACTTACATCTACGGCCCTGTTCAACATGCAACTTACTTCAGGTCCAATCGCAAAATATCTGGAGCTGTGCGTGGCCCAATTCCACATGACCGGATTCTAATCTGGCATTCCGGGGCCCTTCTCGAATTGGAATTCAGCTGCCGAGCCAACATGGGTTTGTTTGTTTGAGGGTACCTGCAACGGGAAGCTAGAAAGGAAAGCCCCCAGGTTGCAGGGGTCCCCCTATTCTGACACATACCCGTATCAAGGCGAAACTACACACCCAATAGCAAATTGCGTTACTAGCCTTGAACCCGTGCTCAACAAGAACAAGACTGTCCAGCATCCGGACACTAGCATGAATTAAACTGAACGCCCTCAATTCTGAAGGGATGCATACGGCATCTCTATGCAAATGGGCAGAGTTTGTTTGGAGTCTATCTTGTAGGAGCATTGCGTGGTACTAGGAAACATGAACTTCATGCTTGAATGTAGTGCTTTATATTATACTCGGTTGTCTTTGAAAGAATGTAATAAGTAGTTGACGCCACCATTCGATTACATTCAAAATAGTTCTTGCCAAAGTACTCTGGCCACATAGTTGATATATGCCACCACCGTGTGTGAATGTGTAAGTGTGTATCAAAAAGTGTGTATGTCGTGAGAATGCATCTGCGTGGGTGCACGTATGTGTGTCTGTATAGTGCTTGTAAATGTATGTGTATATATATATATATGGAAGGTAACTGCAGTTGGGTTTGTGTACTTGTGTATGTGTGTGTGTGGGCACGTGTGTGTCCTCGTGCTTGCTTTTGTGCTTATGTTTCTTGTGTTTGTGTGCGCCTGTATGATTGTGTGTTGGTGTGCTTGTGCTTGTTTGTGTGTGTGTGTGTGGGTGTGTGTGTGTGTGTGTGCGTTCGTGTTTGTGTGTGTGTGTGTGTGTGTGTTTGTAGGTGGTGCATTTGTGAGTCAGGGTCTGTGTGTGTGTGCGTGCGTTCGTGTTCGTAGGTATGTGCGCAGTGTGCCTGCTTGTTTGTGCCTGTCCTCGTGTGCATCTGTGTCTGCGTTCGCAT
This sequence comes from Effrenium voratum, assembly GCA_963377175.1. Taxonomy (NCBI): domain Eukaryota; class Dinophyceae; order Suessiales; family Symbiodiniaceae; genus Effrenium; species Effrenium voratum. Next base: position 62,960 of record CAUJNA010000244.1, on the reverse strand, counting down.
TCGTGTGCTTTTGGTGGTTGTGACAGCTGTGTGTGTGTGTGCGTCTGTGCTTGTATGTGTGTGTGTGTGCGTGTTGTGTGTGTGTGTGTGTGTGTCTGTGAGTGTCAATATGTATGTGTTGGTTGTTTACGTGTGCTGTGTGCGTGTGTGCGTTCCATGTGTGCTTTGTGTGTTTGGTGTCTTGTGTGTGTGTGTGCGCGCCAACATGTGTATGTGACTGTGTTTGTGCATGTGCGTCTGAGTGTGTGTGTGTGTGTATAAAGTTTTGTTTAAATGATCTGCGAATGGCAAAATGAAGCATATGCCATGTCACGCAACATTGCAACAATATACGGACACATCTCAAATTGATTCTGCAACGTTCGTACGATGATGCGATTTGTAGGGGCGGTTTCATCTTGGGAAGAGGGTCCTTTTTATGTTCCCATTTCCCCCCTCCCCCCGCCCCCAAGCGAAGCTCGATGAAGCTTGGCAACCCCCCACCCCAAAAACTAAAAATTCAAAGCCCCCCTCCAAAAACCGACCCCCCCATTTTGGAGCCTCAGGTTAGCACATTGGGCGCCCCTTTGTTTGTCCAAAATAAACACCGTCTGAGGCGCTGGCAAAAGCGCGCTTCGAAGTCCAGGCATGAGACTTGCATGGGCGCGATGCCCACCCGCACAAACCTGGCGGGCTGCTCGCCGGTTTTCAGCACTGGTATGACTGTCTAAGTAGATATCATGTGGGTACCTTTAATTGCATTTTGCGACCTTTTCGGATTTTGAGACCCCTCTGCCATGATTTGTGTAGAACAAAAAACAAAAAAGACGTCTGTCCACCAACCACTTGGCGCGGCACCCGACTCGAAATGCATTCAACGCCAGGTGAAACTCCTCCCTGGGTGCCGGACAGCAGAACCACCGCGGAGACGGCCACCACCACAAAGACCAAAGACGCTACCAGGAGCCTCGCCGCTTCACGGGGCTTCTATACGCCTTGCCCCTTTCTTTCTTACTTTCTTTTTTTTTTTTTGGGGGGGGGGGCGGGGGTTGGGGGGGTTAGTGTTTAAAGGGAAGCCAAACCAAAGAAAAAGACAAAAACGCCTCGTCTCGTGGCTTTCATGTGGAGGTGTTACCCGAAAATCGCCGATTTTGAGGGTAGCATCCTTTCTGGGTGATCCTTTCTGGGTGTGTCTCTTTCGGGGAGCCACCATTTGGTTGGTGTTGTTCGGGAATCCACGAGGAAACCACCTTTGGAGGGATCCCGCATCTTGAAACTCTTTCGCGTTGGTTCCTTATGGTAAGGGAAACCAAAACGGCTTCAACCTCCTTTGTGGAGGGTCATATCCCCATTTTGAACACATACGCCAAGTCTGCATGGAGCCCCGTCTCTTGGGACTCCCATCTCAAACCTTCTGGGCCAAAAACGACCGACCAAACCAAAGAGTTTCTCGTCCACACCACAAACATCAACACCTACAAACATTTGGAGAGCACAAAATTGCACAAACCTACTTACAACTACAAGCCTGTTACAACCAACACATCTAGCTACAAACAGCAAACTTGAATACAACTAACAAACCAGGATGCAACTTACACATGTCGGTTTTACGCACTGGTCGTTGTTGTGTGATAGACCTCATTTTGTCAACCCGTGTTGCGCTAGTTGCTGACCGGAATACCCAATAGCCATAGGGATCTCCTCAGCCAAGAACCTTGGACCACTTTTGCGGGCGCCTGGCTGCATGATGCGCCTGTTTGGACCCTCTTCTGGTTCCATGGTATCTTCCATTGGCCCAAAGCTCTGGGGAAACATGGCTTGACCCAACAAACGAAATGAGCCTGCGAATCATCCTTGGTGGCTTCACTTTCTCTCCTTTTTGCCTTCGCCTGGGCTTGGGGCCATTTCCCTTCTCCCGTTTAACCTCTCTCTCGCCTCTCGCCTCTCCTGCGCCTCTCGCCTCGAGCCGACGTCCCTCGGCCGACTCGACTCGGCGGCTCGGCGGCTCCCTGGGCCGCCGGGCCCGGTCTTCTCCGCCTCGCAGAGCCCCGGGTGCACCAGGCCCGAGGCCCCGCGGCTTCCGTCGCGGGTGGCCATCACCGTCACCAGCTGGGCCTCGGACGAGGCCGGCCGAGGTCCGCGGGGTGCTCCCGATTTTTTTGCCCGGGCTGGCTTGAAAGGGATACCTTTCAAGGGAAAACCAGCCCCTTTGGTGCTTTCTTGTTTTTGGGCGGGGGGAAGGGGTTCTCCTATGTTGAGATTTAGAAAAGGGAACGTTGCAGTTGGCTTCCCTGCTTCCCATTCTTAGCTGTATCTCTGGGGTGTGAGGCAGAGACACTTTGGAACCGGTCGTAGTGGTTGCCCTCTAGACCCTGTCATTCTGAGAGAACCCGAAAACGAGTCAAATCATTTGGATGAACCCAGTGCGAGCCAAGCACTCGATAGCGGTGATATTCTGTGTATGGATGGGAGTGGACACCCTTTACCACTTGGCAACCCTTTCGTGGACCCCATGTTCGTGGGGAACAAGTTGTCAACAAGCACCTTTGAGGTGCCTCTCAGATGACATGGCCACAAGCTGCAATTGCGCCATCTACCTCTAATGCCAGTGAAGGATCCACGGAACAGTGGGCGAGGTTGACACCAGCAATTTCTGACTCAAGATGGCCAGCAAAGCTACACAGGCTGCTGTATAATCCCCGCAACCAGAAATGAGAAACACCTTTCCAGACTGGCCTCCACCACCTTTCCTGCACTGAAGCGGCTTCGGGGTGTAACGTCCCTGCCGAGCTGCCACCGGCCATCTATCAGCCGCCGTAGGGAAGATGGATGATGCACCTGGTTCCGCAGATACCAGCCGCAAAAGATCTCAACCAAATGATGAGATTTGGCTGTGGCTCAAAAAACCGGTACCAAAATGGAACCCTGGCAAGTGGAAACATGGACCGGAACCTGCGTAACCCCTCCTGCTTAATTTTGAGCCACACCCATTCATTTGGAAACAGGAGGTTCGCCACATCCCCCTGCAGTTCCTCACGCTGCCCAGAACAAACTGTCTCTCCATCCTCATCTTCTTCGCTTGGAAACATCTGAGGGTCAGAATCCTTTGCTCGTCAAGGCAAGAGTGTCCAGCAAAAGCAGGACGCAATGTTGACATCCAAAGGCCGGATGCAACGTGTTCTATGGCCCATCCAAAGCTTCCGGTGGACTCCTGCGATCTTGCATGCTCTTGCTGACAACCCCAGCCTGCCACCCCCAAATCTGGGAACTTCACCAACCTCGGCTCGGCCGGCGACTCGGCGACGTCCGTGTTGCGTAGTCTTTTGTTGTTTTCTCACCGCAGGGTGAAAGAAAGATCTGCGACAAGCATACGTTGAGATCTGACAAACACTGAGGCAACATGATGATCCATGACCATTGGAGCATTCTGTTTCTAACGGAAATGAGAACAATATCAAATGACGAGGTCTTTCATAATATGACAATCATGTGTCATAAGGATGATAATCCGACTAGACACCTGATGTTAGGCTTGTAGCTAGGCTTGTAGGTGTCCACCTCCCCACCAACCCCACCCCCCCCCCCACCCAATGGCATGGCGCGCCCTTCAAAGATGTGCCGGGCGTGGAAACCTGGGGGTCAAAGGGAAACAGTTGGCAGTCCAACCCGTTTGCGAAGGCATCCCGACAGAGCGCCCGACCACTTGTGCGCCTGCCCCGAGCAAACCTTCGACATGGGGTTCCAGTGCCCGATCCTGACGCTCGGAGGCGACGGGTCTTCACATCTCGTGGAACAAAATTGATTCGCAGGTGATCCTTCCCAACTCAGAAATTCCCACCAAAAAAATGAAAGAAAAAGATACACAACAGAAGCGCGTTCAAAGCTCTCTTGGGTTGAGGGATCCAACGAGCAAGCAATTTGTACACATGTTGAGCAGTCCGAAATCACCGAAGCTCTGCAAAGCCAAACGGCAGACAACCAACCAACCAACCAACCAACCAACCAACCAACCAACCAACCAACCAACCAACCAACCAACCAACCAACCAACCAACCAACCAACCAACCAACCCACCAACCCACCAACCCACCAACCCACCAACCCACCAACCCACCAACCCACCAACCCACCAACCCACCAACCCACCAACCAGGCAAACAAACAAACAAACAAACAAACAAACAAACAAACAAACAAACAAACAAACAAACAAAGAGAGAGAGAGAGAGAAAGAAAGAAAGAAAGAAAGAAAGAAAGAAAGAAAGAAAGAAAGAAAGAAAGAAAGAACGAACGAAAGAAAGAAAGAAAGGAAGAAAGAATGAAAGAAAGACGGAAAACAAAAAACAAACAAAAAAAGCAAACCAAACCAAACCAAACCAAACCAAACCAAACCAAACCAACAAACAAACAAACAAACAAACAAACAAGCAAACAAGCAAGCAAGCCAAGCAAGCAAAACAGTACTACTTACTCATGTCTCATCTGGCAATTCGCCCTTGCCTTGTGGAAATACTTACAAAGGAATTTAGGTTCTGTCCCCCCCCACCCAATACCCCCTCCCCGCCCTCCCAAAATGAATGAACGGGTCGACGGCCTCTCCTTTCAACCTGTGCCACCAGCAATCCATTTGCGTCCTGCCAGGTAAACACCTGAAAATACATGTACCCAATAGGCATGCAACAGATCTTACAGGGTTTTCACCACCCCCAAACCACTACCCAGTAAAGAAATGGGACGCAATGTTCCACTGGGGGGCAGTGGTTTTGGGGTGGTACAAACCTTCTTACAACAATACAGCAAACGAAGTAACGTCCTCTATGTTGAAGGAGCTCTGGAATAGCCGAAGATAGGGCGTGTGAGCCATCTTGCGTCCTGCCTGGCGGAACTCTCAGACCCTCTCCACAAAAAGCGTGCGGAAAAAGCGGGAAATGCAGTGCTCGGGCACGCGACATGCCGGGCGGTCATGGTCTCTGATGATGAACTGCAGGAGAACTGAGCCATCCTAAGCTCAAGCCGAGGCGAGCAGCGGTGGAGGAAAGCAAAAAACAGCGCTGAAAGCTGTGAATAATGTTCAGTTAGACAGAAACCTCTGCTGAAAGCTTGTCCGAACATGCCGTTCGGCAGCTCTGCATCGCTTGCTCGGGTCTTTCAGTGCTCGGTGTGCTTGGGGAATTCATACCGGCAGATCGTGTTTCCAGAAAGCGCCCCCTGGCCCCAGTTGACCCCCTTGCAAACCTTGCCGCGAACTCCGTTGCCCCAAAAAAACACCTGTCCCTTCTTCCGGGGAGCCTTCACTTCAGGCTCTAAGCCAGCGGCGCAAGAGTGGTACATCTCGCAGGCGTGCGCATCTGGCTCTCCAGGCACGTAGTAGACCTGCCCCAAAAGCCCCCAGGAAACGGAGCCACGGACGGACTGCACCCAACCCTCGAAACCAACACCCGACCTTTGAAGCAAGGTCCCATCAACGCGTCTCAGAGAGCCAAGCTCCTTCTCCAGTATTTTGCGGTCTTTTCTTTCTTTTTTCGAGGGGTCTCAAAGAGGCCTTGAAGAGATCTTGGACGTGTCTCAAAGGGTCTTTGAGGGGGCAGGCATAGCCAACTGAACAAACACAAGCAAGGACTGCTCAACAAGTCTGCGAGCAAACCGCAGACTTCAGCCAATGTCTGCACCAAAGATAGGCCCCAGCTCAAGGAATGTGGATATTCTGGCACAATTCCCGTTCGGGTCAATCAAACTGAAACCATCCATTCTAGAGGTTGAGACAAACCCAAACGTGAAAGGAAGCGAACCCAGATGCCATATGTGGCACCAATTCTTGGGGTCAGCAAGCTGCAAAGAGTAGGCAAGTCCAACAACCAAATGCTTGAATGAAGAGTACAAAGAACAGTCCGCATGGCTCGAACAAAGCCTGTCCGACTGAAAATCACCAAGGGCAATCTGGTCCGCGGTGGCTGTTCAAGTAGCTTTCTTGTGCGAAAAAACTTCGGGACATGTCCAGAACTAAAACCTTCCCCCAAAAAGAACAGAACCAAAGCCCATCGGACACTCAAAAAATGGGTGTCGTGCAGTGACCAGCTTTAGGAAGGAAACCAAAGGCCCAGGTTCTCAGGAGCTTTCTGCGAGGAGAGGGGCGCCTGGGCGGGGGCCTGTCTCTCCTCATGCCACTGAGCTGTACCGATACACCCCGCACCTTCTCATCCAAGTAGTACCGCCTGAGTTGGGACTCCGCCCCCCGCAGAGTAACATGCCCCCTCAATTCAGATGTTCCTTGCTATGAAAATCAAAAACGAAACAAAGAACTACTCAACCAGGCACCAGCCGCTGGGCCCGGCGCGTGTATCCCACGCAGTCCTCCAAGCGCAAGGTGTTGCCGGTCAAGGACGGCATCTCAGACAGCCAGCCGGGCTGGAAAAGAGTGCCCAATGGAATTGTACCCAGAAACCCACATGGCCATGGGTCAAAATCCCGTACCCCCAGTGAACATCCGAATCCCCACTCAAATAGACTAAAACGGGTGGTGCACCTACCCCAAAATGGTACCATTGGTTTTGACCCACAGACACATGGAACCGCGAAAAGCCTGGCTTGAAGGAGATTCCGACCATGTCTCGTGACAGTTTGTTGGAGTCCATCTGCACAGCAATGTTGACTCCAGAAGAACTTCTACGCAGAGGAAATTTTGTGTTTTCCCCCAAGAGTGAAGCAACATGCCCGCTTGAAGAGGTCAAGGGGTGCAGTAGATGGAACCATTCCCCAGTTGCTCATCCCGAAAAACCTGTACTCCAGACTTTTGTGGATGGACAAACTCCTCCAGATCAGTGTTTCGCAGTGGGTTGCGTCCATCCCAATTGGGCCAAAGTCTTCTGGGCTGTTCTCAGATCTACTAAAAGTTAACCACTGAATGTGCTTTTTATTGGAAAGACTTCCACTAAACCCTGAAAACCTTATGGCTGGGAACCACCAAGCTCACGATCTGCGAGCCGCACCATCTGCGATGTTCCAAACAAGCCGCCGCTGGGAAGGGAGTAGGTGGTGACAGGCACCAAGCCTGCGCTTGCAGTTGCGTTGCCTCCTGGGTGGTGTGGAAAATGTTGGTTGTCCGCCCTTCTCGTCCGCCCCAAACTGACTGTAGACTCAGCGATTCACGTCCAACGAGGCATCACGCGTTGATTTCCCACACGCCACAAGTAGAAGGTTTCTGAAATGGTGATCTCCTCCATTTTATCAACCCAACACATACGAGAGTCACTATACTTTCCGCCCAAAACGTTGAAGTAAAACCCGTTCAATGGCCTGTCGCGCAATGTTTGATCCTACAAATCCAAGTGATATCTGTCTCCGTCTGGGGAACCCCTGCCACCCCACCCTCCCTCCCCTCGGTTTTAACCTTCAAATCACCCGCCAAAAGTGCACCTTAAAGGCCAAGCAAACGCCTACTTATCGCGTCCAAGCCAACTGGGCTCTAATTGGCGGCTGTGGATGGGTGGTTTGCTCTTCTTGGTTTTTCTGCCCCTTTTTGTTTGCCCCTTCCCCAGACCCCACCCCATCTCCCCAACACAACTCCGTCCCCACACGGAGCCCACGAAGGCGTGATCCCTGCGCCCCTTCACCTCCGCCCAGGGCGCTGCACTGCTGCATCCAGGACATCACCAGCGGAGTCTCGGCTTCTCAGGTCACCCACCCCCCACCCCCATTTTTCGGCGAAAAAAGCCATGGACTTCTCTTGGTCCTACAAAACATGGTTGTGAAGGTTTTCAAGTTTGGGCGAATGCGTGACATGGGGGGGGGGGTTTACCTCCAGCATGTGCGAGGGCGTTCCCAGTTCACAGCCAAGATCAGTGGAAACAAGAAGCACTCCTGACTCCTTGCCTCACATCCCAAGCCCACTTCAGGATCTCAGCCTTCAAAACTGCCTTCCAAAGAAGGGCATCCGACGCCATCGCTCCCAGGTGGAAATTCCAAACTTTTGGTAGAGCTTTGGAAGGTGAATCCAATTTGGAGACGCGGTTTTAGTGGGGTGAGTCAGATGTTGATTTGAGCGTTTCCCGAGATAGACCCCCTAAAAATGGCTGATGTCCTTTTGGTTTCTCCTAAAATGATTTGAGAAATCCCTGTACTTATCCACAAAGAAGTGTTCACCCCGGACCTTTCAGAAGGCACCAACTTGAGCATCTTGGGTGCACACTGCTGCTCCACTGGAAGAGATCTCAGAGGATGTCCTGGAGAGTTGAGGTGCTCAAAGCAAAAGAAGGGCTTGTCTTAACATAAGGGACCTCAAAAGTTTGGTTGTTTTCCCTTTGGCTTCCTTGCGTAAAGCAACCCCAAAAAAGGGTACCCTCAAACAAGACAGACACAAAAAAGAAGGAAGGCAAAACCTGATCAGGACAAAACTGCGCAGCGTCGACCCCGGGTTCATAACCCAAAAAACAGTATTATAAGATGGTGGTTGGGGACCTTTTTGGTCGGACATCAAGTTCGTATGGCTCTCCGCCCAACGTTTTTGAGGGGACCCCCCGTCGAAGAGGACTCGTCATCACCAGCTCTGTCCAGCTGCCGGAGGTCGCTAGGAGGTTACAAGGGCTGGGGACGTCGATCTCCAGCTTGTTCGGCCTGCAGTTTGCTGGGCGCGTTCTTCTGGTTGTGGAAAGGGGTTGCAACCCAAGCCATCAATTGAACCTTCCCCTTGATTCTCGGGGCAGAAGACAATTCGCACTCCAAGTGTGATAGGGGTTGACAAAGGGGTGGCAGTCCCCATGAAAGCCTTGTGTCGGCGTCATTTTGCGCTACCAAGTTTGGTGGGAGGGAGGTCGGAACCCAAAAAGGGTAGGGGTGACGGCACTTTTTGGTCCACACCCCAAGCCGTGAAAGTTGCCGGGTGTGTCACAATGAAAACCGGTCTACCCCAAAACTCAAAGGGAAAGCCAAAGAGAGACCAAAATGGAAAATTCAAAGTTGAAGTCCAAAAAGCAACCCAAAGGAAAGCCCAAGGGAGAAATCCACAGGGAAACCCCAAAGGAAAATCAAAGAGAAAGAAAAACCAAAGGGGACATGCAGAGGGAAACCCAAAAGGGGAAATTCAGAGGAAACCTGAAGGAAAAAACCAAAGGCAGCAAATCCAAAGGGGAAGTCCAAAGGGAACCCAAAGGGAAGTCCCAAGGGGAAGTGCAAAGGAGAAGCCCAAAGGGAAACCTAAGGAAAGCCAAAGAAAAACCCAAACGGAAACACAAAGAAGGAAATCCAATGGGGAAGTCCAAAGGAAACCAGGGAAAAACAAGGGGAAACCAAAAGGGAAACCTAAAGGGGAAATCCAAGGGGGGAGGGAGTTCATTTAAAAAAAGAAGAAGAAAAAAAACAATGGGGCACCCAAAGGGGAAATCCAAAACCAAAGAAAACCCAAAGGGAAACCCAAAGGAAGCCCCAAAGCGACAGGGCGGACATCTACGCCTAGTGTCATGGTTGGGACCGTCCTTTTGCTAACCCTTGACTTACTGGACCCCCTTTTGGTATTCAAGGGGAAGCCAAACGGAAACCAACCAACTGGAGGCCCGATTCCTTTCAGAACTTCTCCTTGGAGTCGAACGCCAGAGCTTGAGGCGAGCGCCAATCATTGAGCACAGGACATGGGTCCAACGCAGGGTCTCCTGACACAGTCGATGCCCAGCGCTCGCACCAAAAAAAACAAAACGAGGTGGTTGGTTGCTCCGAAGGTCCTTTGGCAGGCATCACACTTGGAGAAGCACCAAATCCTCAGAACAGGAGCGGTCAATGCTCATGGACCCCCAATGACATCCCCCTATGCTCAAATGGTATGGTGCGCGGTCATGATGCACACGGAAACCCGAAACTGGGGACTCCGACTGCTGTGCAAGTAAGCCTGCAATGCCTCAGGCTGCTCAGGTCCATGGTGTCAATTGGCTTGGGTTAGAACCCATGGTGGGTCCATCAAGGTGCCATCCTCAACATGACCTCTAAAATGGTGGTCTATTGGGAAACCAGGATCCAAAAGTCATTTTGAGAACACACCAATTTCCTCCCAAAACACTTCAACCAAAAAGTGCACAAAAAAACACACACACACACACACACACACACACACACACACACACACTCTTAACCTCACACCCACCAACATCTTCGCTTTCCCCGCCCCCGGTTCTTCCTCTGAGGCCTGCACCCCTCGGGTGGCGTTAGCCCACCTTCGCACCAACCGCGCTCGCACAACAAGCGCCGAGCACGCCGCGCGCCAAGCAAGCCGCGCGGAGGCTCCCCAAGCGCCGGGCTGGGCCGAGGCCTGCGCGCGGGGCAAAAAGCAAAAAGCTTTTTGAAAAAACTCGCGAGAGATGCAACTGAGACATGGGACCCGAAGCAAAACCCTGGTGGTTTCCTTGAGAATCTCTGGGCTCATTCCCTCTACTGAACACCTGCAAAAGCGAAAAGGAAATGAGTGAAGAAAGGAGACAGCTCAGAGTCCTTAACCAGTTCAGGCTCTCCCGTCCTGCACCAGGATCGCCGCCAGGAGCCATGCCCGGAACATCGGCGCGCCCGAGCCTCCAAAAGGGTCAGTTGGGACAAACTCCAAGTCCTTGGAGCTCCCTACAGAGTTGGTGGAGACAACCCCCGTGTGATAAAAATGCCAAAGGGTCCATTGGCACCATCCATGGCTAGTCTATGGTCACTTCGGATTCGAGGGACATGAAAACGAGCAGCTGAAGTGTCAGCCACAAGAAGAACGGGACTCGATTTGTCCCGGTCAGGCTGACCACATCTTGGGGACTGTGACCATAGACATCACAGGACGAAGCTCAAGGCCGGGCGGTTTCCTTAAAGATGTCCATCTTGCGAGCCGAAACGCTTGTTGATTCTGAAGGAATCACCGCCAAGAAAAAAATATCCCTCGCGATGTCCTGGAGAATCACTTCCCCGAAACCAGAGCCACGCCTGTGCTCCGGTCACTTCATTTGGCTCGAGACTTGGGAAACGGCGGAGTCAAGATCAGAAGTAACTCAACCACGAACTGTGGATGGGCGAAAACCATGTCTCACCTAAGAAACTTTAGAATGATTCTTCTGAAATGCCAACCATCGTTTCCCATGCTTGCAAAGTGGTGCAGGATTTCGTCCATCCACAGTATGTTGCATGACCAAGTTGTCCTTCACCATGGGCCGACCGAGGCTTCTGGCATGGAAACGCAACCCCATGACCTTCCACGCGCCGCTTGTTTTGCGAGAAAGCGTGAGAATGGGGATCCGCAAGATCTCCGCCATCTCCCAAATGGCGTGGAGCACCAAGTGCAGCCAGGCGGTCAAAACCAAAGCCATCGCCAGCTTCATTTCCGCGAAGGGCGAGACAAGCTTGTCAGCCACCTACGTTCAACCCCAGACCTAGTCAACCTCCGCCGTTTGTGCGCAATGGGAAAGCATGTCTCCGCATGTGGCACAAAGACCTAAAAGGTAGGTGTCGCATGCGGGTTACCATATGTATGTACGTACGTACGTACGTACGTATGTATGTATGTATGCATGCATGCATGCATGCATGCATGCATGCATGCATGCATGCATGTATATATATAATGTATATACATATATCAATGTATGTATGTATGTATATATATATATATTATACATATCAAGTATGCATTTCATCTCTCTATTCATATTAGATATCAAACCATGACCAAACATTGACCCAGGCACCAGCACGGCCAGGGCCAACACGCTCCAGCGCCATGGCACGTAGCTCTCGCTGCAAACGTGGGCCAGCTGAAGCAGCGACCTGAAGGTGAGAGCTGAGCTGCGAGTACCGCGGGGTGGGTCAAAATCTAGCATCTCCTGGGCAAAACGTCGCGTGGCAGTTTGGAGGATACCTTTCTGTAATCCGAGCCACAGGGTGCTTTTCGCACACCCACATGGCATGTTTGCTTTTTTGAAGGTACCCCGGCTAGCTTGCAAGGAAGCCAAAGGCAGAACCATTTGCACTTCGCGTCTCTCCTTTCACACTCCGATTTTCAGAAACGCTTTTTTCGACACACATGGTTGTGTTGGCGCCGCAAAATGACACACGATGATAGCCCGGGCACACCAAGATCAGGAAGAACGCCCCCAAGAACCAAAACCAGATCCGCAGGTCCACTTCCTGCGGGTGCCGGGGCCCGAGAGAGCACGCCGCCAGCAGCTGCCCGCAGAAGGGCCGGGTGAAGCCCAGCGCGCTGCGCATGGAGTGCTTCCTGGTTGGGAAGCAAAACCTCCGCTTTCGCTTTACAGGCGGCCCCCTTTCTCACAAGCGGGGCCAAAAACCCAATGTTGCCCCAGTGTCTCACTCCCCTGGCATGCAAGGGCTGCTCAATAATTCGACCGGGGTTGTGGAAAGCTTTACAACCATATTTAGTCATGAGTCATCCGTACTAGTAATAAGAGAGGTACGATTTTGTTGTACTTATTTGGCCCCTTTGTCTAACGCAATCATTTCGTCCCTTCAAACCAGCTAGTCCCTCCCCCGGCCGCCGCAACCTTTTCTTTCCCCCACCCATGTTCCCCTGCTCCTGGCGCGCTGCACCTCCCACACGGACCGGAGATTCCCGAGCGCCGTGACCAACACGCAGACGCCGTAGAAGGCCTCGGAAGCCCTTGGAAGCCCTCTGCATCCTAAACCCGGAGGCTCCAATTCGATGGATGTAGCGCCCTCTAGGCTTTGAGATCCCACACCAATTCCCGGAGTGTCCAATGGAGGGATCTGGGTCCATTGATTCCACACCTCCGTCTTTGGTGTCCAATGGAGGCAGGGTCTTCCATTGAAAGTCTCAGCCTCTGGGTAGGCAAAGTTGCTGTTTCTTCTGGGTTGCCTGATCTTGGGTTCCCTTGATTCCAAAGGGAAGCTCCCTCCAACCCAAGAAGCGTTGCCATAGTGTCGGGAGAAGCCCTCAAGACAGGAAACGGTTCTTTGTTGCTCTTCTCGGGGAATTAGCTTGATTGTTGCTG
>CAUJNA010000244.1:0-45000 GCA_963377175.1 Effrenium voratum | reverse complement strand
TAACCATTTTGGGGATCCCATATTTTGACACCAACATCGACTCACTTGACATTGGCAAAGAGGATAGAGAATCACCCACAAGGAATATCTCAAATTGGGGACTCCAAAAAATGGGTGACTTCCCTTTGAATATCTGTTGGAACCATCCCAAAGGGGTACTTGATCCATCTTGACAGAAAGGGAATTCTGATGTATATGAAGAAGGCCTTCTATGGATATGCGCCAAACCCGCGCCATGGAAATTTGGGGCTGAAGACGATATAGGAAATTCACTTGCAATCCGCCGAATTGGTGAGGTGTCAAACCATCAAGTCGATGCATTTTCTTGGCTTCCCTCCAGAGGGCACCCAAAAAAAGACTCTGGGGAAGAAAAGAAGAAGGAAAACGGGACACCAACAGCCCGGCAGTGGCCTAGGCCTCCCCCGCCCAAAAAAGGAAGAAAAAAAGAAGGGAGAGAAACAGGAAAAACAAGAAGGGAAGAAGAACAAAAAGAAGAAAAAAAGAAACGGAGGGGCGCCGGGCCTCAGCTTGGTGCGGAGCGCTTCTTCCTCCCCCGGCGTCAGCTGTTGGCCCAGGCGGTCCCTGCGGCTGCGATAGGCCGCGCCCAGCGCCGCCGCCTCCGAGGCCGGGATCTGCGCCAGCAGCGCCGCCCTGGGATCGAAGCCGCCGGGTTTGGCATCAAATCAAAACCCCGGCGAAGGCGGGGATCCAAATGGTCGACCCAGAACCATGTAAAGGATCCAAATGGTCGACCCACCATGCTTCAAGGATTTTATGAAATAGTCGTAATCCCAGAAGAATGCTTCAAGAATTAAGCCGGGTATTCGCAGCGATTTTTATGGTTGGGAGTGTCCCTTACTAATTCATCTACCCGGGTTTTGAGTGTGGCTCAAGTGGCTGGGGTGAGGGCTGGCTGGGGCTGGGGCTGGGGCCGCGGGTTGGCCCCAAGGTGGACTCGCCTTTTCAATCGAAGGCCTTACAGTAAGGGCGGCGTATGATGCCAAGCGTGACACAAGGGTCCCTGCTCTTCCAAAACCAGCTTTGAGAACGGAGCCCGATTTTGGGATACACCGCAGAAAGACAACAAAATCGAAGGAGGAGTCTCTCTCGAGACCTTGTAGGTTTTCAAGGCGAGCCAAAAGGAAGCCACCCAAATGGAAACGCGGAAGACTGGCCCAACCAAAGAAGGAACCTCAAGAGCGCCGAAGTGGGCTCAACCCTACAGCCACATTCACCCAAATTACCATAACCAAAACAAAAACGGAGATGTGCATCTGGGTCATGGTTCCATTTGTGAATGGATCTCTTGCATTGTGTTGGTAAGTTTGATCTCAAGAGGTCCATGACCGACAGGCCAAGTGTAGGGGTGCTTTCATGGTATGAATGGACCGAAGAAATGGGGTCCGGGGAAAAACATCCTCCGGACAATCCCTTTACAGCTTCCTCGAAGTAAAACGTAAATCATTGAGCGCCAGTGATACGGAGATTGAGCGAAGAGACAGAGGAAGACTTGGGGCCCCAAGCGAAAAAGAAGCAAGATGTGGATGTTCCTGCTTTGCGAGGGGACACCAAACCAAACTGGAAAAGAACACATCAAACCAAGGAATGGAAGCGGGGGACCGTTCCAAAACGGCAGGTGTTTTTTTTCGGACTGAAGCCGCCAGCCCCGCGCCCCCGCGCCATCGGTTCCGGAAAGCCCAAACCATGTTTGAGGTGGCAACATGTCCACCTTGCCCGGCCCTTGCGCTTCGCATATGGCCAGTTGGTTCTTCTCCCAGCTACGTCAACCCCATCCCGCGGGAAGCGAGTTCACCCCCTCAGACCATAGGAACCCTGCACGCAATATGTTTCCCCTCCCCACAACCTCGATTGGGCTGGCCTCAAAGGGGAACCGATTTCAACATGGAGTTTCTGTCTCCATTCAAACTTAGATTCGCTCCATGTTGGTAGACTCATATCAATATATTTGCATGTGGAACCTGATGTCTTTTTGGGGGCAAGCCCCCTGTCGCTTGGGTTCGAAAGGGACACCCAAAGGACATTCCTGAAATCGGTTCCCCCATTTTGAGACAAACCCACTTTTCATGTCCCCAAATTAACCCTCTTAGGGAGTTTCCATCACTTCCGAAAGACTTCCCCCCATTCGAGGCCGAGCGAAGTTACCCCAGCGACGTCCAACCGACGTCGACGGCCCGGCCGGGCCGCAGGCGCTCGCAGAACTGCGCCTCCTTGGGCGTCCCCTGCGCCGCGATCTCGGCCAAGACCCCCGGCAGCGGTCCGCCCGCGCCCGGCTGGGAGCCTTGGGAGGCCTGCGAGGCCTGCGAGGCCAGCAAAGGGAGCGGAGCGAAAAACCAGCTCTGCAAACGGAAACAAAAAAACACACACTTAAACTCCAGATAGAGGGTGCTAATCTTTCGAGTACAACTGATGAGTCTCGAGTACAACTGATGAGTCTCGGCTGAGTTCTGCTTGCAAGTCACTTGGCTTCACTTTAGAAACGAAAACGTTACCCGAAAGAACAAGAAGCACAAACAGCGCCGCAACCAAGGGGGGCCAAATAGACATTCAGAATCACTTGCAGGTACGCATTGAGGCGTCCCTCAACGCTTCCGGCCAAACTTCCATAGCTTCGTTGGCGTGGCTAGGAAGATGGCTGCCACGCCCCCTGCTACCCATAGTGGTGACAGGGCATTCTGTCACTCCGCACACACACGCCCCTCAGTGAGGGGCGAGAAGTCTCTTTTTCGGCAGGAAGATCACATGCTCAACTTTGTGTCCCTATCGTTTACCAAAATATCCACCGCGGCGAGGGGAACGTGAAACTGCCCTAAGCCGCTCAGAAGACGGGAACGATGAGAGATCCCATCTTGAAAGCGAGTCAGATCCTCAGTGGAGAAAGCCGCCGCATCCGATGATCTAAGAATCGCATCCAACATTTGCGGTGACATACACAATGCCGAGGATTGCGTGGCCACGATATGTTGATCAGGAAAAGACATCGAGTCGAAGTCATGACCAGCTTGAGGGGCAGCGACTCGCCGATAGCCCTCTGTGGCCCAGTCTCTTTTGTACCAAATGCTGTCTTTGGGCTGCACCGTCTTGATCAGGATTTGGGACATAGAACTCCTTCCACTCTCTGTATGTGTGAGGCGGAGGTGGAGCATCATGTTCGTCCTGTGGAGTCCATGATCCCGGATGAAAGATCTTGACCCACTGGGCATCTGGCTGTTGAGGATCCGGACACCACTCCAGCCACGGCATGACAACTCAAACACTTGATGACAGATTGAGAGGTGTACGGCTGCAGACAGCTATTACTACATGTGACACAACATCAAACATGCAAGCAAACACTTTTGTAGCAAGGCGCGGCTCAGGTGTCGAAGTCACTCGCCCCAATCAATTTGAATTGAATATCCAGACAAGACGAGGACGAGCATCAGCCACCATCTGAGTTCGAGGATGCCGACGAAGAGGACAGTCCAGCGTACATGAGGTCTGGTGATCCCGAACAATGTTGGGGTGCGGATGACCGAGCCGTTGATATCCTCTGGTGACCCAGTCACGATACTGCCATGTATAGAAGGACGCATATGAGACCGGCTGGGAAACAGAGCCCATATTGGTGCCGTCCGTGCTGTCCCTAGGCCAATACACGTCGAAGTGGTAGACTTTGCGCCATTCCCGATAGGTGGTTGAGTCCTCCGGGGCAGGTCCCAAGGTGTTTTCGGCAACTGGTTGCCACGGACCAGGTACATAGACCCGAATCCATTCAACGCTTGTGCCCGCAGCGCCATTGACGATGTCGTACTCAAAGTATCGTGGCAGGATCCATCTTGCAGCGCCATATATTGTAGAATTGAACATATCAACCAGGGAAGCCGCTAGGAGGCAAAAGGGAAGCGGCGAAAACATGGAGACGGAAAGCACAACACAATCCAAGACAACCCAACATGATGCCGCAATCAAATCAGGCACACTCGCATCATTTTAACCGACATGTTGCTCAAGTATCAATCCGAGTCGTTCCAAGGATCATAGAATGGTGGTGGTGAAGGTTCCCGCCACGCCCCATCCGGAACTGAAGACTCCAACGAGGAAGCAGCTTCTTCATTCACGAGCGCCACCGATCCAATGGCTGGTAGAGGAACGCCAAGGCGTTGATAACCTCGTGTTTCCCAGTCTCGGTACTCCCACACGTGGTATGACACATACGAACTGGGCGTGACATTGGGGTCCGCAGCTGTTCCTCCGGTGCTGTCTTCGGGCAAGCACACGTCAAAGTGATATGACTTGCGCCACTCCCGATACGTGGAAGCGTAGTTTGGGGCACGAACCAGAGTATCTGTGGCTACGGGTTGCCACGTGCCCGGTGTGTAAATTCGAATTCATTCCACTCCTCTCTCGATGTGGTACTCAAAATAGTGAGGGTTCATAGCGGCAAAACGGGTCGTCGCAGGGCCGCTGAAAGAAATCATAAATCCACTGAATCTGCGGCGAAGACACTCATGCCATGACAACCTGACGCAATGAGAGTGTGTTGAACAACGCAATGCAAGGCAACTTTTCAAACTGAAGGCGGGACAAATCCACAAGGTCTATAGTATACGACACCTATGCTTCACCGCCGCTGATGCCGCACACACCTGCAATGGTCATGTCCTGGTCGGCGACGAGCACAGGGAGAAAGACACTTCCGTCCATGATGTAGAAAGGCATGACAGTAACGCTTGCAACTTGTCTATGGGGACAGCGATGGACGGGTGGCTCGTTTTGAAGGGAACACGGTGAAGGGTCGCCGAGATCTCCGCAGGGCAGAAGCGGATGCTGTTCGAGAGCGTTTCGGAGAACGCCTAAGACTGCGTAGATCATCATCACGGAACTGGTCAGTGCTGCATATCGAGCGGCGTGTGCGCTGCGATTTCACTGTGGCAGGGCAGGACTGTCCTCGAGGAGAAGGGCTCGAGGAGGCCCGCACTGAGGGCATAAACTGTGGGTGTAGAATCACCGGTGGTGGTGGCGGTGGAGGAGGTGGAGGTGGAAGAAGTATTGGAAACCTTGGCGGTGGCGGAGGTGAAGCAGTCCATCGAACTGGTCTGTCAAGCAATGTACCAGGCCCGTGAAACTGTAACCACGTCGGCTGCGCTCCATGGGTCCAAGTAATGTATGTCTGCACATCTTGCTCCGACATGATTTGAGCAGCGAAGAAGGCATGGCGTCCCCGAAGTAGTTGTAGAAATTTGCGACTGCGTGAGTGTTCTCGTCGTAGAACGTCCTGATCAGTCGCACCAACGTAGTATGGCGTGTGCCATGGAGAAAGTCGGATGTAAACGCATGGTTGTTGATGATGACCTGGATCGTGAATGAAGTCATAGAGGTCCGGAAAACGTGTCCGTAATGAGCGAAGATGTCTTGTGTCTGCAAAAGTGGAATGCATAATTTCGCACAACAGAGATGTCTTGTAGAAGTGAAGAACCTCGAAGAACGGTGGGACATATCCATAATCTTGAGAAATGAGACGCTGTAAGAAACTGATCAATAAATAGGCCGTGCACCGGCACCTGTGAAGTTCATACCTGTTGGCCACAGTGTGGTAAGATTGTGACATGGCGTGAATCGGAATCTGAAGTGCAATCCGGACCACAACTAGTACTTCCAGAATAAGGCCCAACCAAGGTAGTTGTGCAACTGACTCATATTCATCTATTGGTATCGACGGTGGTGGTAGTCCAGGAAAGCAGTATTGCCAGCACGTAGAGAACATTGTCAACGAGTGTAGAAAGGTGTCCAGAGAATGCCATTGTGCAACATCATCATAGATTCCACAGCGGCGAAGCTCAGCCAACATGGTGAACATGCAACCAATGAAATCTACAGTGTGGCGGCGACATGAATGCAAGCGGCAATTAATATCAAGCAAATGACAACGCAAGCACAGACAAGCGCATCATCAAACAAGTGCAAAGCAAGAAGATGACGGACGAGTTTTGAACCTTTCCTCAACCGTGACACAGCTGCCGCTCCGGGCTCATAAGTGAACGAAGGGGACTGCTCACCCACTGAGTAAGCGGGCGGTCACGATGAGGTGACACAGTGCTTTGTCAGTGAGCTTGGTGAGGTAGCCGGGCTCCAGTCCCCACAGAGCCGCCATCGCCCCAAGCGTAGGTGCGTCTGCTTTTGGCATGCGTTGACGCGCCTGAAGGAGTTGCATCGCCATGGAATCCAAGGACTTGTTGCCGTTGAGACGGGACGGGTGATTGGCCCACTTGATCAATGACGCCAAAGTGGTGGTTGTGGGCGATTGCTTGAGATACAAGCGCGGCTGATCACTAGTCCATGTGTAGTACTTGATGACGTCATCCAGCGTGCTGTGCGTGGTGAGCAATTGTGACGCCGCCGGCTTGGAAGGCGGTGAAGAAAGTCCGTGAAGAGACTGAAGGATCCGGGGTTGCACCGCGCCATCAAGCGACTTGCCATCAAGGGCCGCTGCGCTGGCCGTAGGGAGGGAGCTGGGAGGTGACGAAGATTGTGTGTGGCTGACCGGTGGTGGTGTAACCAACTCTGCATCATCCTTCTGGTTTGGCACCGTGGGGGAAGTCGAAGCACGTAACGATGCTGAATACTGAGCCTGGAGCAACTCATGAGCACGATTTAGATCGTTGTACTTCTTGACCATGTCATCCGTCTGGGTAGAAGGCGTGAGAGTTGCGTGGTGTTGCTGAAGAAACTGAAGTACCAAGTTGGCCAAATGGTCATGAACCTTGATCCGCTGATTGAAGTCGTTTAGGTTGAGCTCCAGCGAATTGGCAAGGTCCTTTTCCAAGGTAAGCAGGTTGATCGACTGTGATCGTCGTAGTAGTTTGGAACAGGTACTCCAAAGTAAGGCCTCGGTGCGAGTGCGAAAGCCTTCCCACGTCACGAACCTGCCGTGAGCAAACGGTCGGAGCAGCCAGTTGGTGAGGCCCCCATGAATGACCTGAACCAGGCGAACGTCACGAATGTCCATGCCGGACATGTCACGTAGGTTGTTGTGCGGGGTGCTGGCGACCGTCATGGGCAGGCTGAAGTTGTAGAGCTGATTGATATCTAACATGCCATCTCCAGGTGTCCAGTCAGCCGATGGTGTAATGGCGAACCGGCAGGGCTGCAGGGTATCCAGGTGATGGCGTAATGACCGGCGGCGGCATCACGGGCGTCATGAACTTCGTTGGCGTGGGCTCTGGAGGAACCGGCATCATGTAGTTGATCGGTGAATGATGGAACTGCTGCGTGGGGTTTGGAATCGATTGATAATTGGTCGGCATCACCGGGAAATTGCTGGCGGAGTTGTAGCCGGAATTGTGTTGCCAGGATAGCAGGTTGTTCCAATCCATGCCCTCCGAGACCTGGTGGTCATTGTGTTCGCGTCGGTGCGCTTTACGAGCTTGAGGGGAAGGACTCCGATCACGTCTGCGCCGAGTCCTGGATTTGTCACGATCATCACGTCGAGACATGGTGGCGCAACCAACTCACAACCGTCACACTTCAACCTTGAGAGAAACGAATCCGACAAAATGCAAGTCAACGCAAGTTCAAGTCAGCGGCCATCAGCATCAATGGTGAGAGAAACGAATCCGACAAAATGCAAGTCAATGCAAGTTCAAGTCAGCGGCCATCAGCATCAATGGTGAGAGAAACGAATCCGACAAAACGCAAGTCAATGCAAGTTCAAGTCAGCCCCCATCAGCAGCAATGGTGAGAGAAACGAATCCGACAAAATGCAAGTCAATGCAAGTTCAAGTCAGCGGCCATCAGCATCAATGGTGAGAGAAACGAATCCGACAAAATGCAAGTCAATGCAAGTTCAAGTCAGCGGCCATCAGCAGCTATGGTGAGAGCAACGAATCCAACAAAATGCAAGCCAATGCAATTCAAGTCAGCAGCCGTCAGCGGCTATGGTGAGACGTCTCTATGATCTGACAGCTGTCTTCCCTTTAGTGAAACCTCGTTCCTGGTTAAATGCGAAATTCCGCTGTTCTATGATAAGAACGTTGAGGTCAAATTTTCCGACAAAGCCGGCCCGGGGTCACACAATGGGTACACCCGAGGATTCCCCATGAATGGGGTGTACACACTTAAACTCCAGATGGAGGGTGCTAATCTTTCGAGTACAACTGATGAGTCTCGAGTACAACTGATGAGTCTCGAGTACAACTGACAAGTCTCAAGTCGGATAAGGTTCGGCTCGCACGTCACTCAGCTTCACTCTAGTTACTTCAACAGGGAGACAGAGAAGTAACAGCGGTTCAGGGGAGGGACCAAAAGGACGTTCAGAACATCACGACTGGCAGAAAATGCAGGTACGTCCACATCGCGTCCGACGTGGATTTCACATCCTCTACACACTGCCCCCCTGCTACTAATTGTGGTGACAGGGTATTCTGCCACTCCGCACACACACGCCCCTCAGTGAGGGGCGAGAAGTCTCTTTTTCAGCAGGAAGATCACATACTCAACTTCGTATCTCTATCGTTTACCAAAATATCCACAGCAGCGAGGAGAACGCGGAACTGCCCGAAGCCGCTCAGAAGACGGGAACGAAAGATCACCACGATGAGCATGACGGGTGTCGCCATACAAGACCGGAGGAAGTTGCAAAGCAGTCGAGCGATCACCGTCAGAAATAGGGGGGGCATAGGTGAACATCTCCTCGACTCGGATTATGTCCGAATTCTGCACGTCAACAAGTGATTGATCCTGGGCTTGATGAGTGGAGAAGGACTCAAAGCGAGAAAGAATGCGTTGGTAACCTTGATGTTGCCAGTCGCGAATTGTCCACGCCTGACTGTGTTCACCAGTCCCACCAATGGGATCAGTTACCCGCTTCCACTCCCGAAACGAGTTGTCTGGTAGGTCAGGTACGGCTTCTTCTGGTTGCCACAGCTGAGGTTGTCCTGGAGTATAGATCCGCACCCACTCCTGATCCTGCCAGACTGAATATTCGAGCCATGGGTGCTGTTCAGCGGTTCGGCCCGACGTCTGAGTTGCATCCTCGATGTCCATGCCGAAGTGAAAGACAGGGCGTACCGCGGGTTCCGATCCAGCTAGCAAAGAAACAGTCACCATGCACAACCATGCACAACCAGCAACTACACAAGAAAGCACGAGCATGAGAAAGCACCCTTTTGTGCCATGATCAACACGCATCAGTCTATTCATCATTTAGCTCGAAGATAGGCTTCTCCTTGTTGGTGGAGCTGCATGGTTGGGTCGTAGGTAGATATGGATCAGAGACCCCAATAGACTCAGGTGGTTCAACTCCACGAGATGCACGTACTGGTTGGTGCTGATGGGACGCTTGACGCGCGCGATCCGACAGTTGCTGAGAGATCCCATCTTGAAGACGAGTGAGATCCTCAGTGGAGAAAGCCGCAGCATCCGATGATCTAAGAATCGCATTCAACATTTGCGGTGACATACACAAAGCCGATGATTGCGTGGCCACGCTATGTTGATCAGGAAAAGACATCGAATTGAAGCCGTGAACAGCTTGAGGGGCAGCGACTCGCCGGTAGCCCTCTGTGGCCCAGTCCCTTTTGTACCAAATGCTGTTGTTGGGCTGCCCGCCTTCTTGATCAAGATTTGGGACATAGAACTCCTTCCACTCTCTGTATGTGTGGGGCGGAGGCGGATCATCACGTTCGTCCTGTGGAGTCCATGATCCCGGATGAAAAATCTTGACCCATTGAGCATCTGGTTGTTGAGGATCCGGACACCACTCCAGCCACGGCATGACAACTCAAACCCTTCATGCAAAATCGAGAGGTGCACGGCTGCAGACTACAAGCACTACATGTGACACAACAACAAACATGCAAGCAAACACTTTTGTAGCCAGGCGCGGCTCAGGTGTCGAAGTCACTCGCCCCAATCAAATTGAATAACGAGGACGAACATCAGCCACCATCCGAGTTCGAGGATGCCGACGAAGAGGACAGTCCAGCGTACATGAGGTCTGGTGATCCCGAAGCGAAAACTGGACGTGCAATGTTGGGGCGCGGATGGCCGAGCCGTTGATATCCTCTGGTGACCCAGTCACGACACTGCCATGTGTAAAAGGATGCATAGGAGACCGGCTGGGAAACAGAGCCACTAGGCCAATACACGTCGAAGTGGTAGAACCTGCGCCATTCCCGATAGGTTGTTGTGTCATCCGGAGCCGGTCCCAAGGTGGATTCGGCGACTGGTTGCCACGGACCGGGTACATAGACTCGAATCCATTCAACGCTTGTGCTCGCAGGGCCATTGACGATGTCGTACTCAAAAAAGCGTGGTAGGGACCATCTTGCAGTGCCACATATTGTGGAATTGAACATGCCAACCAGATAAGCCGCTTTGAGGCAAAAGGGAGCGGCGAAAACATGGAGAAGGAAAGCACAACACAAGCCAAGACAACCCAAGCTGATGCAGCAATCAAATCAGGCACAATCGCATCGTTTTAACCGACATGTTGCTCAAGCATCAATCCGATTCGTTCCAATCAAAATTAGGATCATAGCTCGGTGGGGGAGAAGGTTCCCGCCACGCCCCATCCGGAACTGAAGACTCCGACGAGGAAGTAATTTCTTCATTCACGAGCTCCGTCGATCCAATGGCTGGTCGTGGATTGCCAAGGCGTTGATAACCTCGCGTGTTCCAGTCTCGGAATTCCCACACGTGATATGACACGTACGACATGGGCATGACATCGGGGTCCGCAGCTGTCCCCCCGGCGCTGTCTGCGGGCAAGTACACGTCAAAGTGATATGACTTGCGCCACTCCCGATACGTGGAAGCGTAGTCCGGGGCACAGCTGTGGCCACAGGTTGCCACGGGCCCGGTGTGTAAATTCGAATCCACTCCACGCCTCTCTCGATGTGGTACTCAAAATAGTGCGGGTACATGATAGCCAAATGTGTCGTCACAGTGCTGTTGAAAGAAAGCGCAAAGCCAAGGGATCTGCGGCGAAACACTCATGCCATGACAACCCTGACTGCAATGTGAATGTGTTGAGCAACGCAATGCAAGGCAACTTTTCAAACTGAAGGCGGGACGAATCAACAAAGTCTGTAGTATACGACAACTATGATTCACCGCCGCTGATGCCGCACACACCTGCAATGGTAATGTCCTGGTCGGCGACGAGCACAGGGAGAAAGACACTTCCGTCCATGATGTAGAAAAGCATGACAGTAATGCTTGCAACTTGTCGATGCAGACCGTGATGGACGAGTAGCCCGTTTTGAAGGGAACACAGTGAAGGGTCGCCGAGATCTCCGCATGACAGAAGCGGATGTTGTTCGAGAGCGTTTTGGAGAACGCGTGAGACTGCGTAGATCATCATCACGGAACTGGTCAGCGCTGCGAACAGAGCGGCGTGTGCGCTGAGATTTCATGGTGGCCGGGCATGACTGTCCTCGAGGAGAGGGGCTCGAGGAGGCTCGCAATGAGGGCATAAACTGTGGGTGAAGAATCACCGGTGGTGGTGGTGGTGGAGGAGGTGGAGGTGGAAGAAGTATTGGAAACCGTGGCGGGGTTGGAGGTGAAGCAGTCAATCGAACTGGTCTGTCAAGCAATGTGCAAGGCCCGTGAAACTGTAACCACGTCGGCTGCGCTCCATGGGTCCAAGTTATGAATGTCTGCACATCTTGCTCCAACATGATTTGAACACTCAAACCCGCAAGTCGAAGAGATTAACGCAGTAGCAGCTCTGCCATGCATGATATCCAAGTCATCAACAACTTCCATGACAACAAACAATGCCCTCAATGTCAGAAATGTCATGAATGTCTTTCAAGTCCTCACTGCAAAGTATGCCAGCCATGTCATGCAAGCAAGTGAGAAAAGAATCATGCGATCTACCATGTCTGCAATTCAAACCATCTCGTCAACTTGCAACGCTCACGGAATGCACTGCCACCTTCCGGGAGTCTTTCGTTCACTCGATGCAAAGTGCCCTAAGCGCGAGCCTCAAGCTGCTGGTAGACCTTCCAGGCTTGCTTGACTTTCTGTGTGGGCTTCTGAAGGAAACGGGCAATGGTTTTGTAGGTGGGCCTGGAATCCTTGTCCTTTTTCCGTCTGACCATCTCATCTAGTTCACCCTGTGTCCATGCCGTGAACGGTTCAAGATGTGCATTGCGAAGGGCAATAGTGAATTCTTGTAGAAGTTCACGAGGTCCATGAACCACCGTGGGACGGAACGATGAAGCACCTGGATGTGGACGAACTGAACCATCCGAATCCGAATCAGGTGTGGTAGGCGCGACCGCTGCGAGGGGGAAGGGGAGCAAGAGGTCTTGGCGGTGGTAACCGATCCAACATTGTCTCCGGACGGCGACCAGAAGTACTGTCAGTGGCATCCCGATGTGCCTCACGAGGCGGGGATAGTGCAGGTATATACTAGGTGGAGGAAGTGTCCATAGGCCGGGTTCGGATTCGAGTAGGAGTGCGAGACCGATCGGACGAGATGCGCTCTGTGATGATGCGAGGGCGCAGTCCATGCCTGGAACCGCGGAGCTGAGTACCGCCACCAGGTTGTTCACGAACTCCACTGACAACTGCATGGCAAATGAAATCACTGCAAGGCCAACCCAAGCAAGAAAGGCTGCGGAACAGCATAAACAACTCATGTTAGCAAGACAGGTGCACATCGGTTTGCTGAGGACCTTTTGCCGCTGGTTGTCCGTCAACGGTCATATGAAAGACCAGATGGTCGACACGCCGGCGTGGCCTTGACTGCCGGTGGGGGCTTTGGCATGAAAGTGCGATGGTCAGACGTGGAACCGTGACCGACGCCAATGAGGGTCCCGGTGTCGGGATCTTCTTCTCCGTCTGCGTTCTCTGGAAGTGCTGACACTCACCGGATTAACGTGACCGGCTGGTTCCATCCGGTTGTCTGAGGTGGCCACACGCGTGATGGGCACCGTTGGATAAGTTGGTCGGACCGATGTGGCCAGCACGGACGGAGGCGCCGATGTTGGTGGGGGTGGCAGTGGTGATTGCCCGTCAGGTGCTGGTGGCGGAGGAGGCGGCTGCGGATGCCCTTGCTGACCTTCGAGACGTTGGAGTCCAGCCACAAGAATACTGATCTGCGACGAGATGGCGTGCAGCATAAGCCGGCATTCTCGTAAAAGGTCACCATGATCCATTCCAGTGTAGAATATGGCTGGAAAGGAAGGGTGCTTCAATCAGTGGGCAACTCAAACTGCGGGAGCAGCAAGCAATGCAACAAACATGCAAAAAGCAGCGCCAATACACAATCATGCAGCAACACCACACGCTTTTTTCGGAAGAGGAGCGTCATGATGGATACCATGAAAACCTGGACACAAACCACGGAGGGCCAGTGCAAAAGGAGGTGCCGGACTGCATTGCCAAAGCCAGAACATTCCCACGTAGCTGGGAACCGCAATCGATGAGCGGAGTTTCCACCTGCCATCTTTGGCATGAATGCAATCATAGTAGTGGGAAGCAGCAATGTCGGCGTACGTGCCGCCTCGGGGTATAGCGCAATGAGGTTGGCGGAGTCTTGCAGATCCACCTATGCATATGGGGCGGTCACTGTGCACTCCAGCGAACTGGGCTGCTGCCTTGACCGCCGCGTCATGAGACTCAAGGCTGCCTCTGCAGTAGAAGCCCATCGGAGGCAACCACACTTCGTTCCAGTTCGTGTAGTCGCGATTAGGAAGAGGCTGCATCTGCCATTTCGAAGCTCTGACAAGCTCCTCATCTCGCAGAATGTTGATGGCAGCATGCATATTGGTATTATGGGCCCAGAAAAACGGCGAGTTCGACTGTGTGCGATGCTTATCAGGTAGTAATCGACGTGGCTCGAACGAGAAGAGGATCCCGAAGAGGTTCTTCCGGGCGTTCTTCTTGTCGGGCAAGAACTGGTGATACGTCCGTTTGGTCTTGCGAATATAGGGCCAGCCCTCTTCGCAGATGCCAAGCTGAACAATGAGTTGCGACGGCAGGGACTCCGGGGAGATCTGGAATTGGCTGGAAATCTCCTTGACTACATGCGCCGTCCAGGGGCCTGGGTTGCCATGGGGCAATGGAGAAAATGGTAGTTCCGAGACGGACTTCACCCGCTCCTCATCCTCGATGATGTTGTGGCGATGCGGCATGAGGCTCCTGTAGACCGTCTCCCAAGATTTCTTCCACTTGTCAGGTTCAGGAAACACTAAGGTGGCAATGCAGGGCAACGTGTAGTAAAGAACATCGTCAATCAGGATGGCAATTTCCTCAATCCGACAGCCAGTGCGGAGCGTGAAACGATGGCTGCCCAAGGCAGGTACTTGTTGGCGAACAGGGAGATGAAGCAACTCAATCTGGTTCACGGGTACCCTGAGGTGAGCAGGCGGCAGTGACGGCGATCGAGGTCTCCTCTGATCATCATGAGCGCGGCCTTTCCATTCTCCCCAGTCCTCTTCATCCTCAGACATCCCTTGTGGTCCCGGTGTGAGCTTGACCCGGGAGCGACGGGATACAGGAGAGCGGGAACGCCTCCCGATTGCATGATTGCGCACCGCTCTGACGTTGGTCGATGAGCTAAGTGCTTGAGCATCACGTGAAGATCTGTGCGCCTGCACATTGTGCTGATGTCCAGGCCGTGTGTCTGGACAAAGAGCTGCATCTCATTGCCATTGATGAAGTTTGGAAGGTGGTCCAGCGTCACTTGGCTCGTGGTTTGGACCGTGCCGTCTGGGCGTAGTAGGCTGCTAACAACATACTCCGCCATGTTCAGGTAAGGGGCGCCGCCATGCAAGGGGCCAACACCTCCGAGCCGACTGCATGCAGATACATGAATGACACAACAAAACGCCCCGACAAGCAATCGCAAGTGAACACCACAAGCAACACAGCAACAAGGCAGCATGCAGATTTTGTCACGAGTCGTCGCCGAACATCACGAAGGAGATGCGGATCGAAACCTTTGGCTTCATAAAGGCGTTTGAGAGCGTCAAGTCCAAGTTGTTGCTGAACCGCAGGTTGAGCACCACGTATAATGAGCCACGAGCGGGAAGACCACGAAGAGTAAGTAAACATCTGATCATTGGCACTCCGGATCCCTTTGATTTGAGAGGGATGATCAGGTAGTTGTGGTGTAATAGTCCTGGACGATGAATCACATAGGTAGCCCAGAACTTTGTCATCATTCTGAAACTCAAGCATCACAGGTGGTCGATAAAATTCCAGGGGAAGAAAATTCCTGAGCACCGGTGATTGCGGGGCAGAATCACTTAGCAGGATGAAGCGATTGTCGACATAACGCTCGTGCCAGATCACCCCGACATCGGGCATGCGAAAACGTAGAGAGCACATTGTTTGGTGCCAGAAGAAGTCCTCCACCGTGGCAACCAGATTGCAGAGAGGGGGTGCTGCAGGTGATCCCATAGCGACTCCACGTTCTTGCCGGAACAAATAGCCATTGATCTCGAAGTGACTGTTACCAATGACAAAGTCAAGGAGGCATCGAAGATCTTGTTCACGAAAGGTTCGAGGAACCTTAGTTTGACGGCGCCATTTTCCTTTGAACATACGGCGTCGATGATCTGACTTCAGTTCGTACACCGACCATTGTGAGGATCGGCGGAGGCCAACTACTTGATCATAACGATGAAGAAGCACCTGTAGCGCCTGATGGAAACGCTCCGTGGGAATGGATGTGAAGAAACCGGAAAGGTCCTGAGACACCAGGTGGATGTATTCGGCGGGATCTGTCTTTGACAGCGCGTCCCAAGCTGTTGGACAAGCTCCTGAACCGAAAGCTGACCTGGTATGTCTGGAAAGGTGACTTTGGTAAGTTCAAATATGAGGGCGCCGAAGACCGTGAGGAAGGGTGCTGCCCACGTGCGAAAGAAAGAAATGATCGGTCTTGCTTTCTGCCAGTCCTTGGTCGGTTTGGGAAGGATGCGGGCTGTAGGCAACGGTGCTTGGAGTCGAAGTCCCCACGCGTAGGAGAGAAGGTATCGTAGTGGCCACTTCTGAGCGAAAGGATGCTGCAGATTCACGACACAGCGAAAAGACTTCTCCCGAGCAAAAGGTCTTGTGCATCAGTATGGCAAACAACGAAGGACAAATCACATGTGCACGAGAGGGAAAATGATCCGCTGGAATTACAACCCACGAGGACAGAGAAACCACGGTGCGCTGTAGTGATTCGGATGTCCAGTGAGCACGATCATGAAGGTTGGAGCGATGGGCATCAATCAACTGAGTCATAACAGGTCGCAGATCAGTAAGGAGACTGGATCCATGCACATGCCACCGACGAGCTAGTTTGCGAAGCTGTGTGGTAAAACGCTGATGCAAAATGTCAACATCGCCAAAATATTCATCCTTCATGGACGCGGTCATGATGTCAATGTCGATGTCTGCATTGATGCGTGAGAACTCATCTACCATTACTACATGTTCATGCGCACGATGTAGGAGGCGGTCATCAATGTCTGAACAGCGACACGGAAAAGATATGTCAGGAGTCCACCTGCGTTGCCATGTGCGGTAGTTGTAGATCCTGTCCCCCAAGGTAGCACTGCGAGTTTCCACCACCCGGATCTTTGGAAGAAATAGGGAGGGAAACAAGTCACGATGCGAAGCAACCCAACGTTGTAACCATGTGCCAAGCTGAGCTTTCCAATTCCGTACATGTAGAGGTGGGAGAAGTAGTTGTGTCCAAGTGCTTGGTGATTGAAGTTGTCGTTTGTGCATTCCCTGGGTGAGGAGCTTCTGTGCCTTAGAACGAAAAGGCTCATTGACGAAGACGGAGAGTCGTAGGAAGTAGTAGAGCTGAGTAGGTGGAAAAGCCGCCGACAGTAAGTCTCGCGTAGTCTGGAACGACGCACCTGTGTTGGATCCCAGCTGATAAAGGGTGGAGTAATGCGCTTGAATGTCATCCAACATTTCAGGTCGTAATTGCCGTTGAAGATCCGGATGTAGTCTGCATCATCCTTCTGGGTTGGCACCGTAGGGGAAGTCGAAGCGCGTAGCGATGCCGAATACTGAGCCTGTAGCAACTCATGAGCTCGATTTAGATCATTGAACTTCTTGACCATGTCTTCCGTTTGGGTAGAGGGCGTGAGAGTCGCGTGTTGCTGCTGAAGGAACTGAAGCACCAAGTTGGCCAAATGGTCATGAACCTTGATACGCTGGTTGAAGTCGTCAAGGTTGAGCCCCAGTGAGCTGGCAAGGTCCTTCTCTAAGGTGAGCAGGTTGATCGACTGTGATCGTCGTAGTAGTTTGGAACAGGTACTCCAAAGTAGGGCCTCGGTGCGAGTGCGAAAGCCTTCCCATGTCATGAATCTGCCGTGAGCAAATGGTCGGAGCAGCCAGTTGGTGATGCCCCCGTGAATGACCTGAACCAGGCGAACGTCACGAATGTCCATGCCGGACATGTCACGTAGGTTGTTGTGCGGGGTGTTGGCGACCGTCATGGGCAGGCTGAAGTTGTAGAGCTGGTTGATGTCTAGCATGCCATCTCCAGGTGTCCAGTCAACCGGTGGTGTAAGCCATGCTTTCTGAGGTCGAACTGGCAGGGCTGCAGGGTGTCCAGGCGATGGTGTAGCTTGAGAAGGAGTGACCGGTGGTGGCATCACGGGCGTGATGAACTTCGCTGGCGTGGGCTCTGGAGGAACCGGTATCATGTAGTTGACCGGTGAATGATGGAACTGCTGCGTGGGGTTTGGAATCGATTGATAATTGCCTGGCATCACCGGAAAATTGTTGCTGGAGTTGTAGCCTGAATTGTGTTGCCAGGATACCAGGTTGTTCCAATCCATGCCCTCCGAGACCTGATTGTCATTGTGTTCGCGTCGGCGTGCTTTGCGAGCTTGAGGGGAAGGACTCCGATCCCGTCTGCGCCGTGTTCTGGATCTGTCACGATCATCCCGTCGAGACATGATGGCACAACAAACTCAAAACTGCGACACCTCAATCTTGAGAGAACCGAATCCGACAAGATGCAAGTCAACGCAAGTTCAAGCCAAGCACAGATCAACACGCGGTCATGCAGCCACCAGCAGCGATTGTGAGACTTAGCTATGATCTGACGGCTGTCTTCCCTTTAGTGAAACCTCGTTCCTGGCTAAATCAGAAATTCCGCTGTTCTATGATAAGCACGTTGAGGTCAAATTTTCCGACAGAGTCGGCCCGGGGTCACACAATGGGTACACCCGAGGATTCCCCACGAATGGGGTGTACACACTTAAACTCCAGATGGAGGGTGCTAATCTTTCGAGTACAACTGATGAGTCTCGAGTACAACTGATGAGTCTCGAGTACAACTGACAAGTCTCAAGTCGGATAAGGTTCGGCTCGCACGTCACTCAGCTTCACTCTAGTTACTTCAACAGGGAGACAGAGAAGCAACAGCGGTTCAGGGGAGGGACCAAAAGGACGTTCAGAACATCACGACTGGCAGAAAATGCAGGTACGTCCACATCGCGTCCGACGTGGATTTCACATCCTCTACAGCAGCGTCTTTGTTAGGCAGCGACTGCTGTAGGGACCACTGCCCCCCTGCTACTAATTGTGGTGACAGGGTATTCTGCCACTCCGCACACACACACACACCCTTTCGGCGTATTTTTTTCTGGAAACCAACAAGCCAACTTGGGATTCTCCCAGCAGTGAGGGCCCAACTTTTTGTTCGACCCCTTTT
This sequence comes from Effrenium voratum, assembly GCA_963377175.1. NCBI lineage: Eukaryota > Dinophyceae > Suessiales > Symbiodiniaceae > Effrenium > Effrenium voratum. The sequence goes on along the minus strand of CAUJNA010000244.1, from coordinate 26,321 downwards.
TTGCCCCCACAGAAGGCAACACTGCCCACAAGCTCCCAGGGAAAGAAGTGGAACCCTTTTTGGCTGTAACGGTGTAACGAACCCTTCATGACCAAAAAGCAAACAACCCCTTTGGGGGTTCCCCTCTGGCTTGAGTTTGGGTGGGATTGGAGTGGGACTGGGGTGGGAGTGGAGTGGGGTGGACTTGTTGTCCGGGAAGGGGGGGGGGACCCAGCCTCCTTCTTCGCCTCCTTCTTCGCCTCCTTCTTTCTCTTCGGCTGGCTGGCCGCAGCTTCCGCCGAAGCGGCCGCTTTGAGCGCCTCTGCAAACCCCTTGTGGACCCGCGCTGAGTTGACCAGCCCATGCGACTTTGTTGAAACCAGCCAACTGCTTGAAACTGGGCGGGATGCTCCCGGGTACCCCACAAAGGGCTCCTAGACCCTTTCGCCCCCAAGCACCAAGCTGTTTGGGCGGAATCATGCCGCAGCCTGCGGACCCTAGGCCTTTTTGGCTGGTCACAGACCCCTGATTCACAAAGCTCCCAAGTAGTACTGAAGTCATCACGGAGTTGGTTCAGTGGTCCCCCATGAAAGAAGATATCAGGGTGTCTCATAGGATGCATCCAAAAGCCGCCTATTTGTTTGACAAGGGGATCCCAAAAAAGAAAAAGCTGGTATTTGGGTGGCCTTTTAACTGCCCCAAACCTACCTTTTAGGCACCCGCAATCCAGTTGAGTGTACTTTTGGGGGGGAACACTTGCTGGTTGGTTTTAGAGGGAAACCTGCTGCACGCCGTTGCCATTCCTGGGATACCCCAAAAAGACACACCCAGTTGCACCTGAGACTCAAAAACCTGGTAGAACGGTCTACCTCAAGGATTGAAGAGGCGACCGTGACTCAAAATGGCAATGGTCATGGCTGTCCCTTCCCCTCCAACTAAATCACATGCTGAATCACATGCTGCCTGTGACCTACCGCCCAAGGCCTCGCTCCAGGCTGGGTACTCTGCCACCGCCGCTGCTAGACTTCCAAAGCTCGCCTCCCCCTCCTGCCAGGCACCCCCGAAACCTCTTCATGCCTTTGGGTCGTCGTTCCTTGAGGGACCCCGTTTGTTTGCTCTTGTTTCGGACACCTAAAGGAAACCACACTTCTTCCTTTGTGTTTTTGGTGTTTTTTTTTTGGGGGGGGAAGGGGGCACACCCCTTTCTGCGCATGGAAGCCCCGCAACTTGAAAGCACATCGCCTTATGCTCAACATGAGCGAAACGCCCATGCATCCGGATGGTGCTTCGTTGTGGTTCCAGTCGTTGTTTGCACTTGTGTATATACTTTACATATTGTGTTGCGTACATATTCGTTTAAGACAAGCAGTGTCTATGATGCATATCTGTGCCTCTACCTAACCATGCATGATGCTTATTGCTGATCAAAACCGTATGCATTGAAAAACAAAAGAATGACGAGAAGCCACCATTTGCTAATCCGTTGGCAAAGCGAAACTGCAGATGCCCCCGTTGGAAGGTGCTTGCGCGCCGCAAAGCGGACCGGGTGACTTCATTTGGGATGACCTAGGCGCCTGAAGTGAGAAAAGGGGTTTTCACCGTATCTACAAGGGTATGACTGGCGCATGCATGTGTACTTCAACATATATGCATACAGGTGCAAAAAAGAACGTAGGCATGAAGCGCATTTTCGGCTACGGATCCATCGAAATAACGGGCAGGCAGATGCATCTGAGCCGCCTGCAGAAAGCACGCGGACGGCGCCAGCCTCCTTTTCTTGCTTCCGGTGCCCAGCACCTTCGAAGGAACGCCATCACCGAAAGGAGGATGTTTTGGGCACCCAAATGAGGGTGTTGAAATATGGCTGTGGGTCAAAACCCTGCACCTAAGGAATCATATATATTGTTTGCGTTTTCTTTGTTGAGGGAGGTCTTTTTTTCCGGGGGTCCTCTTTCGGGCTGGTGTAAAGAGAAATAACAGCGGATCAAGGCCGGATTTGACACCCATGAGTTGGTCTCAAATGGGTTTCTGGTCCTGAAAGGTTTTGGGAGACCCTTTCTTGGGTTGAAACCACCTCAAAAGTGGTTGGCGGACATTAGCCCCCGAATTCTTATCTCCACCTGCATGAGAGTACCTTTTTGAGCGTTCTTTCTTGATTTATGTATGTTATTTTATTTTTTTGTATACGAGGATGCCGCCCTCGGGCGGCGGTATTCTTTTCAAGGCGGCTTTGAACGCTTTCAAATGTTCACATGTTCAAGCATCATTTCGTGTCCTTTGGTGTTGCTTTTGGGGTAAACCACCTTCAGTCATCCTCTATGGCTCCATTTTGGGGTGGATGAACATCCATTTGCCACCTAATTTGATCCGATCTGGGGCAAAAGCACTTGGCCCCTGCCTTCTTCTGGAGGCCACGCAACAAATCCGCATCGGAGCCCTGGCGCACGACGAAAACTTGAAACGCGTTGCTCGGGCAGCCAAAAGGCAGTCAAGCAATTTCACGGTTTGCCTTCTTTTGAGGGGACCCTCCAAGTTCCCCCTGAAACAACTCTCAAAAAAAAAAAAAGACCACCTTGTGTGGCAATCAAAAGCTGTCAAAATACGGGACCCGAAAAATGCAGTATTCCTGTTGGCTTCCCTTTGCAAGGGTGGCTTCAAAAAGCACGCACCCATATTTGGCAACCAAAAGGTCAGGTCAAGATTGCTGTTAAGGGAAATATATACAGGGGAACCTTCAAAAAGAAGGCAGGACTAGAAGGCGCCACAAGTGCCACGTGTTACACAAAAGCGATCCCATGCTGCACTCACTGCATGACAAAGCTAACTCCTCCTCAAATGAGGTTTGTAGGGCACCCCCCAAAATGGCTTAACGTTTTCGCTTGGTTTCCATTTAACACCACCAAAAAAGGTGAGCCTCAAAAAACCCCAACTCCTCAAGCCGGAGAACCCCCACCACCCCGGCCCCTTCCCTGCACCCCCACCTCGCCCACCAAGCGCTGCAGAAAGCTTCGGCTCTCCTCCGACAGCTCCACGTGCACGCCGGAGCCGTCCGCCACCGGAGCACCTGGCCGAGTCTTGGATTCCCGAACCGCCGTGCGCCCTTTTTGACAAAACATGAAGAGGAGTCCAACCACTTCTGGCAATGGCGGGCAAAAATGGCAGCTCGGAGAAAACCTTGAGGCCCCTATCACAGGAAGTGGCCTATCGCAAATGGAGATGGGTGCTCCAAAGCCCAGAAACCCAACCACAAAACATCTGGTGCCCCTTTTGGTTCTCCAGCCGCGCCTGTTGGCTCATGCAGCTGGCCGTAGGCGGCCAGCAAGCCAGCCAGCACGGAGTCACTGCTCGCGCTGAGGGGCCCGCTCAGCGCCTTTCCCACGGAGGTCTGCAGCAAGCTCCACCTAGAGGCAAGACCCGAAACCAGGCGACTGGTCAAACTATGTGGCAAGCTCCGATCACCCCTCAGAAGCAAAACTTGGCCATCGGCTATGTCACACGCGACCTCAATCAGAACACCCCCGAAATCCCCTCACCAAACCCGCCAACCCCACCCAAACCCCCCAAGGGCTATGGGCTTGAAGAGCTTAGTCAGGAGAAACAAGGCCAAGTAAGGCCAAATCAGGTTTTAAGGGAAGTCTTTGGGGGTAGGGATAAGACGACAAATAAAGAAGCTAGTCTCATAAGCAAGTCAAACCCATAAAACAACTACTCAAGAAGAGCTATATCAGCGTCAAATGATCAGAACTGGGTAAAGCCCTCCGCGCAATTGACGTGGTGATTTGGTTCCTCATATCCTCGAGTGACTCGTCTCGCCTGTGCGCGCTGCTCAGCGGCACGGCGTGGAGGTCTCGCCAGATCCGCGGCGCCGCGCGCAGCACCCCGAGGAAGGCGCTGAGCGGCTCCCGGCCCGGGCCCTGAGCGGCTCAGCGCTCAAAAAAAAAAGCCGGGAGGAAAAAAAACACGGGACAAACCTCCCGGCGGAGCCTCAAAAGACCGTTGGGCTAGAACCAATGTGCGATGATGTTTGTGAAGCCAACCGGTTTCTTGCAGGGCTTTTGCGGGATCATTGGAATTTTGGGAGACGAAAAATGACCACACCAGCCACCATAGAAAGGTTGTACTCCCCATTCTCCTGTTGGGCCCAGTGGTGGCCAAGCCTTCAAAAGACTACAAGAAAGGCTATGCAACTATGCAACGTATGCCCTTGGCGTGTTGTATGTATTCTTGGTGTTCTGCAAAATCCGAGCGGTTTAACCGCAATCCGAGCTGTTGGCCGGAAACACGGGTCAGGTGGACCAAGTGGACCAGGCAGGTTGACCCAGCCGTTGACTCGAAACGGGTGAACCAAACAGGGGATAAGCTCGGCACCTTCCAGGCCCTGAGACAAAGGAGGGAGACGTCCGGACAGAGGGGCAAAGCAGCGAAACGCGGCATGTTTTTTGCGCCGCGCGTTTCCGAGGCTCGCCGCCCCCAGCTTGGCCTTTTTCAGCTTAACATCGCAAGTGGACCACCGCGCCCTTCTGGCTGTGCCGTCGCGCCTCCACCACCGGCGGCTTCTTCCTCTGCAGGAACTCGCAGACCTGCCGGGCCATCTTCCGCGCGCAGCTGCTGAGGTACGGCAGCTGGACCTGAGAGCAAGCTGGAAGCTGGAAGCAAGCTGGAAGGAAGCCGAGCGCAGTGCAGGGGTTCCGAACTTTTTCAGAAACCAACAGATGCTTTTTGGGGCCCTTGGGCTGGGATATGTTCGGCATGATCGGAAAATCCGGGCGCGGCCCCTGGCTTCGGGAATGAGTCCCCCCGTGCCCCCCCCCAGCCGCCCGGCTGGAGTGTTGCCCACATTCGACTGAGTGTCGGCTTTTCTTGGTTGCATGAAGCCGCGCTGGCAGAGCCATCACTTTCTGTACTTCCGGCTGGTCCAAGCCAGTCGCAATGCCTATTTTCCAAGCGCTTGGAGTAGTGCCGCGGTATCATGTTCCTTGTCGTTCGTAGATTCGTCATGTCGTGGACACTTTCATCTCATGTTCTGTACGAGCTCCTCAGTCGACTCCTTCTCGTGTGCACCGACAGGACCCGAGGAGTTTCAATCGCTGTCTTCCCGACGGATTGCACTTTATGGGAGAGGACCAAACGGAAAGCGCAGGAAAGGTTAAAAATGAGGACCAAGCGAAAAAGGAGCGGACAGACATGGAAGGCATGGAAGCAAAAGCAAAGCAAACAGGTCAACAGTTGCAATCGTGCCGAGGTGAGGAGATGATAGTTAAACGGGGCGTCGAACCCAGACGCAGTGCAGCTTGGCTTGCATTGACTGCTACAAATGAAAGCCATTGATCCCATGCGCGCTGACATCTTCACCGTTGGTTCGTGCACCGAAGCCATGTTGATCAGCAAATCCTTCGCATGTTCCAAGGTGGTGGCGGTTTCTTCTGCAATGTGGTTTCCTGCCGCCCGCTTCTCGGGATGCTTGAGGGCCCATTGGCACTTTGAGAGCTTTGCAGGTGATGAGAGGGCTGCACCAAAAACAGTGATCAAGCATGACTGGCTGGAGAAAGGATGCAAAAGGAGCAGCATGTGCACTGTGATGACACTTTCATTTGTCACTATACTTTGTATGTTTGGTCGAGCTTGATGCCAAGACACAAGGAATATGCCGGCTGTTCCGGCTGTTTCAGCATGTGCGCCACGGAACCCTTGAAATGGTTTCACTCCTCTCGATTTCCCGCTTACCCCGCAGGGGCGGGGGGGGTACACTAAAGAGAAACTCAACCAAAGGTGGTCTACAAGACCTAAACAGGAAAGTTTGGAAAACCTGCTGCTCGAAAGGAATGGCCGGAAAATGTCAGAGTTCCACCTCTGCGGACCTGTCAGTTGTCCAATTACCCTGCATACTTGACAACGGGTTCACCTCGTTAATGGGCCGCGCAAATCAAAGGGAGAAGGTAGGGATCAACCAGCCCAAGATGAAAATAATCAGTGTAATGGACCTGACACCTTGAGAAATGACCTATTGTCAGACTTCACGTAAAAGGTTGCTGCACTTAAAAGGTTGCTGGTGCAAAGACTACACTTCGTCCAAGATGATTCAGCGGATGCTGTGGATGGGTGTGATCAATCAACAAAATGGCCCAACCCGAAACACGCAGACGAGGTCAGCATAAGTGTTTCTGGAACGCAGACTGGGTCAGCATAGGCGTTTCTGGAAAAATCCGGAAATCATCTGCGTGTGTATTGTGTTTTTGATTTGTTTCTTCACTTGAAAAGTACCCCATGCTGGGACCCTGTAGGGAACTTCGAAATGCTTAGACCGGACTCGAGGCAAAATTAGCACTAAGCTGTTGAGACCCATGCGTGGCAAGTTGGGGATCGTTGCCGCTCAACGCAGTGTTCTCGTGAAACTGTGAACCTTTCAGGGGGTGATACTATGTCAATGAAACGAAGGCCAATGCTTCGGGGCATCCAACGGATCTTTTTCTGAGACAACAACGCGGGCCCTTGACCAAATGGTTCCCAATGGGTTTCATATTAGTTCCAATTTGGATCCCCTTGAGAAAAGCTTTTAAATGCCGCGGGTCTTCGCAAAACCCGAGCCAACCAACTGCCCACGTCCCTTGGCCTGCGCAAACAGTTGGGCGTCGTTGTGGGTGCACAGCAAGAGTCGGGCCAAGAAGCAGTGCCAGTGGGAGTCCTCGGCTCCGGAAAAATTGACCCAGCCATCCCCCCCCTCTCAAACTTGAAACCCCCCCAAACAAAAAACACAAAAACATACCCCCCCCCTCTCCGTTCCCCCCAAACCTCCCACAACCCTCACATCCCCGCCTGCAACTCTTTGGGCGCCAGCTGGATCATCGAGCACAGGAGCTCCTCCCGCTGGAGCGCCGGCAGACTCAGCCGCCGGTTGCTGTGCCCGGCGTCCTCCACCAGCCAGCTCTGCCGGCGCCTGGATCGGAGCGCTCGGGCGAGCGGTGCGCACCGGTCTCCGTTGGTTGAAACAGTCTTGGCACACGAGGCAACCCTGGCTTCGTGATCTTTTTTCTTGAGCGTTTTGTTTTTCCCAAACAATTGAGCTAAGAATCCCAGTGGCCGTTGTTCTTTCGGCTTGCCCAACCCATCTGCGCTTCACGCGGCCGACCTTGTTGTTTGGTTCCCGCGCGCCTGGGCGGACCTCCAAAGCGCCGGAGGGCGGGCCACAAGCTTTGCAGGTGGTAGTACTCCTGCTCCTCGTCGGAGTCTGGCTCCGGCCCCCGCGCCCAGTTCTCTCGGTAGTATCTCGTCATCTCTGCTGTTGGCTCCGACTCCCTCGAAATCTCCAAGCGCTGCTGATACCTCGGCGATAGCCAAAAGGCCAGCCACGCGGCTCGAAAGGCAAACCGTGGCGCTTTGACCCAAAGTCCGTGGCTTCCCTGTGAACTCTGCTGGGTCACACTCTCATGAGACTGGAAATCCAGAGCTCAGGAAGCTAAGACTTCCTCACGAGTTCATGCACAGACATCTTGTGTTCCAGTTTGTTCTCCGCACGAGAATCGAAAATTATGCGGCTTGGTTCATTGAAAAGGAGTTCGAGACCCCAAACACGTTTTCCAGTATGGCCGAATCAGCCAAAATGTTGGCAGGGCCAAAGTACTGGGACCCCTCAAACCCTGGCTCGTTCCTTTGCCTTCAACGCAGCTGAGCCCAAGAACCCAGATCCTTTTGCTTCCAGGCTCCCCCTTCATTTCTCGGAATGCCCCTCCACAGTCCCCATCCCCCACTTCCGGCCCCCCCCCCCTCCTCTTTGCCAGGACACTCCTGCATCATCTTCCTGCGCTTGGGCACGTCCTCGCGCGCTCTGGTCCGGCACCGGCACTTGATCAAACTTGGGATTTCACAGCGAGGCTCCCCATCCGAAGGCTCAAAAGCATGAAAAGGCTTGCTTGCAAAAGGGTTTCCGTGAACTGCACCAGTAACTCATATCCTGAGCCGAACTCCCTGCATCTGACGAAACAAGCTCGGTTCCAACTGAGGGCACCTCCAAATGGTGCGGGTCTTTTTGGGTGTCCCTTTGACAACCGCCGGAACAACCCAAACAGGGCAACCTCGCGAAAACATGACAACCAAATTAGGTCGTAATCAAAGCCTGGATCAAGAAAGAGTCTACTAACAAAAAGATGTCCCTACTGTTGGCGGGGCGGACACTTAACTGGAGAAGAAAGCCCATCATCTAGCCAGAGGCACAAAAGTAAATGGCGATGATTTCCGATTTCTACGAGGGAAGCCCCCATTAAGCTCAACAAAGAACTCAAAAAGTCCACAGCTCTGGTCCAACCAAAAATTCGACTCAGCGGCCCCCTTTAGCCGGGACCCGGCTCCTCTAGGTATGGTGTGTCTGCCAGGCTCTCCACGGCCTGGAACCTTGAGGCGGGTCTCGGGTCTCCGAGTTTCGAGGTCGGGGGGACATGGGCGTCGTGCCGCTCTTTTGATGGGAACCGCCAAAATGAGCTGCTTCGGCTGTTCTTTCGCTTTCCCGCCAAAACACGCGCCCAACAAGGGGTGCCCTCAAAAAATCACACGCCCACATTGGAAAAGCCCCAGTCTTGGTTGGAGATGCATGCAAGTTTTGACGTGCCCTCGTAGGCGGTCTTGAGATCAGGACCCCCTTCAGTGCTTCAAGGGTTTCTAGAAGGAAACCACCTAAGACGACAGAACTCAGCATTTGTGGGGGGAACGCCACGAACAAATCAAGCCGCTGTAGCGCGCTGCTTCATGCCAATGCACTTCCCTGACTCCAGCTTGGTGAGTCTGGAGAAGGGGCCTTTTTCCTGGTACTCACATCTTCACCCTTCGGCTTTAGGTTCAAGTCCTCCACCTGATTCGGCCGGAGAGAGGAAAGGACCATGTCTTTGAAAGTTGGACCCCAGTTGGACCCCAGTTGGAACGCGGACTTCACACGATTTCTGAGGCCTACCCGCATGAAAGTTCAAAGTAGGCTGTAAAATTGCAGTCCCGAACTTTGCCCTTCCTTCTGGCAAACGTAAAAGTGCACAACCCCCCTTTTGGAAGACAGATCCCGTGTACTCGCTGCGGGGCACTCCCTTGGCTTTCCGATGGGGCTCTTAGGGTCTTGGCGCAGACACTCGCTTGAAGGGACAACTTACTCGGCAGCTTCTTTCGGTGGGTCGTCAACTTTCCGCCTTCAAACCTCCGCACTGTGCACACAGCCGTCGAAACCATCCGAGGCACAGCGCCCCCCCGCGCCGCGCCCAGGGCGCCGCATGCCGCGCCCAGGGCGCCACGTGCCGCGCGCAGGGCGCCGCCGGCCGCGGCGCCCACCCCGGCGCCGCGCGGCGGCGCCGGCCGCGCGGAGCCACGCGGCGCGCTGGGCCGCCCGCAGCCGCAGGAGACGCACCAAGTCCCTGACAATCCGCCAGGCCACGCGGGGGCCAGGTGGGGACCAGGAAGAAAACACTGCTGGTTGAAAGCTGCCGTAAGGGAAATGAAGCCATTGAGAAAAGGGCCGTCTTTGCAGGGTTCTTGCCCTGCGTTTGCTTTGTTCTCCCGGGTTCATAATAAATGGTGTGTGTGTGTGTGTGTTTGTTGGGGAAAACTCGTTTGGATTGACTTTTAAGGGTACCAACAGAAACCAAACATTTGCTCCCCATATTTCGAGAAGCTCACATGGGGCAATTTCTAGCGGTAACCTCTCGCGAACTCAGGTGAGCGCCGAACCAAACGTCCTTCGCAAATCTGGGCTATAAAAACTGTGGAAGCGATCAATCACGCCACTCGCCGCATTGCCTTATGCTGGGGGCCCTTGTGACCGCCCTGCAGTTGCAACGCAAAGTGCTTTATCCTCAAGTAAGATCAGGCAGGCACAGCGCTCGGAACGAATGGGAACCCAGGACAAACAAAAGTAGATCTGCCACTTGATGCGGGGTCCCTGCATATTCTGTCAGAGGAACCATCCTCTGACCTTTTTCCTTGTTGGTTTTCATTGCCCTCGGCTTGCCAAGGCGCGTCAGCACAGGCACTGGAGGCTCCTTTTTTCGCTGGGGCGGCAAGGCAGGCCTCATCAGCTTCGCCCTCTCCTCACGTCGCACAAGATGCCGTGGTAATGTGCTCATTTTTTCCAACAACCCCAGTTGTTGTTTTTGCGGGGGGGTTCGGCAGCTGAAGGGATTCCCCCAGTTCCAAATCTAGTAAATGGGGGGCGTCGCTTCTGTGTCCTGTTGCCTTCCTTTCCTGGTGGTTTACCCTTTCCCCCTCAAAGAAACTCCAACAAAATCCAAAATGCAAAGGGGTGTGTAAGTATCACGGGCCCCTCAAGATGTGTTTGTTTTTTGGACTCCCCCCCCTTTTTGGTTGGTGTTTGAAGGGAGCTTCGAACCAAAATTTGGAAAGCTCCTGGTCCGCCACCTTGCGGTCCCCCCGCAAAGGACATCGGAGCTCTACCGCCACGGGCGTCAGCTTCACCTGCCTACGGGTCCAAAGCGAGGGCCGTGCCCCCCTCTTGGGGGTTCCCCAGCAACTCAGAGCACCCTCTCCAGCCGCCCACCCACCCTGGATGCCCCACTCTTCCGACTCACGAGCTCAGCGTCTCCCAATTTTCCGCTTCAAACACGACTTCCGAGGTGCTGGCGCCACCACTCCCGCCACACCGCCGCCACGGAGTCGTGGATCTTCTCGGCCGATTTGTCGGGCGCCACCGGCTCAGCAGCGTCGTCCAGGCCGTCGTTCACCACCTCCCAGGGCATCTCCACCACCGCCTTCAGCTCGCTCATCCCCAGATCCACCCACTCCGGATAAGCCTTCGCCTCATCCTCAGCCGTTTGGCAGCTTGCAGCTTTCCCGGATCCGTGACAAAAAGAGCCACTGGACCTGGTTGCCAAATGAACTAGTTTTAGACTTCGACCTTCAAATGGCACCAATCTTGCCACCCTCCCCAAAGCACGGCTTTCTGCTGCCAAGGCAGGTAGAGAAATCCAGGCTGAAAGTTTCATGCTCCGAAAAACATGCCACACCAAGAGCTGCCGAGTCGCCTCTCGCTTCACCTCCTCAACTTTTGTTCGCTTCGGCATCTGCTCCAAGTCCGAAAACCGACTCCTCTGACGTCTGGTTGCGACTGCTTAAATCGGTCCAACGGCATTGATCAAAATCAAACTCCGTTTTTCACGCCCCTTAAATTGAGTACCTTGAGCCAAGGACGATATGTTATGAGCAAACATTTGCATTTGTGTCATATCTGTGGGGGCGCTTCTGCTTTTGGCAGTAGTGCCTGGGGAAGCATCAGAAATGAACTACACCTAAAGATAGGCGGGCCTTGCATGTGGCGGAGAAGGGTTCTGTAACCCACCCGCCTCTCCCTTCATGGCACTAACACGTGGGGAGGGGGGCTTGGTATTGAGATTGCAATTCAGCTGTGAAAACAAAAATAAACAAGATGCTTGGTTGTTGGCCTCAGGCGCGTGTTTCCTGCATGTTTACAGTTTGTGTGTTTGTTCAGTTGAAACTGGATACGTGAAAGGTTCCCGCGCCGCTTGGATCAATAGAGACATTTTCTAAAGAAGCACTTCCACCTTGGATGCCCAAACGCAGAGTGAAGTGATTCACCGTGGAGTTTCGTGCGAAGGCCCCGAACAACTAAGTTGGAAAGAACCATTTCCGTGAGTTTACACGAAACTCTTGGGATGACGCAAAACACTGCCAGAAACCATCAAAAGATGCCCTCGACAGCATGAAGGCAAAGGGCTGCTACCATGGAACCCAACTCAGGGGTCCAAAGCTTTAACGAGGTTCCTTACTGAACCGTTTTTGGTGGAAGAACCGTTTGAGAGGACAGCCAATGAAAGTGCGTATTAACACGGGCTCAGTTGCATGGGCGTGCTTCTCATGGCAGGCACGGGCACACTGGTGCACGGGCCCTGTTCAGCGGATGTGCTGGTCAGGCGGTACGTATGTGTGGCACAGGCTCATTTAAACATGTGTTGAAATCCGCGCACGTTGCTCAGCGCTGTTCGGATGCGCTTTTGCGTCTCGACAAAAGCTCCACGGCGGCGAACACCACGATTGGCGGCAACGACGACAACGACGACGACCACGACCACAACAACAACAACAACAACAACAACAACAACAACAACAACAACAACAACAACAACAACAACAACCAACACAACAACAACAACAACAACAACAACAACAACAACAACAACAACAACAACAACAACAACAACAACAACAACAACAACAACAACAACAACAACAACAACAACAACAACAACAACAACAACAACAACAACAACAACAACAACAACAACACAACACAGCAGCAGCAGCAGCACAGCAGCAGCAGCAGCAGCACAACAACAACAACAACAACAACAACAACAACAACAACAACAACAACAACAACAACAACAACAACAACAACAACAACAACAACAACAACAACAACAACAACAACAACAACCACACGACAACGACAACGACAACACGACAACGACAACGACAACGACAACGACAACGACAACGACAACGACAACGACAACGACAACGACAACGACAACGACAACGACAACGACAACGACAACGACAACGACAACGACAACGACAACGACAACGACAACGACAACAACCACCACAACGACAACGACAACGACAACGACAACGACAAATACAACATCAACCACCACCACCACAACAACAACGACAACCACAACGACAACAACGACAACGACAACGACAACGACAAGGACAAGGACAAGGACAAGGACAAGGGACAAGGACAAGGACAAGGACAAGGGACAAGGACAAGGACAAGGACAAGGACAAGGACAAGGGACAAGGGACAAGGACAAGGACAAGGACAAGGGACAAGGACAAGGACAAGGACAAGGACAAGGACAAGGACAAGAACAAGAACAAGAACAAGAACAAGAACAAGAACAAGAACAAGAACAAGAACAAGAACAAGAACAACAACAGCACCAGCAGCAACAACAACAACAAACCCAAGCCGGACTTGCCCACCGAGCCGGCAGCCCCGAAGCGCAAGGCAAAGCTGCCCCTGGTAACCCCGGCAGAGTCGCCGCCCCCGGCCCTGGCAGATTTTGCTCTCTCTGCGTGGCCACCCACGGGGCGCCCCGACGGAGTGGAGCGCCCGTTTGTTGACTTTCAAGCCTGCCACTTCAATAGCCATATCTGGACTCAATGAAGTTCGGTTCATGTGTTTTGGAGCTTTTGCTCTCTGTTGTCGATTCCCATGTGGGCGAAATGATCGCCTTGTTTGCTGGTGTTGTCTGTTCTCTGGTTCGTTGTTTGGTGCGTTGTTTCTGTGTTTTCTTTGTTGTTTCGGTTATGGCCGTTTCGTTCGCGTGGCATCTATTGCGTTTCACATCCGTCTCACTTCATCTTTTTTCTGATGCACATTAGGTTTCGTGACCGATGGCAATTGCCCCAAGGCGCGCAGGTGACAAACTAGACCACGGTTGGCCCGAAAGCAGAACATCGCAAGCGAGGTCAGCCCAACGCTGCAGGATGCGTTCTTTTTCCCTACACTTCGTGAAGCAAGCGCGAGACAGCACCAGGCAAGGTGCTCTGCGCAAACTGGTCGGTGCAAGTTAACAAGTTGCTCTACGCAAGTTGCACTGTGCAAGTTGCTCTGCGCAAGTTGCTCCGCGCAAGTTGCTCCGGCAAGTTGGCCCCTGCAAGTGGCTCCCTGCAAGTTGCTCTGTGCAAATTGCGCTCCCTGCAAGTTGCTCTGCGCAAGCTGCTCTGTGCAAGTTGCTCTGTGCAAGTTGCTCTGCGTAAGTTGCTCTGCGCAAGTTGCTCTAGGCAAGGCGCTCTGCGCAAACTGGTCGGTGCGAGTTGGTCTGCACAAGTTGCTCTGTGCAAGTTGCTCTGCGCAAGTTGCTTTAAAATGCAAGTTGCATCTTGCGACGCCCGCCCGCGGACCAGGGAGGAATCGAACCCGCGACCCGCCGGCCCGGGAGCAGGCGCGCGAACCACGAGACAACTCCCGAGGACAACAAAAGACGCAAAAAACCTCGAGTTTTTGCACCTCGACCACGCCGATTCCCGCAGAGGGTTGCGCGAGCGCCGCAGAAATCGCAAAAACCACAGTTTTTGCACCTCGACCACGCCGATCCCCGCAGAGGGTTGCGCGGGCACCGCAGAAATCGCAAAAAACCATGGGTTTTTGCACCTCGACCACGCCGATCCCCGCAGAGGGTCGCGCGAGCACCGCAGAAATCGCAAAAAACCATGGGTTTTTGCACCTCGACCACGCCGATCCCCGCAGAGGGTCGCGCGAGCACTTTAGAAATCGCAAAAAAAACCATGGGTTTTTGCACCTCGACCACGCCGATCCCCGCAGAGGGTCGCGCGGGAACTTTAGAAATCGCAAAAAAACCATGGGTTTTTGCACCTCGACCACGCCGATCCCCGCAGAGGGTCGATTTTCGTGTAGTGTCGTCGGCACTACCCCGCCGCCCTAAGAAGAGATTTTAACTCCTCGCAAGTCAATTGCACTTGACTCCTTGCACTTGCAACTTGCACTTGACTCCTTGCTTGTTTCAAGGAGTCATTGCAAGGAGTCATTGCAAGGAGTCATGCAAAGAGTCATTGCAAGGAGTCATTGCAAGGAGTCATTGCAAGGAGTCATTGCAAGGAGTCATTGCAAGGAGTCATGAGAGCCATTGCAAGTTGCAAGGAGCCAAGTGCATGGAGTCAAGTGCAAGTCGCAAGTGCACGGAGTTAAGTGCAAGTTGCAAGTGCAAGGAGCCAAGTGCAAGGAGCCAAGTGCATGGAGCCAAGTGCAAGTTGCAAGTGCATGGAGCCAAGTGCAAGTTGCAAGTGCATGGAGTCAAGTGCAAGTTGCAATTGCAAGGAGTCAAGTGCAAGTTGCAATCCTTGACTCCTTGCAATGACTCCTTGCAATGACTCCTTGCAATGACTCCTTGCAATGACTCCTTGCAATGACTCCTTGCAATGACTCCTTGCAATGACTCCTTGCAATGACTCCTTGCAATGACTCCTTGCAATGACCTTGCAATGACTCCTTGCAATGACTCCTTGCAATGACTCCTTGCAATGACTCCTTGCAATGACTCCTTGCAATGACTCCTTGCAATGACTCCTTGCAATGACTCCTTGCAATGACTCCTTGCAATGACTCCTTGCAATGACTCCTTGCAATGGCTCCTTGCAATGACTCCTTGCAATGACTCCTTGCAATGACTCCTTGCAATGACTCCTTGCAATGCAATGACTCCTTGCAATGACTTTCATGATGATGATTCCTTGCAATGACACCTTGTAATCACTCTCATGAGAACAACTCAAGTGAACCCAGCGGAAGAACCCTTCGCCATGCTTTCGGGAAAAATCACGGAAGAAGCCTTAGCTTGGTCAGCCGTGCTCCCCGCCTTGCAGGGAGCGCACGAGCTTTTTCCGCCCATTGGCGCCCTCCCGGATGAGGGACTGGTTGTAGTCGAAGTCCTTGCGCAAGCGCACAGGCCCCGACTTCGACGCCATGCTGCGCCACAACTGGGCGCCTTGGATCTCCGCCAAGAGGTGCAGGAGTTCTGCGTGTGGCGCAACGCCCCGCTGCGCGCGCTAAGCTTGCAGGGCACTGATAATTCCTTAATTCTTTTATCCTGAGTGTTTGACTCTATCTCTTTAACTAACGCACGTTCTTATATTTTCCACATTCTGATATTGGTGATATAGAACATTCATCTTTTTGTCTGCACGCTGATAAATCAAGGTTCTTGTCAAGAGACGGCAAGGTGACGTCCCGTGGGACGCTGTCCACCGAACCCTCCAGCTGCAATACCAACCACGTAGAAAGGTGTATACGGTCAAACCGTTATAGCCGAACCCGTGCAAATGTTGTAAGGGAGAAGGAATAATAGTTACAACAGTGGTCCTGACAAATGCAGCACAAGCGAAATGTTTTCCGCTCTCAATTGCCGATCACGTATGAACGCAGCTACACATAAGATCTTGAACCTCGCTTGTGTCTTGAGCCAAATGGCAATCAATGGAACCTTGTAAGCAACACAAACACGGACCTCAGAACTGCTTCCCAATTTAGGCACGGGGCCAGGAGGGTTTTAACATCCCCCATTTGGGTCGCATCGTTCATCATGCGGTCCAAACACCACAAAACGTTCCACTGACCACGGCCTCAGCTACGAAACTGTGTCGAACACTCTTTCACTCGCTATCGCTACACCGTTCATTCATTGTGAAACCTGCCGGGTTCGATTGAAAATGAAACATGCGTCCGCAAATCGTAGCACATTCCCATATGCAGGTGTAATGTATACACTATCGTCACGTCATTTTACAACCATTGAACATCCCAGCTGCCGCATTTGCGCATCGCGAAGCCGTCATCCACAGAAATGGGTTGGCCATAGAAGTTCAACAGAAGCGCCTGCTCGCAAGCAATCTGCACATCACCGGCAAAGAAATATCGGTGAGCAATCAATGCAAGACATAGCCATTCCAGGTACCATGAATAATATATATAGAATGAAAAGAAAATCATCCATGAGGTAATAGTTGCATCCATGAATATCCGGAATGTCATAGTCGTCGGAATCTGTAAATGTATACACATCCATTCATTTTGGACGCATGAAATCATATCATGACGTAGAGTCGTTCCATCGCAATAACATTGATGAGATGCAAGCAACAGACGGGGACTAGCCCACATCGTGCCGCAATCAACATCTGCATTACGCATACCTGTCTCCAATGGACAGTCTGTGGGTACGCCGACGGAACTCCTCGTCCAAATTCTTTTGGGCCTCTCGTGCCCGGACACACTTCTTGTTATGATCTTCCGGTATCCAGTGCCCCATTCGGAGGCACCAATCCAGCAGAGGTGTATCGCATTTATTCGGGTCAGTGGCCGCAATAATGGCGCTCACATTTACCGAATAACCATATTTGCCAAGGTTCAGGCCATCCCTCACGAACGATATGTACTTACAGTTGAAAGCCAGGGAAAAGCATCTGTAAATAATATCACCCACCGGGCGCACGCGATCCTTGACCAGGAGCTTCATTTCGTCCTTGGTGACGTCGAGGATTCTTGCTGCAATCCACAGCTTGTAGAATATGTATAGCCCCTCGCACTTGTATACCATCAGACGAATGTATTCATTACGCTCCTCAGCCGACCGGAAAACCCTTGTTCGAACGTTCTGAGACTGAGAAATCTTCAGTACCGTCGATGGCAAAAGGATCCCTTCCTGATCGTGTTCAGTCATCAACCTCTTCCTCGTTAGCTTCAGATCAAGGCGGATCGGGAGGACCTGATGCTTGACATGAAGGAGAAATCGGTCAAGTCGATGATGAAGTCGGGCGGCAGAGATGCAGCCCCGGCCACTGGCAAACAGGAGAACCAGGGTGGCAAAGGCAGGAAGGGGAAACCCAGTGGACCTGATGCTGCTCCTGTACTCCCAAAGGCCAAAGCAAAGGGTCACGCTGGCAAGAACGGCAAGTCCGACGGTGCCAGCGACAGAGGCAAGAGTCCGGGCGGAAGTAAAGATAACCCATGTTGGTATCACTTCAAGTCAGCGAAGGGATGCGTAAAAGGGAATGAATGCACATTTTCCCACAGCAAGAAGACGGAGCGCAAGCTGGAGAACATGTCCAAAGGGAAAGGAAAAGGTAAGTCCAAATCCAGATCATCGTCACCAAAGAGGGATGATGGAGCATGCTTCGCGTTTCAGAAGGGAAAGTGCGACAAGGGGAGTGCTTGCAAGTATAGGCACGAGCTCATCAAGAACAATTCAGCTCCGGCAACGTCAAGCGACAAGGCGCAGGCCAAGTCGAAGGCTGCCGCCAAGGCCGCAGCGCCAGCTATTGCAAGAAGGGCCATCGCGATGCCTGCGATAGTCTTGAAGCAATCGGCTCCTGCGGGAAGGGTCAGCTTCAAGAAGGACGTTGACCAGGTCGAACCGGACGAAGCCGAGACTGTCTACCACGAGCATGATGACGACGCAATGAGCGAATCATCAAGATGGTCTGGCGAGTCCGAGATCCCCGAGAAAATGGTATGGTTCAATCAAGTACTCGATGTTGACGAGAATGGGGAGATCATCTATCTCGAAGACGAGAGAAGGCAATGGGAGCGAAAAGGGGAGTGGTACGGCTATGAGGACAATGAGAATGAGCCTTATCAGTACGTGCGCGTCGACGAGAAGAAGTTTAAGAGCAGTGATCATCGAGAATTATCAGCCTATCAAGTCCAACGATCATTGATAAGAGCGAGAATACTGAGAGAGGTGGTAGACGACGTATACAAGAAACACTACTTCCCAGTAACCAAGGAGAGCAGCATAATGTTCGAATATGATCGGAATAAGGACGAGATCAAAGAATCGGCCGTTGACTGGAAGAAGCAGCATGGTTTGCCGAAGAATGTGTTCGCAATGTCAACGTGCATCAGCAAACGGGTGAAGTGGTTGATGGATACTGGATGTGGTCATGATCTCATTGGAAGAGCCAAGGCAAAGAGTCTGGGTGTCGATATTGTGAAGGATGATGATGAGATCGTGTTCCAGACCGCAAATGGTTCCACTTCCACGTCCGACATGGCCAAGATAGTCGTGCACGAGTTGGACGAGACTGTCGAGCCGCACCTGTTGGACGAGACACCCACGGTGTTGTCGATAGGGAGGAGATGCATGAAAATGGGTTATGCGTTTCACTGGATGCCTGGTAAACTACCTTTCATGGTTACACCGAAGCAGGGATTCGAGCACTTACAAGTCAAGGACGACATCCCATACCTCGTGAGTGATGGTAAACTTCGGAGTAACAGGCATCGCCCTACGGTAGACGACCTCAAGGAGCACTTTTCGGAAGTATTGGCAATGGTAACGAACGATGCGGCAGATCAGGATGGCGACGATGACAACGAGGTCACACCCGCCGCTGTCGGTAAATCCGCAGAGGTCGAGGGCGAGCGCCATGATGGTGCGTTTGACTTCGGACCACCCGGAGGAGCCGGTCCGGTACGTCCGCCTCCCGTAGCTGAGGAAATACCTGTAGACGTTGGGCCAGTCCCATGTCGACATGGTGATGCTGAGAATTCGTACGTCTTTTGAAAATGCTTGTCCGGCAATCTATGGTAGGCGTTGAGACCGAACTCCATCTTCTTGCTCCCTTTGATCTTCCTGTAGAGAATATCTCTGAGAGCCAACTTGCTGGGTCTGTCCTCGCTCCTCATCTTTAGCAACAAATCATACCACTTGTTCCTGATTGCATAACCAATTAATGCCACCAACTCTCGTCCCTTCACGATCACCCCTTGTTGATGTCGTAGTTCCGAGTGTCGCGTAGCGTCGAGGTACACGTCTTTGGCTTCGTCAGGCGCTTGTTTCAACATGTTCTGCATGCCCATGGCCATTTTGATATCTATCGTAGCGAACCTGTCGCCGCCGGAGTCGCTCACCAGATTCAGGTCTGGGTTTAACCCAAGAGCCTGTTCCAACCATTTCGTCCATGTGTCAGTATCTGGATCTGCGCATGCGCTCAGAACATTCATCAGCAATTGCATCTTCCAGTTATCGAGTTGATGGATCTTTGGCCAAGCAGGAATAGACACCCTCTCGGCTTCTTTCCTCAAAATCCTCGGTCTTTCGTTCTTGATTTCTCGATCATCCCTCGATCTTCTGCGCCTCCTCCGTGTCCGATTGTCATCTTCTTCCTCTTCTTCTTCCTCGTCCTCTTCGTCCTCGTCGTCATCCTCGTCCTCATCACCGGGTGGATCATCCGGAGGTCCTCCTCCGCCACCTGTGAGGCTCAACTGACGTCGACCTGCCCCTTGTCTATTTCCATTGGGCGAGAATCCACCGTAATCCAATGGGGGTGTAGTAGCGTTGTTTCCCCCTCCATCACCACTACCACCAGTTGTAGTAGCGGATTGTGGGACATGCCCAACAACCCCCGCATCTGGGATAGGTGTACATCGATCGTTGGATCACCAAAAGACGGAAAGAGAATAACCTGGCATTCATGCTTGTTTATATACACGCATTTTGACTCGTACGGCGAAGTGCGTACATAGATGTACGGACGAGAAGAATAGCGTTTTTGTGGCCCAAAACCGCGCAAAAAAAGCTATTAGTCCAGGGTGTATATTCATATACGGCCTAGACTAATAGCATTTTGTAGCGCAAAACCGTGCATTTTTTTAAGCAGCCTCAATGTCTCGCGCCAGCTGGTCAAAGCTGGGCGGAGGCAAGCTCCGGCGTGACTGCCCGGAACTGGAGCTCGCCCGCGCGGAAGCCGGACTGCGAGGAGGCGCGGCTGCTTGCGGGGCTGCCTGAAGTGCTCCTGAGCGCAGCGTGAAGTGCTAAGGCTGAGTGGCGTCATTCATGTTGTTGGCGGACCGGACGTCCTGCGCGGCCGCGTCCTCGCTGCCCTGCTGGGGCCGGAAGAGCGTGTTCTCCAGCACCCAGCCCGTGCCGCGTGCAAGGCCATAGGCCGCGCCCGCAATGCCCACGGCCAGCCCCGCCGTTGCCGCCGCGCCAACTCCCCGCGCCAGCCAACCTCGCCCGCGGTGGGCGCCAGGGCAGCGGCCCCTTCTGCCAGGCCCCCCAGGTACCCAAAGGTCCTCCAGCCACGGCCGCCGTCTCCTCAACGGCCTGCACCGCGCCACGCTCCCTTCTGCGCACCCTGCCCCCTTGTCCAGAAGGCGCTCCACAATGGAGGTAGTCGCAGCCGGAGCACAGGATGAGTTGATGCAGAATTCCCGAGGACGGCTTCCGCACTCCCGCAGAGGCCACGGACCGAGGATGCGCTTGCGCGGAGGTACCAAGGCTACGGCGGAACCTGCTTTGTTGAGAATGACCTGGCGGGAGACCCCGAGGCCGGCGCGTTGCAGGGGCCGCCCTCCATCACGGACCGTCTGCAGACGGCGCGCAGGCGGCAGCGGACCTCATAGGCGCAGGGGCCGCGAGACTCGCAGCCGCGCAGGCCTTCCGCTCTCAGCTGCCCCAGGACGCAGAGTACGTGCGCCTGAACGTGCTGCCCCGGCCAGACGCAGCCGCCTTCCCAGATCAGAGGTCGCCCAGTGAGCTTCTTTACATGTAGCGACACTCATTTTCACTCGTACGGCGAAGGGAGAGTCTTGGCGCTCATCTTCATCTCCGGTGGCTGCGGCTTGATCTCGGTGCCTGGGTTGTACTCCATCTCCAACGAATCCACAAGATTTGCCGATGTACTTGTTGAACTCTCCTCGGTTTATCCGGGTCTTGAGGCCATCGCGGAGATGGCCCTGGTCATAAGACGCAGCTCGTACAGGACGGAGTCCCAGTCCCCGTACACCTTCATGTGGCGGAGGATCTCGCACCCTGGAGGACACGGAAATCGCAGAGCATGCCGTCGCAAAAGAGGATTTTGTGCCGTGTCTCGTCGCGTCGAGGTCCGCCATCTGCGGGCCGCCAGACGCCCCAGAAGACCGGTGAAGAAGGCATTGTCGTTCAGGGGCGGTGGCGGCACGTAGTTCTCATCGACTGTCTCGAAGACCGAGCAACACATCTTGCACATCAAGTCTTCCACGGTCTGGCCCAAGTCGTCCCTTTCGCACCAGCAGAAGCCTCCCTTTTCGAAGCTTTTGTAGGTGGTCCTCTTCTCACCCCCCTCCACAGCCGGAACGTGCAGACCGGGACCACTGCCAGCTTTGCAAAGTCCACGGTTCCAAGTATAACGTGCTGCCTGCAGCGCTGGAGCAGTTGGTGGACCCGGAGAACTCCATCTTCGACTTGAGTCAATCCAAGTTGGGGTACTTCGCCGCCGCGCATGCCCACGGGTCCTCCAGCTCGTGTACGACCACCTCGACATCCACGGCTCGCGGAGGGCCCCGATGGCCGACGACTTCAACGTGCGGGACCAGCTGTACCGACTTGCAAGGCAGCGCGACCTCGACGTGACGCAGGCCCCGAACTTGGACAAGAACTTGGACAAGGAACTTGGACAAATTTTATCACGTGTTTTCCTCTTGCAGAGCCACTTGTCCAAGTTCGGCCAGGGAACTTGGACAAGGAACTTGGACAACCGCGGGCTGCCGTGTTACCATGTGTTCGATAACAAGGCAGCCGGCGGTTGTCCAAGTTCCTTGTCCAAGTTCCCTGGCCGAACTTGGACAAGTGGCTTTGCAAGTCCAAGTCCAAGTTCTTGTCCGCTCGAGGCTGCGGGTGGGTGATTGCATCAAACCATTTTTTTCCAAAAAAGAACTAGTCGAGGGTCCTGCGCCTCGGAGGCGCCAGGAAGTCGTCAGCTGCCTCACAGCTGCCGGCCTGCCCCGCCTTGTCAGGCCGCCCGCGTCCTCCACCGCCTTCATGCGCCTCCTGCGCGCCGTGCACCGTCTCGTGGGGCCGCGCGTTGCAGGCCCCGGCTCAAAGTGGTCGCTCCACTGCCGCCCTTGCGCGCCACCCTCGTAAGGTGCCCCACCACGGCCGTTGCGTTGCGGTCCTCGGGCCGCTTCGTCCGGTGCACGGCTTCCGCGGGCAGCTCCCGGTCCAGCGTGGTCGTGACCACAAAGTTCCCGTCGTCCCCCGTCAGCTCCCGCGCGTGGCCCGGCCCACCGTCTCGGGTTCTAGTAGTAAGGAAAGGCAGCTTATACTACCCTAATTCATTTTGATTTTTGGGCCAAAAACCCTGCAAAACAGCCAAATTCTTCAACCCGCTGAACGTTTTTCCGATGTCACCGGTCAATGTCACCACTCCGTTTTGGGTGCAAAAAGCGCTGAAAACGGCGAAGAAAAGTGCGTTTTTTCGTGTCCGGCGTCAAAAGTGCAGGTGTTTGCAGTGCTCCGAAATCCGTATTCTACCCCGAAAAATGTCACCGGTCTCTAACACGTCAGCCCGCCGAGGCACAGCTCAGAGCCAGCCAGCGTCTGACGCGGCAGCCCGCCGAGGTGCCCCGAGTAACACGTCAGCCCGCCGAGGTTTTTCCACGTAACGCGTCAGCCCGCCGAGCTCGTCACCACCGGTCTCTAACACGTGTCACCGGTCTCTAACACGTCAGCCCGCCGAGGTCCCGGGAGGAATCGAGCCTCCGAAACGTCGCTACGGAGAGCAAAGCAACGCCTAAGCCATCTCACCATGGGCTCTCGCTACCAGTCCAAAACGGCGCTTTTTGGCCCAAAAACTTTAGAAGCAGTTTCTCAAACAGTGAGAATCTGCCGCTCTCTTTGGGGCCGAAAAGTGCGCAAAAGGCTTGGAAAAGCGAAGTCGGAAATCCGACCTCGCTCCAGGCCGAAGTCGGATTGGGGCCTGGTGCGGGCCTGGTGCGGGCCTGGTGCGGGCCCTCTCTACAGCGAATTTAAAGAAGCTCACCGTTTGAGCTCGGCCTGGTGCGGGCCTGGTGCGGGCCTGGTGCGGGCCTGGTGCGACCCTGGTGCGGCCCTGGCAATCCTGCGTTGGGCGCAGGATTGCCCAGTCAATCCAGCTGCGGCAACAGGATTGCTCCGGCCATTCCTGCGGCACACACAGGATTGCCCTGATGCAGCACCAGCAGCTCTGGCTTGGAGCTGTTCTTGCCCGAGCACAGCCTTGTGATGGAGCCGGCCCTGCTGTAGAGCTCCCAGGCTTCAGGCACGTCGTTTATGCTTACGAGGAAGGGCAGGCCGCTTGCGAAGAGCGCGTCTCGGAGCTCCGAGTGGAAGGCCAGGCCATGCCCCCGCCTTCTCGTGCCATAGTAGTTCATGCTGCGGCCTGGGAAGATGTAGGGAGGATCGGCGTAGATACAATGCCGCGGCGCTTGGCTGGGCAGAGCGCGTAGATGGGCCAGCGCGTCCTGGCATCGCTCGGTCACGTTTGTGGGAGGCCGTTGCAGACGCCGCACGCTGCTCAGCGCCAGTGGCCGCTGCTGTGCGAAGGAGCCCCACTTTCCCGAGAAGCTGTTGCGCAGCAGGACGTACGAGCAGGCGGCCCGGCGCCCGGCGCGGCCTCTCTGAGCGCCTGGCAGGAGGCGGCTGAAGTAGAAGCGCCTGTCTATCTTGCGCCCCGCCAGGCGCAGCAAGGAGCGCAGGAAGACCGGGTCTCGCCTCAAGTAGCAGCGGTGCAGGTTTGCGACGGGCTCGAAGGCGTCGACACCACGCACCTCCAAGCCAGGACGCCGGGCGGCGAGGTAGTACTCCAGCTTTCCAGAGCCGAAGAAGGGAGAGTGAAGCACAGCGACGTCCCCTAGCAGCCGGTCCAGGTGAGGAGCTAACCACGCCTTACTTCCCATGTACTTCAGCCGCATGCCAGCCCTTTGGTTTATCCCTGAAAACCATACTGCTGGCTTCGCTTCCGGACTCGCCGCCCGGCTTGCCCGGAAAACTCCGTCTGCGTCCTGCTGTGTAGCAGTGCGCTGACGGTCTCACTGCCCGGCTTCCCCGCGTCGAATTTGGGAAGTAAGGCAAAGGAGATGGGGAAGATCAAGCTGTTTCCTACGGCAGAGTACAGCAGCAAACAGCCCTCGGACCCCGTGGTGCCCCTGGTACCATGTACGGGCATCTTCCTCGGCCCCAGCAAGTCCGGCAAAACCGTGGCGCTGATCAGCATGATTCTGGAGCAATACCGCGGAGTCTTCGAGAAAATCTAATTCTTCAGTCCGTCCATCAATATCGACGATGGCTGGATCCCCGTCAAGAAGTACATAGAGGAGGACCTGGGTGTTAATACCGAGCGGGAACAGGCCTACTACGACGAGTGGGACGAGGCAGCGCTGCGGGGGATCATCCAGAGGCAGCGCAAGATCACCGAGACATCCAAGAAGTTGGAGATGAAGAAGCTGTATCAGGTGCTGATAATCTGCGACGACTTCGCAGATAGCCCGCAGCTCCACAAACCTCACGGTGCCCTGGATACGCTCTTCATTCGCGGTCGGCACCTCCAAATCAGCACATGGGTCAGCTCACAGAAGCTGAGGCTCATCAGTGCGGCAGTGCGGGTGAACATGCAATTTCTCTGCTGCTGGAGGCTGCGCAACCAGCACGAGCTGGAGGCCGTCATCGAAGAGCTCAGCGCCCTGCTGCCGAAGGACAAGCTGCACAGGATCTACGAGCAGGCGACTCGGGAGCCCTACAGCTTCCTCTTCGTCTACTACCTCAAGCCAAAGAATCAAATGTTCCACTTGCGCTTCGAAGAGCGTTTTGCACTGGAAAGAGAAGCCGATGGGAGCGGCGCTCAGCTTCCTGGGCCAGAAGCTGTTCGCTAGCTCTACGCTCATCAATGCGAGGTGCGAGAATATCTCCTGCTGCACCTCCGTCGCAGCAGTCCAGCCGCCCGTCGTTCGCAGAACGGGTGGCTTCCTAAAGAAAAGAATGACGACGATCTACGTGGACAGCCGCAAGAGGGTAGCCGGCTCGGACAGCGACTTCGAGGTAGACCTGGGAGAGTCCCTGCACCAGGCTGGCCGTCTACAAGATCAGAATCGCCGACAGCTTCCTCTCGACAGACCGGGGCCGCTACCTCTACTGGGTGGACGCCGCGCTCGGCACGCTGAATTGGGCGCTGCTGCCCGAGGGCGCCTACACGGGCTCCCGGCTGGCCGCCTGGATCAGCTCCAACTTCGCTACTGCTACCTACAGCGAAACCACGAACAGCCTCAGCGTAGCCTACGACGGCAACCGCCTCATTCTGAACGATCTGGAGCTGCAGCAGCAGTTCCCTAACGCTGTGGACTACCCCACCTCGCCGGCCGCCTCGCCATCCCAGCCCTTCAGCATCGACCACATGCTCGGCCCGAGCTTCGTCTCCGGCGGGCAGCAGGTCTTCGAGTTCGTGCGCATGATGGCATACAACGAGGTCTACCTGCGCTGCCCCCAGCTGGCCAACGCCAGCCGCGTGCTGGGCAATCTGGGGGACGACATCCCGTCCAAGATAACGCTGAAGAGCGGCGTGGGCACCATCGTGGAGACCGGCTCCGATGACGGGCACTTCATGGCCGTTAGGGGCCCCATCACCCTGAGACACCTGCGCTTCCGGCTGACAGACCTGGAGGGCCAAGTCGTCCGACTGCGGGGCTCGTCCTTGTCCTTCGTGCTGTTTTTGGATCACGTCTAATTCCCCGAAGGTCTTTTAAAAAAATATATTCTATTAAAAAAAAAAACCGATGAAGCAAGCGCAACCGGCGCCAAGGCCTAGAGGCAGACCACCGGGTAGTAAAAACAAGCCGAAGCCGCCCGAGCTGCCCCTGCCGAAGAGCAAAAAAATGATCGACGACCTGGCGAGGAGAGAAAAAATGATCGACGACCTGCCCACGGAGCCGGCGCATGACTCCCCTTTCCGTCCCAAGAGGGTGAGATTTCCCACAAAGCCCAAGACGGCTCCCAAGGCTGCACCCAAGGCAGCAC
>CAUJNA010000243.1:182500-260000 GCA_963377175.1 Effrenium voratum | reverse complement strand
AACCGTGGCAGCACGGCAACGCCCCGCTGCCGGAGATTATGCCTGGCAAATCGTCGAGGATTGGGTTCGCGAGACTGCCACTTGCAGGGGCCAGAGCGTGGCATGCTGCAGCAGCAACTTTGGAGGGAGCAAGGTGGCACCAACTAACGCGAGAGCAGTACAGACAGAGGTGCTCCTCATGCCCGGCGATGCTGGATTTTTTTTGCCTTCCGCCCTGCTGCAAAGCAGTACAGGGCCATATCAACGTCTTGCTGTTCCAGTCGCGGCTTGCAACTTGACTGTTTGCAAAGATGTGACTGGGCTGACTCCAAATGTTGCGCGCGCTGATGCCATTTTGTCCAAGAGCTCTTCTGGAAAGTAATGCGCGTAACTGCCTGCATACCTGGAAATCCCAAGGTGTGTAACATTTCCGCCTTTTGAACTAAAACTGCTCTTTTAGTCTGGGAACATGAATTTCTGCCTCCAGGCGTTTTGTGGGAAAATGACTTTTGCAAGGTGAAGCTGGCCGACTGAATTTTAGAATATTCACAAATTGCTCCAACGGCGTTTTTGGGGACAAAAGGCGTTTTTTTTCGCAGCAACGGCAAGAATTAGTGCAATTTCAATCAGCGGCAGAAATTGGGCACCGCTGGGCTTTCCAGGTATGTCGAAGTTCTCTTAGACAACTCACGCCACCACCGACCACTAGTCTGAGCGAAGCAGATCTCGAGCATTCGGATGATGCTGGAATGACTGAATCTTAAACACTTCAGCTAAACATGTGCACATCCTGCAGGACGTTATGCAATTTCTAAACATCTGGCTTCCCCGATCGAGGCGCTTTGAACTGCCCACTCAAGTTGACGTGTGTGCTTTTGACAACGCAGCCGGGGCTGACTCATACCGGCCAACCTTGGAACTAGGCGACGGCACAAATTTGTTCAACGGTATGCCACGAGCTGAAAAGCCGTTCAGGGGGTGAAATCTGCACAGGGGGCCGCAAAGAGCAAATGATGCAACACGGGGGCTGACCAAGTGGAAACGATCTGTGAGCGAAAAATCCGTCAAGCCCACGTGTTCGGAAGCGAGTCGGGTGATGTTGAGTCAAGGCATTGAAACAAGGGCTAACTGCTGCTTCCCGCCCATCACATTGCTCAGATTGCTGTCTCCAGCTGCAACTTCTGATGGGGACTCTGGCAACAAGTTAGGCTCTTCAATGGCAACGCATCTCATGTGCGGCGCGCGCAGGGTTGCTCCACGTGACTAAGACTGACTGCAATTGGAGTTCTCCCTGCCGGGCAACTACATGGCAAAAGCCTGCGTTGTCAGAATTCTATTGACGTAAATAGCATCCCAGCACCTTTTGCGCACTTTCTGCCCGTGGCTGCGTAATGGCAGCTTTTTCACCAGCTTTGCCTGAAGCTGCATCTGTCAAGCATTGGGGGAAGCAGGGGGGCAGGCATGCTTAGCCGAAGCCAGGGTTGAGACTGAACATGTCACTCGAATCAGCGTTGCAGGCCCGAGTCCTTTTGCACACAACTGTCAGCTAAAAGGAGACGACAGCCCCATGTCATCAAATCTGGGTCCCTGATGCCAGTTCGACTGATCTAGGCTACTGTCCCCTCGTCCTGCTGCAACGTGATGCGCAGCACACGACATATACCGAACAGGCCCTACCAACAGAAAACGGTAGCTAAACGGGCTAGCTTGAAACTTGCCTAGTCTCCCCATGAGTCGAAGTTCTCTTAGAAAGCTCACGCCGCGGCCGGCCCATATGAACGAAGCAGGTCTCGAACCTACTGAACCTAAAACGCCCCGGCTGATGCACATTCTGCGGAATGCTACACCATTTCCTTCTCATCGCATTTCCCCGTTCAAGGCGCTTTGATAACGCAGCAGGGGCTGACCACGAGAGACCGATCTGTGCCGGACAAATCCGCCAAGGCCGCACATTTTAAGCGAGTCGGGTGATGTTGACTCAAGGCAATGCAGCAAAATGCAGCAAACGCTGACTGTTGCTTCCCTCCCGTCACTTGCGCGGATTGCCGTCATGTTGTCTCGCCTTGCTCCAGCGGCAACAACTCATCCCATGTGCGGCGCGCAGATGCGCGCAGGGTTGCTCCATGTGACTAAGACTGACTGCAATTGGAGTTCTCCCTGCAAGGCAGCTAAACGGCAACAGCCTGCATTGTCAGAATTCCGCTGGCATAAACAGCATCCCGACACCTTTTGCGCACCTTCTGCACGTGCACGTGGCTGTCGCATGGTGGCCCTCTCAAGAAAAGGAAGCCGCCAGCGGCGAATGCAGTTCCTCGCAACGCATTTCTTAGAGGCCCCTCGGCTTCATCTATTCGCTTCCTTGAACAGGCTTTTATGAAAGCTTCGCCGTATCGCACGGTTGCAGGCCCCAGACTTTTTGCACACAACAGTCAGCTAGGAGAAGCGAGTCCAATGCCCTGACGAAGCCGTGGTGCAACAACTCCACGTCCCCCAAAGCCAAGTTGAAAATGCAAGCGCAACACCACACACGCGCAGCGGTTACGCAAGGGATGCATTTTGAAGATCGTAAAGACCCTTCGAGGTAGTCCAACTTATTCTGGTGCTGTAGTCGCATGCACTTTTTGAGCATCTGACATCAATCCAAACATGCCGTGCACCAGGCTTGCCAAACTAGGTCTTAAGGTCTTACAACATCTGTTGCGCAGCTCTTGCCTGCAATAGGTTTTGCCACACTGAAGCTTACCTTACCCAATTTCGCCATGAAGAAGGCTATGATTCAACTTCCCTAGTCTCCCCACTAGTCCGCCCACAGCAAATCTGAGCGAAGCAGATCTCGAACATGCATGCAACACTGACCACACGAATCATCCAAGATGATGTTGGAACCAACAATTGAACTTAAAACACCTCAGCTAAAGATGTGCACATTCCGCGGGATGCTATGCCATTTCTACACATCTGGCTTCTCCGTTCGAGGCGCTTTGAACTGCCCACTCAAATTGACGTGTGCGCTTTTGACAACGCAGCCGGGGCTGACTCATACCGGCCAACCTTGGAACTAGGCGACGGCACAAATTTGTTCAACGGTATGCCACGAGCTGAAAAGCCGCTCAGGGGGTGAAATCTGCACAGGGGGCCGCAAAGAGCAAATGATGCAACACGGGGGCTGACCAAGTGGAAACGATCTGTGAGCGAAAAATCCGTCAAGCCCACGTGTTCGGAAGCGAGTCGGGTGATGTTGAGTCAAGGCATTGAAACAAGGGCTAACTGCTGCTTCCCGCCCATCACATTGCTCAGATTGCTGTCTCCAGCTGCAACTTCTGATGGGGACTCTGGCAACAAGTTAGGCTCTTCAATGGCAACGCATCTCATGTGCGGCGCGCGCAGGGTTGCTCCACGTGACTAAGACTGACTGCAATTGGAGTTCTCCCTGCCGGGCAACTACATGGCAAAAGCCTGCGTTGTCAGAATTCTATTGACGTAAATAGCATCCCAGCACCTTTTGCGCACCTTCTGCCCGTGGCTGCGTAATGGCAGCTTTTTCACCAGCTTTGCCTGAAGCTGCATCTGTCAAGCATTGGGGGAAGCAGGGGGGCAAGCATGCTTAGCCGAAGCCAGGGTTGAGACTGAACATGTCACTCGAATCAGCGTTGCAGCTAAAAGGAGACGACAGCCCCATGTCATCAAATCTGGGTCCCTGATGCCAGTTCGACTGATCTAGGCTACTGTCCCCTAGTCCTGCTGCAACGTGATGCGCAGCACACGACATATACCGAACAGGCCCGACCAACAGAAAACGGTAGCTAAACGGGCTAGCTTGAAACTTGCCTAGTCTCCCCACCATGAGTCGAAGTTCTCTTAGAAAGCTCACGCCGCGGCCGGCCCATATGAACGAAGCAGGTCTCGAACCTACTGAACCTAAAACGCCCCGGCTGATGCACATTCTGCGGAATGCTACGCCATTTCCTTCTCATCGCGTTTCCCCGTCCAAGGCGCTTTGATAACGCAGCAGGGGCTGACCACGAGAGACCGATCTGTGCCGGACAAATCCGCCAAGGCCGCACATTTTAAGCGAGTCGGGTGATGTTGACTCAAGGCAATGCAGCAAAATGCAGCAAACGCTGACTGTTGCTTCCCTCCCGTCACTTTGCGCGGATTGCCGTCATGTTGTCTCGCCTTGTTCCAGCGGCAACAACTCATCCCATGTGCGGCGCGCAGATGCGCGCAGGGTTGCTCCATGTGACTAAGACTGACTGCAATTGGAGTTATCCCTGCAAGGCAGCTAAACGGCAACAGCCTGCATTGTCAGAATTCCGCTGGCATAAACAGCATCCCGACACCTTTTGCGCACCTTCTGCACGTGCACCTGGCAACCGCATGGTGGCCCTCTCAAGAAACAAAAGAAGCTGCCAGCGGCGAACGTAGTTCCTCGCAACCCACAGCCGAGTCGAAAATGCCAGCACAACACCACACACGCCCTGCGGCAATGGATGTATTTTGAAGATGGCAAAGATGCTGCGAAGTAGTCCGAATAATTCTGGTGACTTTGTGCGCATCTGACATCAAGCCAAACATGCTGTGCGACAGACTTGCCAAACTAGGTCTTACAACATCTGTTGCGCAGCTCCTGCTTGCAATCGGTTTTGCCACACTCAAGTAATTGCCATTAAGAAGGATAGACGCCGACTGGAGCAACACCGTATACGTGGCATCATTGTGGTCTTGCGTCATTGCTTTTCGTGGCTTGCAGCAGTAGTGCAGGCACAAGCCCTTGCACATAACAACCCAGTGTCAACAAATCTGTGTCCGCGATGCCAGTTCAACTGATCTTGTCTGTTGTCCTCTAGTCCAAATTCAAGGTGTTGCGCAGCACCCGGCTTATACCGAACAGACCCTACCAACAAAAGACGGCAGCTAAACGAGCTAGCTTGCAGCTTGCCTAGTTGTCTCCCCACCATGAGTCGAAGTTCCCTTAAAAGGCTCACGCCGCGGCCGACCGCTCATCTGAGCAAAGCAGATCCCGAACATCGCGCAACACTGCACACGCAGCATCCAAGATGAGGCTGGAACGATGGACTGAACCTAGAACACCTCAGATGAAGAGGTGCACATTCTGCGGAATGCTACACCATTTCCATCCATCGGGTTCCGCGATCGAGGCGCTCTGAACTGCCCACTCAAATTGACGCAGGGGACTTTGACAACGCATTAGGGGCCGACCACTTGAGAACAATCTGTGTCAGACGAATCCGCCAAGGCCACGCTTTTTCGGAAGCGAGTCGGGTGATGTTGACTCAAGGCAATGAAGCAAACGCTGACTGCTAATTCCCGCCCGTCACATTGCGCGGATTGCCATCTTGTTGTCTGACCTTGTTCCAGCTGCAACAACACATCTCGGCGTGCGCACGGGTTGCTCCATGGGATTAAGACTGACTGAAACTTGACTTCCTGCCAGGGCGCCTTTGGCAACAGCCTGCATTGTCGGAATTCCATTGACAAAAATTGCATCCCAACATCTTTTGCGCACCTCCTGCGCATGGCAGCCTGAAAGAGGCGGCTTTCTCAGGCAGAAAGAAGCTGGAGGCAAATTGAGTGGCCACTCAAGGCCGCCAATTGGGCTCATCGGCCAATTGCGCAGGGATTCTGTCAGCCGGAGTCAACTCCGGTTGAGGCTGCGATCAGTGTGTGACAGCGGCTTCAAGCCTGCTCGAAATCCCGAGGGATCAGGTCACAATCCGTATTCCACTTAATCCTTGCTCTGATTGTCCTCAATCCGCAAAAATCCGACAGAATCGGATCCGCACACCGCATAATCCGCAATCTGTCAAGCAGCTGGGGATTAGATTCAAGCTAGTAATCCTTTTCCTGGCAACGTGCTGCACGATTCCTTCGAGGCCCCATCCTTTTAGCCTTTTTCAGCGGGCTGATTGCGGAAGCCTTCCCGTGACAAGGTTGCAGGCAGAAGCTTCGACTTCGGAACCACTCTCTCTTACAAGAGGATGCTATTCTGCCTTCCGGCTGTGGTACTCAGCCATAGTCACTTTCACACTGGAGTCGGTCAGTTCCAGCTAAAGCACAATTGGCCCAATGTGGCGATCACCAGTTCCTTTCAAAAATAGCGGCGCCTTTCTTGGCAACATTGGCATGGCTGCACAAGCCATGACACTAGACCATTCTTGAAATGAGCACTTCAGAGGAAGCTCAGCTGTCACCATGGAGTTCCACATGGCTCAGCCGATGCCAGGAACGCACTTGGAGCATGAGCCTCCCACTTCCCACAGGTACAGCAAGGCAGCTGGTGCAGAGCACGCCGCACCCAGCGACTCAGATTCACCTTGCGCAAGCCCTGAGTCAGCAGCTGCGAGACGGAACTTTCGTCCGGCACTTCGAGGCATCACGCAAAACGGACAACGAACTGCGTGCCGGTGGCACTTTGCGATGGCTTTTCCTTCTTCGAAAGCCTGGGAAGATGGCCACAAGACGGAGGTAGATTGAATGCTCCTCACCCTCGAAGCAAAACAATTAACACACGTCCCTGGTGCCAAACTGGCTGCAGGACTACGCACAACTGAGCTCATGCAATGCTTTTGCGGGTGCCGACTGAAGGCACAAAGGTTTAGCCTATGATGGGAACATCATATTCAGAGACGATGCTTTTAGTGACTGCTACTGCCTGGGCAGGCGCAATGCTAGGACACCTGAACCGACAACATGTGGCGCATGCGAGAGCCGGCCTGAACTGCAAACGCTGGCTTTCCGGCAAGAATGCTTAACTGATTTGACGTGTGGCCCTTCTTTTGCGAAGGCTGCCGATTACCTTAGAGCACTTGCCTTTTGAAGCTTTGTTTGCCAGGATTTGAGCGGGCCCTGCATAACTCGATTGCCCGAATGCACGCAAGACGAACAAAGCTCGGGATAGGCGTGGCTGCCACTGGCTGAATCTTTATATAAGCCGCGAGCCACTGCCGATTCCACAGCTTGGTGGAAGCCCCTTGGCGACTCCGGACTTTCATCATGTGTTCCAAGGTGTTCTCAGGTTTCGTGAGCGCGTAAACCACGCGGCGTGGTCTGCACTGCCACTTCCTCAAGAACTACAGCTTCCTCCGGCAAAGATTGCAAACTTCCAGCATCGGCATCTCCGAACAGCGGCCTTCGCATTGGCCGAACATTTGGGAACACACTTGAGCGATGCCGGAAAAGGAAACGTCTCTCTGATTTCTTTGAAGACTGACTGTTGTGGCATCCGAGCCACGGGGGACTCATGCCAATGCTTTGGCACCACCATGAGATCTGCCATGGATGGATCGATCAGTTGGTCCAGTCATCTTCATTCCATCCCTCCGCAATGTGTTGGCCTTGCACATGAAGTCTTCTCTCCGCGAGCCTTCCGACTAGGCTCAGATGGACTCCGCTCATTGATGTGCCCGCTTGGCTTTCAGCCGGCGCCATTGCGACAGGGCTGAGTCAAAAACGATGTGTGAAATGTAACTTGGATTCCCCCTGCAAAGGCCTTCCTTAGACGAGCTCGTGGTTTGCACGGTGATCGCGCAGACCGCTTGCGCCAAATGCCAGCGGGTAATTCAGCTGCAACGCCCAAACCCGCATATGTCAAACCGAAAACATCCGACCAGTCGGCGTGATGGAATCTCGCCTGGCTCACCCAGCATTGCTGCGATGTTTCAGCTTGGCTATCAAAGTCAAAGTGTGCTTCATGTGTCGAATTGTTCTGAGATGAAAACGATACCCTGAACAATACCTGCGCAATTCCGAAACGATACCGCGCAGTGCCTGGGGCCAACTGGGGCCCCAAAAGCCGAATTAGGTATGTGCCAAAGAGATTCAGCCCCCGAAAATGGTAGTTCTCCTTGTGTTGTCTGTAAACCAACCGGAGTTGAAACAAAGGACTTGTCAAATCAGGGTCGCTCTTTGACATGCCTGTTGTGTTCAAAGGCGGCGCAAAACCAAAGATCAGGGTGCAAAAAAGGCGAGTTCCTTTTGCCTCCTCAACTAAGGCCAAGAAACCACCCATCATGACCCAACCCTGAGTCACTACAGGAACATCAGGCTCTGTAGTCCTGAGCATGTCTAACCAGGGCTGCAGGAAATCCCTTGTATCAAAAGCAGTGGTTGGATAACCCCCCTTGTGATCCCACAACCCTGCTCATGTTTCTTGAGTGTCTCCTGGGATTTTATTGTGGGATTTTCTGGGATCTGGTTGTTGATCGATCCCGCCACCCTGTGTCTAACATCTTGGTCCACAGAAAGGTACCCAAGCTGTTTGCCCTTCCCAAAATAGCGAAACCAAACGCAAAAAGCGACGATCAAGTCCAACTCGGGAAGTGCGAGTTATCTCTATCCCAAAACGTCTTCCGTTCTCGAAAATCCTTTGGCAGGGGCCTTGTTTGGTTTATGACCCCCACTTTTACGACATGAGAGGCTCCAGGTTTTGCCCTCACCCATCTTGTGTCTGGGGTGCTTTAGAGACATCTCCTAGGTCCTCCAGTAGAGAGGTTAGAATAAGGGTACCAACTTTTTCTGGGAACTCCCAAAAAAAAACGAAAAAAAGGGCACCTATCTGCGAAACCTAGTCTCTATCCCAAGAGACCCCAACCCTACTGTGGATGGACGAAATCCTGCAAGGCCCTGAAAAAATATGATTTCCCCTGTAAATACCCACCAACCTTACGGTTTCCATTTGGTGCGAACGGATTTCGTCCACAGTACCACCCCAACCCCCGCCCACCCCACCCACCCACCCTACCACCTCTCCCCATCTGAGAGGCCGCCCACAGCAGCGCAGTGGCGCCCTCGCAGCGGCGGTTCACCTCCGCCCCTGCGGCCAGCAGCGCGGCAAGCGCCCCAGACGCCCCCGAGGCCGTGGACGCCGAAGCCTTGGGAGTCGGGAGTCGGGCGCATGAGTCTAAGGCTGATAAATATATATAGAGAGAGAGATCCAAAACCAAACCAGAAAGTCCAGGAAATCTCAAATCACCGTCCAGCCGGGAAACCAAAACCGACCTTGATCGGGAATGTGTTTCTTGTTTTTACCTGTATCGCTTTTTTGCATCTCTCTTTTTTCCGACCTGTATTGGGTCAGGGTCTTTTTGTTGACCGGGTCGAGTTGTTTGTCGCTAACCAAGTCCACCTGACTGAGCGGACTGGGTGCAAAAAGTTGGAACCCAATCAGGCTTCAAACCGCCAATGTAAAGTCCCATTTCCCCGGCCCCGCTCCAAACCACCAGTCCAAAGCACTTGCCTGACTGCTCTTAAATATATCTGGCGACCCAAGCACGGGCTCCTTGCAAACCGATGGCTCCGGGCACCGGAGCCTCCGCTCCAGGCACCACACGACGAGAGGTCCAGATTTGAGAAGTTAGAACAAGGGTACCAACTTGTTACTGTCTATTTTGATGTGGACGAAATCCATTTCGCACCACCTTCGAAACCATAAGAAACCCATTGTTGGTTGGTATTTACAGGGGAGTCATCATTCCAGGGTTTCCTTGGGCGGTGCAGGATTTCGTCCATCCACAGTAGGGGCGCGCTCCCCCCAAAAAAGCGGTGAGATAGAGCACCTAGCTGGGGGACCCAGACGACACCTCGACGCCCGAGGTGCCGCCATGAGCGGCGTGAGGCCGCCGGAGGGGCGGTCGATCTCCGCGGCGCGGTGCAACAGCTCCCGGATCACCTCCAAGCGCCCAGAGCTGCTGGCCAGCACCAGGGGGCTGTCCCCCGACTCCTCGGGTGCATATTTTGTATGAAGGTAGCCAGGGAAACCCTGCGCTAAGTCACAGGAGCTGTTGCCCGCGCGCTTTTTGCACTGTCCGGACCGGGAGTGCAGTCGGCGGTGGTTGAGGGCGAAGCGCCGCTGCGACAGGTCATCACTCATCGCGTGGGTCGCTTGGCTTGGAACCCGAGCGAGTTGAATCAGCTTCCCCCTATCGGAGGCTTGGAACTTGGTGATGTTCGGACGTTAGGAGCTTGGGGTGGGATCCCTACTCGGTGGCTTGGATGGGTCTACCGTTTACCTGGAAAAAGAACCAGGGCTGCAGCTCCAGAGGGACAGAAATCCGAGTCGCGAAGGGAATGGAGGGATTTGTTTCGAAACCTCAAGTTTGCTTGGGATCTCAGGTGAGTTGACTCAGCCTCCTGGTTGGTTGGTTTGGATGCGTGGTGTGGCCAAGAAGGGGCCAAACCCATTCTCCCGCTCAACAAGAACCAGGTCCTCAACTCAAGAACCAGGTGTTTCAATCCGGCCGTTGGAAAAACCATAAAGAACTTGTTGGCGCGGCCAATGAGGGATGGCCGCGACACATACCGACAAAGAAATCCAGGTTTCCCATGCGTTCAAAGTGGTGCAGGATTTCGTCCATCCACTGTGTCACAGCCCGGGAACGCCCTGCAACCCATCCGGAAAGTTCCGTGGGAGCTGCATTGGAGCTCCAGACCACTCCGGAGCAAATTTTGGCAGAGACCCCAGCATTTCCAGCTGTAACAAAATCCCGCCAACAAAAACACAACAACCAAAATATACAGAATCATAAAACAACCTGCTGGGTGGTGGGAAGGTATCATCTTGTGGCAACTCAGCCCTGCCCCAAAACTTGATCTTTGAGCTCCCGCATCGCTATGGATGGTAGGGTGCTCAAAAGGGAGCGCTTTTGCAGTTGCAAGCATTGGCTTTTCGCTGAGTGGGAAGCTAATAACGTTCCCAAGTGAAACTGAACATTCCCCGCCCGGAAGTCTTCCGCCCGAGCTCAGACCTTCAAGAGGCCCAAGGCTTTGAGTGGGGAAACCACAGAGCGCCCGAGGGCAAGCCCACCTTACACCTCACCATGCGATCGTTGCCACCATGGCTTTACAGCCTTGGATGACCCCAGGGCGGGGAGATCCGATAAGTTGAGACTTGTTACCCAACTTCTGTGTAAACCCCAAGTGACTTATGAACACGTTGCATATGGTTCGCCCAAAACGGCCCTGTAGAACCCAAGGGGGCCTTTTCTCGGGAAGCAAAGGGGTCCAATGGCATTCATGCATTTGGGTGTTCCTACTTCGACCATTACCATTTCCAAGAGCAAAGATCGTAAAGAGCCAACGAACGGGTAACTCCCGAGCATTCCAAACCCATCCGAATCTTTCCGCACAGTCTAGTAAAACGGCTGGCGTTTGGAAAATGGTTCAAATCAACAAGCAAATGGGGGTTGTGCAAAACCTCCTTGTACTTTTAGCACCTTGCTCCGCCTTCTTGCGCTCCCCAGTTTTAATCCGAACAAGCACGGCTGAAAGAAGAAAGAACCCCACAAGGCACCCAAAAGAACCAGGTCACAGCCTCGTCACTCGAAACTCGAGGGGACCCAAACCCAACGTTGCCGGCCACGACGCAGGGGAACAGTCAGCTTTTGGGATGGAAGCTGAAACTCCCAAAGAAAAGCAACCGATGCACAGCCCGCAAGAAAGAGCCGAATCAAACTTGGAAAGCTAAGCCCGACCCCAGCCCAAAGAAAGCATAAGGACATTTACCGAGATAAAAGAAAAACGGGTCTACACAAGACAAACATAAATCCATGAGGCGACCTCCCAACCGACGAAAAAAAAAAAAACATCCCCTGGCCCTCCACCCGGGAAAAAAACATGGGGCATGCGGAATGAGCTTCATTCTCATCTTCCGTCTCCAGCTCCCCCTCAAGGTCGGCTCGGGCGTCCAGTAGCAGGCGTACCACCCCGCAGTGGCCCCCCTGCGGCGATTTCCGTTCCAAGCCTTACGGCCGCCAAAACAAGCTGAGTGAACTGGCCAAACACGTCGGAAGCTTTTGCTTACCACAAAAACAGCCCAAGCCCAGAAAGTGACTAAAGTGCATGATCGCAGGAAGTGAGCCAAAAGCAAGCTGAACAACCTAGGCCGCCTCGCTCCCATAACCCGCAAAGGTTCTCAGAACCATCGTGGACCTCAAATGTTGTTCTTCGCAGACCCCGCTAAAACATATTCTTGGGGAAGCACACATTTTTTCAACACATGGCAAGAACCGCGATATCCCCTCCGCGTTCCTGCGACGTTGCAATCCTGGAACAAAGACTTATGCGTCTTTTGGCCTCATAAGCAGACTTCAAACGTCCATTGACCTCCTTTCCAATACTTTCCTTAGGGTGCTCAAAAGCCAAATGGCCGGCTTGGCTTTGGTGCATGGTCTGGCGCTGTGACAAAGGGTCCTGGTGTAACCATCCAATTGTGTGTCAGCAGGGTAGCATTGCTTCTTTTTTAAAACATCACCAACAATGACAAAAACCGAAAGGTGTACTACAATCGTCACTAATTCCAGGACAAGAATTGGACCCCTCCAAACAAGTGAGGTTGCCATTAAATAGGCAGCAAACTGGGAGAGGGTCCACAACATGCATGACACCATACTTAATGAACGTTGCAATGCAACTTTATTCCAAGTAAGGCCACTGCTGTGTTCCAACAAAAGCGCACCTTTTGCGGGTCACACAAATCACATCTGGGGTAATTACCCAAAACATAAAATAAGTCTGATTATGTTCCATACTGATGCGACCCTTATATATGGGTGTGTCTGTTCTAAGGGTACTCGTTTTGGGCCGGTCGGGAAGGAAACAAGAAAAACACCCAAACAATAACAAACGGGTGTTCATCCTAATTAACACTTGTTGCACCTCCACCTGAGCAACACAGCATGCAAAGACTAGAAGTGGACCTTTCAACAAGGGGAAGCCCAAAAGGTGATTTTAGGTCGATGTTGGGCACCTGAGTGACCAAAACTGGGCTGCCCTCAGATCCCCGCAAAAAAGTTTAACTTTTAGTGTGTTAAATGGAAACCACCACTAAACACTTAAAGGCGAAAAAGATCTAAAAAGCTAAGGAACCGTATGGCTGGGAGCCACCAAGGTAACCAAACATCGACCAAAGCCCGGGGGCAACGCGTCAAATGCGTCTCGACAACTGGCCTTCGCCGCCGCCCGCAGCGCCCGGCCGCACCAAGGCGAGGCCCCGCGCAGCGCGTGGCGCGCGTCGCGGTCCGCCAGCAGCAGACGCACCGCGGCCTCGTGGCCCACGTGGCTGGCGCGCAGCAAGGCCTCGCCGTCGCTGAAGTCCATGGCCCGGGCGCGTGCAGGAAGGTGGCTGGATGGACTTCCAGTGTGTCACTTGTGGTAAATATGTACTGCATAGGGAATTTTGTCGCGACTCCAGTAGATTGATTCAAGTCTGCCACGTGTGTTAGATGTGTACTGTATGGGAGTTACTGGGGACCCCTGGCTTCCAGCGTGTCTGGAAAGTAGAGGCTCCCAAGTACCACAGAGTTTTGATTCAAAGGGATTCGTCAACTACAGATTCCCCAAATCCGTGAAAATATGAGGTACTTGGACCCTCTGGCAAAGGTAGCTGGATCGACTTCAAGTAGATGGATTCAAGTGTGTCACTTGTGTTAAATATGTAATGCTGCATGGCAGTTATTAGGGACCCCCTGTTGGTGGACACCATGTAAGTGGGGCTTCATGGCTACCCATCATTTCAAGAGCTTTTGCATACAAAAACCATTGAAGTCTCATCCAAAGGGTCCCTAAGGCGATAAGCCATATGAATGCAAGGCCGTATGTCGGGATAAAGTGCGC
Organism: Effrenium voratum; assembly: GCA_963377175.1. Classification (NCBI taxonomy): domain Eukaryota; class Dinophyceae; order Suessiales; family Symbiodiniaceae; genus Effrenium; species Effrenium voratum. Next base: position 246,392 of record CAUJNA010000243.1, on the reverse strand, counting down.
CACGTTTTAAGTGCCAAGATCTTTCACTATCCCCACAATTGCCAACATTAAGCCGAAATCAAAAACATGTCGAACCATGCCTGGATCCTCCAAGGTGTGCCTTTTTGGCGCTCTTTCGAGAAAAAGTGTTTTTGGACGCGCTTTTGCTAGCTGCGGGTTTCCCAGTGATGCATGTTTTCTTGATTGGGCTTGTGCTGGAAAAGCGCTTTTCCTCGGTCCAAAAGTTCACTTCTTGCTGACACGCTTCGCGGCAATCTTGAGAGCGAGCAGTTGTTGGGTCAAAAAGCGCATTTTTGCACGAAACAGCGGAAAATATTGCTTTTTCGCCAAACGAAATTTAGCACACCCGGAGGGCCCAGGTATTTGGTTTTTCTTGGGGAGAAGCTCATCTTTGCACATTGCAAACCATAATCCTTTTTGATACTTGATGGAGGAACAAAAAGCAACAAGTTTCACGGCCGGAGTACCATTGAGACTTTTGGTAGCGCAATGTGATACTCTCAGAAGGGTCCCTATATGTTCCTGTTGGACATCCTCTCTTGAAAAAGCTATATGTGAGTTTCTTTTAACAGGGATCCTTACAGTATACACCTGAACGTTGCCTTGGAAATGGTGATGTCTCTGTATGTTGGTCGAACAAGCCATGTTTCAAATGGGCAAAATGTTTTGTTTAAGGAGCCCAGTTTAATTGTCGAAGTAAACCTTTGACTCTTTGATCGCCTGCCAAGAGTCTCAGCTTCCCTCTAACTCGGGGTTTGGATTGGTGGTTCGGAAGGTTTCCCTTGCATGAACAACAGGCAGGGTTTCAATCAAGCCAAGCCACATCATCAACTCAGGGGTTCCATAAACAACATACAACGTGTACTGTATATACATATAATCATATATATCTATGAGTGTTAATCAACTTTATGTACCGGACGTTCCTGTGCAATGAAGCGATATTTTCATGTCGAACCAAAGACCTTTGCCAAAGGTGGCACAATGCAGACCTCAATGTTGCGCTTCCTAGCCGAATCGCGGCCAGCGAGCTGACGATCCAGCCACAAGTGACAACACTGTGTCGGTCCTTTGATGAGGTTCACTGAGCAAAAAGCTTCACACAGTTCAAGTTGAGAATTTTCACGCGTCCCTTGGAAACCATTCATCCGGTAACCCGTATTTGGGGGTTTGGATTGGTGGTGGGCGATTTAACCCCCGGTTCCTCTTGAGGTTTACTTGGAAACAACTTCACCGAACCAAGCCGAACCACCAATTGGAGGGAAGCTGACGATTGAACTCAGTTGCTTTCTGCTCCCCTGCTAAAAAGTTTAACTTTTAGTGGTTTAGTGGAAAACCCATGAGTTGGCAAAAAGTTGTTCAGTCCTAACATCCGGCCAAATGCAAAGCGAATTCATGGAACAAGCGCAAGTCCCAAACCTGGTCTCGTTCCCTCAGCTCCCTTCGAACTCCTTGGCCTTTCCCTGGGCCGGGCTTCGGGGGCCGATCGAACTTGGAGCCAAGCTGAGGGAAGAGACACCCCCCGATTTGACCCATGAACAAATCTTGGGTTGATCCATGAACAAACCCAAAGCTGAGGCAAACCTTCGGTTTTTTGAAGAAAAAAGAAAACGCTCAAGTCCAGCAGCTTGTCCATCAGACTTGGTCTTGGGGTTCCAGCCACAAAAACCCGTATCAGCTTCCACCGGGCCCTTTCCATGACCCATGCTCGAAATGCAGCAAGCTGAGCGGGGTTTCCCGGCGGCTCGGCAGTTTGCTCGGCACTTTCCGAAAAAAAAACCACAGCAGATTCACAAGTCATGGCACTTTGTCCTCAAAGATGAGTGAGGCAAAAGTAACACCCAGCAAATGAGATTGGACTAGGATGCCGACGGTCAAGGGATGAGTTGTTTGGGATTCCGAAGTGTTGGTTGTCTCCCTCCCTTGGGCTCGATTGACCTCCCCTTTTGCGCTTTTGCGCAATTCAGTACCCTTCCAATATGCAGGGCCGCATCCTGTGCCATGGGTTGGTGGCTCAATACATTCGCGACATCCGAAGCCTTTCACTGCCCGACCCACCCCATGCAGACATATCAATACCCTTGGACATGCATCCAGGTTCCCTATATGCATTTGTGGTAGCAGCTTTTAGCGGATCACATGGCTTTGCAAGGAAGCCCAGCCCCAACTACTATAATTCCAGGAAGGCAGTCAGATCTGCAATGCCACCATTAAAGCTGCCGTCAGGGCATGCAAATGGCTGTGGCTCACGAACATGTACCAAAGATGCACCTTGGCAAATGGAACTACGAACTAGAAGCAGCGTAACCCTCACTCCCAAATGAGTCATAATCAAAACCCGGTATTAAAATGGTCTACCCAGAGCTATGCTTCAAGAATTAAGAAGGCGGATATCCGAAACTATTTCTGGCTGGGACTGCCCCTTACTAACCTTCATCTACCCGGGTTTTGAGCAAGTGGCTCAAATGAGATTCTCCCCCCCCCCCCCGGTTTTCGATTTCTCCGAGGCAGTGGAAGCCATCCGTGAATCCTGCTAGCCGTAGCCACTTTTTTGCGCGCGGGGTGACTCAAAGCCTGACACCTTCACTGAGAGCATCTTGATCGGCCTCGACCCGGCGCTGCCCGAAAAAGACCATTTTTGTGACTAGCTGGGCTGTTCCAAAAAGAAAGCGACCAATTCCAATCCGATTTTCCATAAGCCTCAGTGGGAAACATGCATCTAAACGGGGCACCCACTTGAGTGAGTGGTTGGATATGAATCCCCAAATCCGCCGACCCCTTTCTCCAAAGGGGAGGCGCATGGGAAGGGCTTGTATTCGTCCTTGTCTTCGTGATGTTTATCAGCACCACTGATGTTGGGTGATGGGTTCGCAGCATCCAAATCATCAGCATTCTACGTTTCAAGCTTGCCGTTCAACCCGGCTTGGAATGCAGTGATGCATTTTAGTCATGATTGTTATGACAGCTGCTGCTCATGCAGGGGATGCATAGTGATGATTGTCATCAGGATATCATCACGGTAACTGCTGGTGATGCTGGAGATGCGTAGTGATGATCATCAGGATCATCATGATCATCATGAGCGACGCTGCATCTGATCATCATCATCACTCTTCTCATCATCATGATGGTCATCATCATCTCTTTCTTGTTCTTATATGCATTTCAAAAGTAACGTTAGATAGCATGAGGATGCTACGATGATAGTCCTCATCCTTATCATCATTATCATCATGGTCATCATCATCATCTCTTACTAGCCGTCCTCACCCTCATCATCATTATCATCACGGTCATCATCATCTCTTATTAGCCGGCACTGGTGATGCCGAGGATGCTACGATGATAGTTATCATCACAGTCCTGATCCTTATCATCATTATCATCACGGCCATCATCATCTCTCATTATCCGGCACTGGCGATGCCGAGGATGCTACGATGATGGTTATCATCACAGTCCTCATCCTTGTCATCATTATCATCACGGTCATCATCATCTCTTATTATGCAGCACTGGTGATGCAAAGGATGCTACGATGATAGTTATCATCACACTATCATGCTGATGGTCGTCAAAGAAACGTTAGACAGCATTGGCAATGCAAAGGCTGTTACGATGATAGTTTTCATCACAGGCCTCATGCTTATCATCATTGTCATCACGGTCATCATCATCTCTTATTAGGCAGCACTGGTGATGCAAAGGATGCTACGATGATAGTTATCATCACAGTCATCATCATGATCATCCTCACCATGATCATGATGACGGTCGTCATCATCATCATCATCACTCTTCTCATCATCATCATGATAGCCACCACCATCTCTTTCTTGTTCTTATATGCATTTCAAAAGTAACGTTAGACAGCATTGGCAATGCAGAGGATGCTACGATGATAATTATCATCACAGTCCTCATCCTTATTATTATTATCATCACTGGTGATGCAAAGGATGCTACGATGATAGTTATCATCACAGTCATCCCTCATCATCATCATGATGATGGTCGTCATCAGCATCATCATCACTCTTTTCATCATCATCCTGATGGTCATCATCATCTCTGCTATTGTTCTTATAGGCATTTCAAAAGTAACGTTAGACAGCATTGGCAACGCAGAGGATGCTACGATGATAATTATCATCACAGTCCTCATCCTTGTCATCATTATCATCACGGTCATCATCATCTCTCATTAGGAAGCACTGGTGATGCAAAGGATGCTGCGATGACAGTTATCATCACAGTCATCGTCAGGATCTTCCTCATCATCATCGTGAGGATGGTCGTCACCATCATCATCATCACTCTTCTCATCACCATCCTGATGGTCATCATCATCTCTTGCTTGTTCTTATATGCATTTCAAAAGTAACGATAGACAGCATTGGCAATGCAGAGGATGCTACGCTGATAATTATCATCACAGTCCTCATCCTTGTCATCATTATCATCACGGTCGTCATCATCTCTCATTAGGGAGCACTGGTGATGCAAAGGATGCTACGATGACAGTTATCATCACAGTCATCATCAGGATCTTCCTCATCATCATCAGGATGATGGTCGTCATCATCATCATCATCACTCTTCTCATCACCATCCTGATTGTCATCATCATCTCTTTCTTGTTCTTATATGCATTTCAAAAGTAACGTTAGACAGCATTGGCAATGCAGAGGAAGCTACGATGATAATTATCATCACAGTCATCATGGTCATCATCATCTCTCATTAGCCGGCACTGGTGATGCCGAGGATGCTACGATGATAGTTATCATCACAGTCCTCATCCTTATCATCATTGGGTCATCATCATCTCTCATCATCATCATGATGATGGTCGTCATCAGCATCATCATCACTCTTCTCATCATCATCCTGATGGTCATCATCATCTCTTTCTTGTTCTTATATGCATTTCAAAAGTAACGATAGACAGCATTGGCAATGCAGAGGATGCTACGATGATAATTATCATCACAGTCCTCATCCTTGTCATCATTATCATCACGGTCATCATCATCTCTCATTAGGAAGCACTGGTGATGCAAAGGATGCTGCGATGACAGTTATCATCACAGTCATCGTCAGGATCTTCCTCATCATCATCGTGAGGATGGTCGTCACCATCATCATCATCACTCTTCTCATCACCATCCGGATGGTCATCATCATCTCTTTCTTGTTCTTATATGCATTTCAAAAGTAACGTTGGACAGCATTGGCAATGCAGAGGATGCTACGATGATAATTATCATCACAGCCCTCATCCTGGAGCACTGGTGCTGCAAAGGATGCTACGATGATAGTTCATCAGGATCTTCCTCATCATCATCATGATGATGGTCGTCATCATCATCATCACTCTTCTCATCACCATCCTGATGGTCAGCATCATCTCTTTCTTGTTCTTATATGCATTTCAAACGTAACGGTAGACAGCATTGGCAATGCAGAGGATGCTACGATGGTAATTATCATCCTCATCCTTGTCATCATTATCATCATGGTCATCATCATCTCTCATTAGCCGGCACTGGTGATGCCGAGGATGCTACGATGATAGTTATCATCACAGTCCTCATCCTGATCATCATTGTCATCACGGTCATCATCATCTCTCATTCGGGAGCACTGGTGATGTAAAGGATGCTGCGATGATAGTTGTCATCACAGTCATCATCAGGATCTTCCTCATCATCATCATGATGATGGTCGTCATCAGCATCATCATCACTCTTCTCATCATCATCCTGATGGTCATCATCATCTCTTTCATGTTCTTATATGCATTTCAAAAGTAACGATAGACAGCATTGGCAATGCAGAGGATGCTACGCTGATAATTATCATCACAGTCCTCATCCTTGTCATCATTATCATCACGGTCATCATCATCTCTCAATAGGGAGCACTGGTGATGCAAAGGATGCTGCGATGACAGTTATCATCACAGTCATCGTCAGGATCTTCCTCATCATCATCGTGAGGATGGTCGTCACCATCATCATCACTCTTCTCATCCTGATGGTCATCATCATCTCTTTCTTACTTTCTTATATGCATTTCAAAAGTAACGTTAAACAGCATTGGCAATGCAGAGGATGCTACGATGAAAATTATCATCACAGTCCTCACCCTTATCCTCACTATCATCATGGTCATCATCATCTCTTATTAGCCGGCACTGGTGATGCCGAGGATGCTACGATGATAGTTATCATCACGGTCATCAAACCGGTTGAGCCAACGAGCTACATAAACAGGTCCGATCATTTACGCAGGACAACCATGTTTGTAGCATCCAAAAGGAACGTGTTGCTTGTGCTCTGTTAGCGGCTGTGTTTGTTTGAGGGTGCCCTTCTTTTGGGTTGCCTTAAAGGCAAGCCAAAAAGAAGCCAGCCCTCTTTGGAGTACTTAACTGTATGGGGTCGGCGGCACTGGGCGGCAGCCCTTAAATTCTAATGTCCAAAGAAGCGCCCCATTTTGAACATATTGCCATATCTTCGAGTTGAAGGGCCTCCACCAAAACTCCCAACCCTCCTTGACGCTCCGTGATGCGTGGCTCGGGCGGTTTGGCACCTTTGGGAAAAAAGAAGAAGAAAAAAAGAAAAACGACTTCTTACCCGCGCCCGCCTTTCATCGCACAGTTGGCAGTTGGAAGTTCGATTTGTCCCAAATCGCACGTTGTAGCAAAAGGCGAATGACTTTGGTCCATCTTCAACCCTAGGCCTCGGATTTAGAAGCTGAGCGTTCTACTTTCAGCAATTCGGCAAACGTTGGAGGAAGCGCCCTCAATATCGCAAGGGCAGGCTGGGTACCCCACGCCGCATTTTGCGAGCAAACAATTCTCAACCACAAAAGCTTACGGCAGAACAAAAAACGGTAACTTGCCGAAAATCGGGCTTCTCCTGGTTTCCTATGCGATGTTTAGGGCATCCATATCGTCTACCCTCGTGCGAAACCCGGAAGATATAAAGTACTGCTGGAGGTAGTGCACCAGTTGCTCTGTTCAACCCACGAACAAGGTTCTACCCACCGGCGGTGCAGGACTTGGTCCATCCACTGCATCTTTAGATTCTGTTTTACTTTTTGGCCAACCCGAACCTACATCTTGCTGGACCAAAAAAGCATCACGTGATTTAAGGCCCCCCTCCACTTGCATTGCTGAAGAAAACGGGCTGACAACAAAACAAAGCGCCTCTTGCGCTATCGAAATCGGCACTCCAGGACTCCCCCCCCGAAGGTGCCTTCAGGGAAAAAAACCGGTCAAACCCTGCGAGGTCGAGTTCATCCTACCAGGGTTACCCGTTGACCCTAAAACAGAAACACCTCAAGCTTCTTGGGAATATCACTTGAGTGGCAAACAAAGAGGTTTGGTCACTTTTTTCCGCTCGATCGGAAGTGAGTCCAACTCAACCAACATGGAGGCCGCTTTTGCAATCGCCGCCTCCGGTTGGGGGGAATGCTGGGATTTATTTTAACATATTCAGGTTCAGTATGGACTCCAAGCCAAGATAATACGTTTGGCCGCCAAGCGTGCAGCCATTTGCTTGACTGGTAGAGGACAGAATTACCTGTAGATTTGGGTAAGACTTTAAGAGGCAAAAACTAAACCAACATGGGGAGATGTGCCATCTAATTACTTTCACCCAACTGAAAGTGGCCGGAGAAGTGGCACCGGCAAAACCAATTGCATGGAAAACATGTTGTTTCTTTCCGGTGCACATGTGCTTGAAAAATCTACACCCGCTTGGCCGGCTGCTGGACGGGGCGGTCATCCTTCGTCGTCGCCTTGGAGATTTTGACCTCGTCCAACAGAAAGAGCGGCACCAATAGCACATAGATGCGTCTAGATATCTATATATATATATATGCACATGCATATACACACCCTTATACATCAGCATCCTTCTCTAATGGCTCAAATGTTGACCCTGTTTTCTTACCCTGCCAAGTCGAAATCTGCTGGGAATGCTGAAGAAAGGAAATCATGCCAGTCAGTTACAATATCAGGGCAAACCACGACAACTCCCAAAGCGGAACTAGGTGAGCTTCTTTTGCCTCACCCCCGCTCGTGCGAATCTGCGCAGGGGTGCGCCGGGGAGCCGGATGGACGCGTCGAAAGATACGTGATCCCCAGCAAACCGGCAACGGTTTCCTCGTCATTTGGCCATGGGTCAAAAGCCCGTACCCTCAGTGAACATCCCAAGCCCCACTAAAATAGACTAAAATGGGTGGTGCACCTACAAACAATGGTGCCCTTAGTTTTGACCCACAGCCATTTCGTTGCAAAACCAGGCCCAACAAGGGGCTCCATCAAATACAACACGCACCCAAGTGTGTGGACGGTGTTCAAGCCTAAAACCTTTCCGCGGGCTGTTTCAAAAAGTCCCACGCCCATTCCGGATGCCTGCCGACAGCGAGAAGGAAGTGAAAGACGGCACAGGCTCGATGGAGATTCAACTAGTGCAACAGCTTCTCTCTGCAAATGGTGGGTGGCACTCTGTTTTGCATTGGCTAGTGGTAAAGCGCACATTTCTCTGAAAACGTTCAAGGAACCCTTTTGAACCCCTTGCCTGCGGGGTGATTCGAATCGGGGGAGTCCAAAATGAGAAATCGTTGGCTTTCTCTCCTCCAAATGTGGGGACCCTAAAAAAAAAGTGGAACCCCCCAGCCACCAAACCAAACGATACCTTAGCCCACGACTGAATTACACAGAAACCGCCTCGGCGTTTAAAAACTCCATGCGAGGGGCGGCCACGTCAAAGCCGCTCACGATGCGGCCGAAGACCGGGTGCTTGGAGTTGCCTAGCGCTCGGAGCAGTGGGAGCCGACCAAAACAACAGCTTCCCCCGAATTTTTGGTTTGAATCAGGGGGGTCTTTTTGCCACCTTTGGTGGAAAAATGATCGACCCCCTTGTAGTGCAAGATTCCTTTTTGACGGGGTTGCCAATTTTCTCACCAAAAGTGGCAACAAGACTCCCCTGGTTCTAAGGTGGTTTCCCTTTTGCTCTCGACAAGAACCAGCTCAAGTCCCTAAACCACCGATCCAACATTAGGGGGCAGGAGCATCTGGGAAACGGAAAGACTGAAATAACATAGTTCTTCAGACAAAGAACAATGAAGCTCAAAATAAACCCTTTAACACATGACATACAACTGCCGAACCCCAAAGTCCTAAGACAATAAACGGGGTTGCCCAACTTGCCACCGAAATTTTCAAATGGGTCGCTGGCATGAAAGATCACTCCCACCCGAGGCGCTCCGGAGATCAAAAGCTGAGTTCTCACTTAGCGAGCCTGGGGGCCCCAAGAACAGAGAGGTCGGCCATGGAGTCCCGCCCACTAGGGGGCTGATCTAAAGGGGGGTGCACGGCTCTCAAAGGAACACATTTCCCCCTACCCCGACAAAAGGGGCAGCAACTAGTCCCTTGTTCCAACCTCAACGCCTGAAAACCAGGCTTGAGCCGTCCTGGCTTCTCCTTTCCCTTTTCTGAGAACCGGCCGGCTGGGTGGCCCTGGAAACATAGAGAAGGCTTTGGCATGCTTTGGCATTTTGTGGTGAACACCAAGTCTTCGGCGAAAAAAAATCGCAGGTCCCCTTTTCGGTCTCCTAAGCTACGCCTGGGCCACGGGCACTTCCCTCGGACCCTTCCGAGTTCACCTGCGGAAACACCGATCCATCGGACCCCGCTTCGGGACCTGCAGAAAACCAATCCAGGAAGCTGTTGTCGGCCACGTTCACAAAGAACTGGGAACCGCCTGGCCGCTTCGCTTCGCACCGCTTAAAGGACCTTGGGTGAGCGACTCACACCTTCGAACCCCGGCGGGTCGCCCAAAAAAAAGTTTTTCTGAAGAGGTCAGGGTCTGATTGTGGAAACAAGTCTTGCCCAACCCAGATACAGTAGCAAAAAACAAGGGGAGCAACAGGACATGTGCTCAAACGAAGCATCTAAGCCGTCAGCTAAATCAGCATTGTGGAAGATTGGCCTCCCTTTGCGATGCTGAAGTGCTTATCACTTTGACGAGGTTGTCGCTTCAAGGGGTCGATGGTAGGCCAAACTCATTTCCTACAACATCTCTGGGGCACTGGCCCCATGCGGGAAGAACTGGTTTTGCTGGCTGACGTATGCCAAACCAACCACTTCGGGGAAAAGTTGGGCCCTCTACTCTTCAGCTTGCTTGTCGCCTGCCTGTGTTGGGCTGCCCACAATTCGCCATAGCCAAGGTTCCAGGCGCGTTGCTGTCTTGCGAGCAGAACTCGTCCTGCGTGTTTCGCGAATAGCTCGTCATTCGACCCGTTCGACCCGTTCGACCAACACTTCCAAGTAGAAATTTGTGGCAAGAAGAGTTTAGAGACAGTTTGGCCAACAATCAGGTAGCCCTTAGTTGGTCGTTTGGGTTGGTGGGCAGTCGGGGAGCTGAGAGAGAGAGAGATATATATATATATATTTATATGTGTGTGTGTGCTAAAAGCCTCCGGACATGGCCTGTGATACTGTTTCGTCCCTTAGGTCGAGGGCCAGCCTAAAACTCAGCTGCTCTCTGACTCATGGATTGGTGAGCTTCGGAAAAGTGGTTTGCTTCAATCAAGGGCTTCAAGCCCCAAGCCAGCAATGCAAATCCCAAAGGCCACGCTGTCAATCAAGGGTGTCCCTGTTTGAAGACCGGAGTCTGAAGAGGAAGGCCCAATTGTACAGGTTCATTCCACGCCCCTGGCCAAACTGTGGCTTTAAGCTACATACGGTACTCAAGGGGCACCCAAAATCATGCAAAGAGGCGGATCTCCGCAACTGTGGCTGGCTCTTTGGGTGTGTCTCTTGCCTCCGAGAGGCCCGTTTTGGCCTTATTTCCGGGGAAGGCTTATCCCTTAGAGTCTGAGAGAGCCTCACCAAAAGGGGGTCCCCCCCCCCTTCCAGGCGCATTTTCTTTCTTTTCTTCGAAAAAACAAGTGGGAGAAGAATGGGGCCATCCGCTCCTCGATATTTCCCTCCTTGCGCCTTTCAGTGGCGCCCGTGCAGAGGTTCTGGAAGTTCCTGGCGCCGCTTCCCTCGGGAATTTGTTTGGAACAAGAATATTTATTAATGTTCACTTCAATTTTGTTGATAAGATCCAATTATTTTCGTTTGTTTTATGTTTGGCTGCTTCAACCGGGGAAATGCGAGATATGGTGCCTTCCTTCAAAGGAGTTCAAGGTGGACCCAGGTTGAGAAGAACACCCCTTGAAAAAGCCCAAAGGCGAAACCAGCGAACAACAGAAACCGAAAAGGGGATACGATATATTAAACCCAAAAAAATGCTAATCGCTGGAAGGGTCGCGTCGCTTTGGAGTGAGGTAAGCTACAGAAACATAAACCGCGCAAGAAACGGCAACTCCTGATGGTTTCCTTTTTTTGTTTTTCGTGCAGGGCTTTTGGCTGTTCAACCGCGTCATCTCAATTGGCCAACCCCCTGAGTTTGGCATGGAGTCGCAGGTGTTCATTCCCGAAAGGAGGTTGCCACAGAAGGTTGTTGTTAGTTGGCTCCTACTTTGACGTGGCAAAGACTTCGGATTTTTGGCGGGACCTTGCTCTGGATCTGCCTAAAATGAACTGACTCCGAACTATACTTCAGTTGCCCAAAGGACCCAGACATGTAAAGTTAGCCTTTTGGGGCCAGGGCCCAAAGAGAGCGGAAAGCCTGCCATTCCCTCGCCAGTCCCTGAAAAACTTTCCCGACAAGAAAGGGATTCAGACGGTGCCGGTCATGAAAACCAATGGGTTGTTGTCATGTCCCCAAACCCGCTAGACCAGACCAGGCAGAACCTCAACACGTTACCTCGTTGGCTTAGGGCTCATTTCTCCCTCGGTTAGTCACTTAGTCCTTGGGTCTTGGGGTAAACAACCTTCAGGGCAATTGTCTAGGGAACCTTTGATGTTTCCGTGATGGTTTCCACTACCCCCAAACCACTACGGGCACCCAAGGGAAAACCATGGTATCTATATATATATATGTGCATATGCCACCTATACAGTGCCATAGTAGTTGTATATGCCATTACACCCCACCATCTTATGCTAAGAGCCACCTGAAGCGCGGGAGAATGCAGGAAATCTAAAGGGGGCAAAAGGGCAAAAACAGTCAACTGACTCATGCAATGTCAAAAGGCAACTTATGATGATTGGATGCTTCCGGAGCAAACAACAAGGGGCTGCTTTGTCAGGTGAGCCATCGTCAAAACCAGGTAGCGTGCTCCACCCACCATGAACAAAAAGAATCGAGCCGGCCGGATATCCGCATGGTTGGCTGTGAGCCACATGTCCAATTTAGCATAACTAGCTGAAAAAAACTCTTTGTATGACCTCACCCTCGTAAGATTGAACAAAAAAAGCAACAGCGATTAAAACATGACCACCAACAGTTGTAACAACAAAAGCTACTATGACATGTCAAACATTGACTAGGTCCTCCAGTAGAGAGGTTAGAACAAGGGTACCCGTTTTTTCTATAGTCTATTTTAGTAGGGGAACCCTGCCCCAAAAAAGAAACGGTAACAGGGCACCTAGCAGGGGGACCTAGGTGAAGTCACAAAGACTCTTCGCTTTGCCAAGCAGCCCTGCTGCAGGACCGCCGCTGCCGGCGGCTGGCGAAGAAGAAAATCACGGGCGAGGAAACAAACACGTGGATGGGTCCGCCCTAAAAAACTCGCTGCCGGACGAGTGGATTCAAAGCCCAGTGAAATAGTTAATAAGGTTATTACGTCCGCAAAAGCTGGAGAAGCTGCAAAACAGGCATGTAGCCTAAGTAGACTAGTGTCATCCTAAGGAGGCATTACTCATTCTTTCGGTATAGTAGGTAACCCAGGGCAGCAGCCTGTAAAAACCAAAAGGAATAGAGCTGGTTACCTTAACTGGGATCCACAGGGCAAAACATACACAGAAGCTGTGGCTTTGAAACCCACTGGTTAAATCCTGATATCTACCCTCCACAGATCAAGCAAAGTTTTTGTGAGAAAAGTCTCCTTCGGGACCTTTGGGTTCTTTTTTGTTCATTTCCAGCGGGGCGTAAGTGGTCAACATCCATGGTCGTCATTGGGGTATATGGGTCTGTCTCTTGTTGAGGGTACCACCCAGTTTCCGGGCCCCCCCAAAAAAGACACAGCGACGCAGGCAGATCAGGGAGACTCGGCACTGATTTGCTGGGGATATGAACCAAGCAGGGTGGCCATTCAAGGGATGAATCCAGCTGCTTTCGGGTTCAAGGCGACCCTGTTAGAGAGTTTCATCATCAGGATGGGACTAAGTCCATGGCACAACAAAACGACATTTCTCCGTGGGGGGACCTGGCAGGTTCCGTGTTTAAAGTCCCTGAGCTCCGAGAATGAGTTTTTGCCGCGTTCAGAACCGGAAATCAGGGACTCCAAGCCCCGGGCAACCTGAGTGGGTGCATTTTGTTTCTGATACCTCGTTTTTGTTTGTGGCCTTGAAGGGACACCAAAAGGAAACCCTTTTAGCCATTCTTGGTTGAAACCCAAAAGAGCGTTACATCCACCCTGCGCGCATCCGGAACCAAACCGAAACCCGACCGATCCGTCTGCGCGCCGATCGATCCGATCGATCGGGCATTCCGGCTGTGCCGTGCCTTTGCTGTAGGGATCTTTGGCGAAGGGGCACCCAAACCTGAGGATCTTCGGGCGTCGGCCAAGTTCACTAACCCCCTTTTCGGTGGCCCCATGTTGTGTCCCCCTTGTTGGGCGTCTTATTTTAGGAGGCTCACTTTTACTTTGCCAAGGTGACCTAAGGAAACAAAAGAGGAAGCATTGGACACCGCAACCAGCCACCACATGACACGAATGACATCAACAGCCCACTCCTGCAGCTTCCATTTGCGAATTCGCCCCCTGGAAAAACTCTCCATGTTCGAGTAATGCGTTCCCTCCAAAAAGTCTCTAACACCAACCACGGGAAAAATAAACACATATTCTTAAGCAACTGGAAGACAGCCCTTTCCCGCCCGAGCCAACCAAAAAACAAGAAAAAACGCGCCCAAACCAAATTCCGGCCCACGGATCATCACTCGACGCCGGACGCCGAGCCGCTGCACCATGAAGTCCGGGATCACCCGGTGGAAGTGGAGCCCATCGAAGAACCCCCCCTGCGCCAGGTCCTGACGCGCAGAAACGCGCTTCGTCCGGACAAAGCGAGACCTCGTCTTCTCGTCTTCTCGAAAGCGACCAGAAATGCCGAGGCCCAGGGACAAAGCCAAGGCTCAAGAGGAGAACGGGCATGATGAAGCCAGGAAACATAGCTGGGGTTCAAGATCAGTCTTTCAAAGCATTAAAAAGCCAAAGAACAAGATGACACCATGTGCTTCAAGTGGGCGACAAGTCCAAGTGCTGAAGTTCAAGATGAAGCACGGTGGTGGAATCGAATTGAAGCTTAAACCTTTTACTTTTAGGTACATCATATCATGATGGAGTCATGTGTTTCACTCTTGCGGTTCCTTCGGGAGCCTTGTCCCCCCCCCCCCCCGCACAATTCTTGGGGAGGATTCCATTAATACATGTCACTGGCTGGTGCTTGAGAAGGGTCCCAGCCCAAGAAAAGACACGCCGAACTGACCCAAAAGGGAACCCTCTAGCTGGGCTGAGGAAATGTTTAAAACAAAACAAGCAAACTGGATCGTGCGACCCTTCAAAGGGATCTTCAAAAGCAAACACAGATCAGATTTCTTTTCGGGTTGTGAACACCCAAAACGTCGGTTGTTCAAACCTCTGCTCAAGTGCGGAGTTTCTTGAAACAGCTTCAAAACCAACAGGGGGGAGCTATGTGACATATTCCTAAGCAACAAATGTGTTTCCCTGTGAAACCCATGGCCTCCCTTTCTTGCAACAAAACAAACCTGCGAAGGTACCGCCCCTGGGCCCTTCGTGTTTTTTGTTTTTACCGAGGCACGATGAAGTTCGAGGCGGTCACAGGCACCTCGGGATCCGAAAGGCCACGGAGCACCCCCTGAGTTCAGCTTCCATCTAATCTGAGCTGTCCTCAGCAGTTTTAGTGGGCTAAACGGAAAACCCCACTAAACACTAAAAAGCTGAGAAGCTAAGGAACCGGATGGCTGGGAGCCACCAAGTAATGGTTTCGAGCCAAATCGCCTACAAAAGCTCGGGAATCAAATCACCAACTGAGGGCTACCTGATGACTAGCTCGTAATCAAGTTACTCAATACCAGCAACCAGAAACTGAAAACCAATGACTAGAGGGGCGGCCTGAGTTCTACTTAGTAGACCCTTTGGTAGACATCATTTGGGTGGGGATTTACCCTCCCATCCCGAAACCTGGAATTTGATCAGGGCGTCCTGGAAGTCCACGTCCCTCCCAAAAGGAGACCTTCTGATTTTCATCGTGGGCTGGAGAGCCTGCCCAGGCATCTGGAAGGCTTCTTCCCGGAGGAGGGGTTGCAACCACGACAAGGAAACATGTTTGCCAACCACGGCAAGAACATAACCAACCTCGACAAGACACCTGTTTTTGTCGATGTTTGAACCCTCCCTTCTCCACCCGCCCCCCCTCCCCCCCCACCCCCCCACCCGAGGGCTCCGGATCATGGATCGGATCAAAGGCGCCCTGTCCAGAAAGATCTCGGCCACGAAGGTGCCTGCCGAGCCGCAAAGCTTGAAAGCCATCCGCTCGGGAACCCCAGCCTCAATTTGCCCCGAGCAAATCATCATAATAACAATAATGATAATGATAATGGTAATGATAATGGTAATGATAATGATAATGGTAATGGTAATGATTTTCATAATGATAACAGTGATGACCAAAATCGGAATGACAATAATAATGAAAATGATATCAAGGAAATGTGTGGAACAAAACAAACTTTCCAGTACTGATAGATGCCCGTGAACACCAGGTGGAAGCTAGTCTTAAGCAAATGGAGGTTGATTGAACAGCTGGTTGAATGGTTTAAATGAATCCAAAGCTGGGAGTAAGGATCCCCAAGAAAAAGGTAAGCTACAGGTTGGGTGACCCTAGGTTGCACAATTCCTCCATGTTGGTTCAGCCATCCCCTGCAGCCCACAAGGATTCGTTCCAGTTACCACTGTCGTAGGAAACCAGGTATCCTTACGTGATGGAATCTATGTACAAACTGTAGAGGTAACTGGAAGCACTGGGTGGGAAAAAAAACGTATGTGCCATGGTCAAAATTCCTAAGGCCTATGCTGAGACTTCCTTGAAAGAAATCCAGTGGCTATTTAGGATCCTACCAGGTTGGATGACCATCTTTGTCTCACTTCTCGAGACAGAAAGGCCCGGAAAAAAAAGTAACAAACTCAACTTTTGTGTTCACTAACACAAACCGTCCCAAAACAAAACTGATGATTCAACAACTCAAAGGGCGAAGCTGTGTCCAAAACAGCCGGCGGAACAGCCCGCAGACGACCAAGTCCGAGTCCCAGAGCTCGACGGCCTTCGCTGGTCTCGAAGCTGGCGCTGGGATTCGGAGCCATCGACGCCGCGAAGCGCTACGCCGCGGCGATGGCGGAGCCCGGGCTGGTGGTGGCTAACTTGGGTGCTGCAACTTTAGTGGAACACCCACCTGGATTTCAACCAAAAAGTATTATTGTCTAAAGATCCAATAGCAGTCAAGCTAAGGGGTGGTTTCCCATTTTACATCTACTGCAAGAACCACGGATTCAGTTCCAAATCCTAAACTCCAAACCCACCAACTTGGGTTTGCTTGGCTCGTGCTTCTTTGCTCTTTGAAGCTGCGGGACTCAATTGGGCTTGAGCGCCTTGTCCTTGCTCCCTGCCTCACACGCCCATCTCAAGCAAACCTCCCCATCTTCTGAGGAGGGATGTGACATCCTAATGTCCGAGCTGAGGCTCGAAGGACACCAGGTCTCAGCACTTGGCCATGGCTCAAAATCCAAATCGTACCACTGAACGTCCCAATCCCACCTAAAACAGACTAAAATGGGTGGTGCACCTGGCCCCAAAATGGCCCCATTGGTTTTGACCCACAGCCACTTGAGAACCTCTCTTGGGTCTTGTGACTTCCGGAAACTCTGGACTGGTTGTTCCGGAAAAAGCCCTTCTGCGAAGGTTCCCCTCAAAATCTGTCACTTGGCATGTGTTTGAGTTTGTGTGCTTTGGGCACTGCAAAGATCAGTTAGCATTCTGCCCCTTGCCAATCAGAAAGAACGACTAGCCTAGTTGCCCAGCAAAAGTGGCAGAAAACGGAAGCAGCTGTTCTTGAGGTTGACGACATTTCGAGATCTTGAAACATGGGCAGATCGGCCATTCGCAATCCAGAATCCTGAGAAGTTTCAAGTTTGTGCTGTTTAAAATTAAAACGCCACACGTCCCCACGAAGCTACAGGTCCAAGATTCCCGCACGCAGCTAAGTAAGAATTGCCCAAGGCAATTCCAGACCTTACAGCTCAGCCTCCGGGGAGACTGGGCAAATGGGGTCGCACAAACTGAGACTGAGAAGCTCATCCACCCATGCGCTGCCTTGAGAAAACCCAAGGCAAAGTGTGCGCCAATGGAAAGCCAGTGATTAAACACCTTAGCTAACAAAGTTGAGCTTGATTTCGGCGCCTGGTTTGGTGTGGAGAGAAAAACAAGTTCCGGATCACGTTTTAGGACGTTGCAAATTGAAATCCGTTGGGCTAAATGATGTCCACCAGCTATTTTTGAGGCGATTCAGACTCCCTGTTAAACATCATTGAATCATAGCCATTGTGTGGTTCCACCTTGGTTTCAGAGAGTGTTTGCTTATTTGGGTGCCACTAGAGGTGAAATAAAGCATCACCTGCAAGCTCAAAGCGACAAGAACAACGTTGTCATCAGTTGGCAGCACGACCCTTAGTAAACACTCGTCATGCATCGTAATTTGATTGACGTTGGAGGGGGAGCAAAATGGAGCGAACATTTTCAAACTTGTGGGGATTTCCCACTAAACCACAACAAGCCAAAATGTAAAATGTTTCCCAACGGCAACCATGGTACAGGAAGCCCTGATTAATAAATCCCGGGCTGACTTGTAGGGAAACACCGCCCTAGTGCGCCAGGTTGACTCCAGGACGCGGCTACAGCGCACACCTTTTTCGCCCGATTCGAGCCCGTCAGTGGCGGGATAGCATCTGATAGAACTCGTCGAAGGTGATCTGAAGGATGCGATGGCCACATGAGAATGAATGATACAGACCTTGCCTGTATTGGTTGCCAAACCACTTGCCAAAGAATTGGAGAAACCAATGCGGGTAAGTTCTTTGCTTTATTTTTTTAGGTGCTTTCATGGCCGGTCCGGACCCGCCGAGGGTGCGGTTGGTTCTGTGGCTTGACAAATTGCGCCAGCTGCATTAGCTGGAATGGATGAAGCAAATGCATCTGATGTGTGCATTCTGGTTGACAAACCGCCATCCAAATCAGCACCAGGTCCGTGAAACCAGCAAGACGGCCTGCGTATTGTGAACCCATTGAACCCACATGGAGAAACATCTTCCCCTCATTACCAACTGCAACATGAGCTAAGACTGAGCAGCTAAATCTGAAAATTAACTTGCTCAACACCAAAACTGCAAACATGTCCAATGCGGAGTGTACGAACCCAAAAAACTTACCGCCCCAAGAAGCTTTCCGGGGACCTTCTTGGGCGGCAACAAAGCCAACCTCTTAAGGGCGAACCAAAGGCCAGCGGGGATTTGTGGCCAAAAGCAAACCCACTTCCCGGCCAACAGCAAGATCCAACGCTGGTTCTGTTGATTCGGACAGCTCCATTTTGGTTTTGAAGGTCAACCTTCGTCCTGAGTGAACTGCCCAAAAAACAAGTCCACACTTGGCCACTAGACTGGTCCAAGCAACCATGACCCCTCAAATGCTCCCATGAAGAACCCCGACCCCTCAGGGGCCCTTGAAAGCAACCAGTGGGCCCAAAACAATCGTTGGACCCTTATACCATTTAAGAATTATGCCCACGACATCCCAGGCATCCCGGAATCCCGCACCTCGCCGCTGCCGTTCCTGTCGCAGTAGCTGACCTCAGCCAGTCAATTTTTCTCACTCGGGGATGCTCAGAATGCCAAAGGGGACCCAGAAAGGTGATCACTGTTGGGCCCTATCCCCCGCTAAGAGTTTAACTTTTAGTGGGTTAAATGAAAGCTACCACTAAACACTAGAAAGCGGGAGCCACCAAGTTTTCTGGGTTGCCATGCCCAACGAACATGGGCCCCCAAAAGCGGGAAACCCGAAACCGAAAGGTCATCTCAGGTTGATTCGCTTTGAACAACTGAGCATGGCCCCCGCCCCCGGAGCTAGGAAAACGAGTCTGTCCAGAGGACAACTGGAGCTTGAAACTCCCTTCCAGGCCGGCGGTGTCCGTTTTGCAGGCGCGGCGCCCATTCGAATCTCCGACTCCCCTCCGCTCCATTCCATCGACTGAGTGGGTCGTGTGGACCCAACGAGACGAGTGCTACAACAAGAGGCGCCGTTCAGAGAGGTATGCCTCAAGCTATGAGGGGGAAATCTGCTTAGATCGATCCCGGTCTTTCCGCTTCCCCCTCGAAAAGAGGGATTTGGGATTTGAACCCATTGCTGTTGTAAGCACCTGGGAAACTACCGGAACACCTTCACTAGTCTGAGGGAAGCTGAGTCCTTGCCGCAAGGTTGTTCAAACAGTTTTGCTCAAGCACAGTGTGTCGGCAATTCCCTTTAGTTTCCCTTCAAAATATGCTAACCCGTGCAACCCGTGCAACTCATGTTTGCAATACACTTCAAGCCGTTCATGCAATCCCTCTTGCACTCCTGGGTGGTTTGGTGGTACTGGCTGGTTTCCCATTCCACAAAAAGACATTTACCACCAACCCTCCCAAACAAGAAACGGTAAAAGGGCAGCTGAGGTCCCGCGCCATGTCGCGGAGCTCTTCCACCGAGAGCTCCAGGCCGAAGCCGCGCACGGCACGGGTCAGGTCCTAACCGAACCGAACCGATCGAACCGAGACGAGCACCGCTGGGAGAACAAAGGCAGAATGTCTGTATTCCCTGAACTACGCTGACATGTTGCATTCTCAGGAGAACATGTAGCATTATTCACTTTCCCAAGATAAGCCTCGCTCAGGCTCCCTGGTTTGAATAACCCAAACCTGAGAAAGTATGAGGAAGCAACACGGCAAAATGGGAAACACCCCGAAAAAAGAAAAAGAAAAGGAAGACATGAAGAAACCCGGAAGATCCAAACATGGACAAGTGCATCACCATGCATCACTACCCCGCTTTTTGCGGCTGGGAAATTTCAACAGTATGCTGGGCATTTTGACGGACCACGCGCCCGGACACTGCCTGTCAGCCTGGGCCGGCCTAGATCTCCTCTGCATTTGGTGCATTTTTTCCTAGGTTCCTGCTACATTTACCCACCAAACCGACTCTGCCAAACACTGACTCCAAAAAAATGAAAAAACAACTCAAACAACGGACAACTTGGTTCCTCTTGCAGGTGTTCAGTCACTTTTTTGACCGCAGTGGCAAGAGGTGTTGGCCGAGAAGTACGTAAGAAACCAGAGCCGCAAAGCCTTTGCGGCTGCATGGGCCAAAGCACGAAGTGGAGAAACCTAGCCACAGAAATCAACCAGAACAACTAGGGCCAGCTATTGTTTACCAAACCAAGCTGAAAAAGGAGGAACACGATAGCCACTTCCGCTGGGCATCTGCCCCGTTTTCCCGGGGTGGGAACTACGGAAAGAACTTTGAGAACCCGACCCACGTATGGATCTCGTGACACGCACAAAATACGAGCGTGACCGAGCGGAACCAGACCCCCACCAGTCGAAAACAAGGCTGGCACTCGTTTTTGGTGGTTGACCTCAAAGGCATACGCGCAAGAAAAACAAGGAACATGAGGCACTGGGTGCTTTAGGGCCGCTTCTTGTCACCCCGCCCAAGGTCGTATGGAGGGCCTCGATCGAGTTGGAAACTTCCGGCTCAATCACAATACTCTTCCTGTATTCCCGGATTCGCTGAGCTGGAATGTGCAAGTCCGGGCCGGGGTGGGGGAATCTAAATACGTTCTGGGATTTGGACAGTGCAAATTTGCCGGAGTTTCAACATATGTGGCCTCCATTTGCTTCAGCCCCCGTTTTGCTTTACCCAGAAGCGACAGATTCCCTTTTAAAAAACAACAAAAAAACAATCCGACATCTTAATCAACTTTTTGAAGTAGACAGCATGGTTTGAGAACCCCCAAAGGGAAGTTTTTCGGATCACAAAGGGGCTCAATTCGGGTCCGAAAGCTGTTACGCTCCTCGATGTCGATGTGGCCCTTGCGGTTCTCATCCAGCAGCCGCCAGGCTCTCCTTACGCTCTCCTGGGCAGTCTTCAGCTTTTTCAATTCCCAGAGGCTCCTTTGGGCCCTGTTGCAAACAGGGGTCATTGTTTTAGACTGTTTCGGGAGACAAAGTAAGAAAATCGGCCTGTTTCCCTGGAACCCACTTCGGCAAAATGGGGCCAGTCAGACGGCCAGGTTTTGAGACCCCCAAACAGTGGGGTGTCTAATGTTCGCGTGAAAGCCCCAGGAGCCTCTGAGTGAAAGACTTCGCATATGCCAAGAGGTGCAGCAAGTAGGCCTCACTTCCTGAACAAATTTGGCGAGTAACCAACCTGTTGGTCTAAGCCATTTTTTCCATTTCCAAGTTCCAAGGCCGAGGTGGCCGTGCTAGGAGGCAAATTCAAGAGCGCCCCCGTCACCTGTTGGTCTAAGTCACTAACATTGTATCAGGAACTCAGGCACTGATCACGGAAAAACCGCGCTTGGGCCCTTCTGTGGGGCTCTTTGGCCAGTCCGACGTGCCCAGAGGCCCCCGATTGATTTAGGGCCTTCAAGCAATTCAAAGCCCCGGGAGCCTCTGGGTGTGAAAATACATCGCGACGGGACAAATAGGGAAAAGGCCCAGAATTCCCTACCTGGCAAGAGGCAGACACCCTCAAATTCCACAGCCCCAGAATGGGGCTAATGATGGCTAATGGGTCACCCTTCCAGGGCACGAAGCCCAAACTCTAGAGGTACCTTCCAACCATTCTTTCTACGGATCCTTCTTTCTGCAAGACCTCCGGAAACCCAGGGAAAACGGAGCCGGTTGGAAAGAACGATGGTTGAAAAGAATGGTTGGAAGGAATCAACCCCTAGAAAACCCCCTCCAATCAACCAGGTGTTCCGTTTGGAGAAGCATCGCTTGCTTTGAATTCACCCTGGTTCCGAAAGCCATGGGAAGGTTGCCCAGCAGCCCGTTCGAGTCTTTCGTGCAAAGAACCATCCAGCAAAAAGCTGGAAAACCAAATTCAGGTCATGATTTGCTAGGTCCTCTAGTAGAGAGGATAGAGTAAGGGTACCCGATTCTTTTCTGTAGTCTATTTTAGTAGGGGAACCCCCCCCAAAAAAAGAAGAAGGTAAAAGGGCACTACTGGGAGACCTAGTGCTAAAAGGGGCATAGCCCCTTACCCATCAGATGAGTCATAATCCCTGTGAAACTCTCACGTCCTGAGTGGTTTGACAAATCCGAACTTTTCATCCACTAAGATGGTCCACACCAAAACGACACTAAAGTCCAAGAACGCAGGCAGCGAATAAAACAGGTAGTCTCACCTATTGAAATGGCCTGGATCACCTTGGTCGTCAAGGAACCAACTGGGGATTGGGAACGAGCCGTCCAGCCTGAGAACCAGCAAGTCTTAGAAAACATGTTCTCACCAAATTCCCCTATGGCCAGCCATTTCGGGTGGGGTGCATGATGTAAATTGCAAGAACTTGCCATGGAAGCACGGCCTCTGGAAGTGGTCGCTCAGTTTTATTGTGGACAGCGCTGATGGGCTCAAGTTGCTACACTCGAGTCTTACATATTTGTTCCTCGTGTTTTGGAATACTCTCCGGTCCACCTGGACCTCACCAGAGGGTCCCTGTAAAAGGAACACAGTCTTCCAGGATCAGTCAGGTTTCATGCTGGTGGATGGGAGGCTAGCTTCCCGCTATTTGGTGAATGGGATGGCTTGCTATGGCTGAGGAGGAGTTTCCCATTTGCCCTCGACCAGAACCAGCGGCTTCAAATCTCCCCGCCAATCACCCGGAAGGGACAGCGTCCTGCGTGGGCTCCGTCGCGCAGAGCAGGGGCGAGATGGCGTCCATAAAGCCTCCAGTAGCGGTTGATGCCCCCAGGCATTTTGCATAAGCCAACCATAAACCAACCACCACAAAACCATGGTATTTTGCGGTAAAGCACAACAAAATCATTGTGATTTACAGTAAATCAAAGGGTTTCAGCTGGTTCCCTTACTTACGTTCACTCCCGACTTGGAGGACCTAAGTCCAGGTTTCACAACTTACCTCACGAAGCGGCTTTACACTTTGCCGCGCTGGTTCCCCTTCAGTGGGTACCAGGGTTGATGATTGTGAATGGACAAAACCCGCGCCGATCGGCACCAGCTGCTGGCCGACAAAGCTGTAGTGGAGTTTGCTCACCAACACTGCCAGCACAAAGTTTATCGTTTGCCTCCTTCAGTCGCAGTTGCTGTCTCCTCTTCATCCAACTGATTGAAAAATCATACTCAGATGTGCACAATTCATATTTCACTCCTTGTCGTGATGAAGAGGTCGTGGTACTGCGTTTTCATCATCTCATACGTGTAATTCTCAAGCGAGATGTTTCTCAAGGACAGTCTTTCTCTTTGCTGATCTGACAATTCACTTTGGATTATGCAAAAAATGTGCAATGAGGTTGTCGCTGAGGGGGAATGCGTCTCGGTGCCTTGTCTGCATGCCTGTAAGGTACTACCTCAGTACTTCTGGATTGTCTGTCTGCAGCAGATCTGGAGGCGGTGGTCGTGCGCCAGCGGCTTGCTGGTGCGCGGCAATTCTTCTTACATTGGCCTCTTGGACTGAAGCTATGAACTCTGGTGACTGTGCCGTATGAACTAGCATCAGGTCCATCCAGGCTGCATTCAATCTCACCAAGAGGATCTAAATTTTGATGTAAATATGAGGAACTCGGTGTTCTGCCTCCTATGATTGAAGAAACTGAGGAGTCTGTATAAGTACACGCTGGTTGACCCTTTCAGGAAGAACTTCTTCAGCGTGTTCTTGAAATAGTTGACTCCTTCGTCAGGATCTTGCACGAGGTCGTTCTGGAGGACGGCCTTGTACATATGAGCGTCTCCGGTGAGGCGACTCTTGAGAAGTGGTCCTCTCTTGGATGCTTCAATGTTGTGAAGGTCACCCAATCATCTACAAGTTCTTCATATCGAAACCAGCTGACTCTTCCGTCGTACGATGGCGGCTGCTTGGCGGTCATCAATAAGTTGAGCGTCTCTTCAGTGTAGCCGGTTGAACGGCCAACACTTGAATAGGCTTCCACGAAGCCTTCTCCATCGGATGACAGTGTGTTTGGGTCTCTGCGGAAAACCCGCTCCGCTACCACAATTGAGACCCACTGCCAGGGGTACCGTATCCCCGAAGGGAGCTGGTACCTTGTGGTAGTAGAGAACGTATTGGCAGGTCCCTGGACCTATTCTGCAAGAGAGTCCAATATGTCAATAGTGGAAGAACTGAGAATGGAAGTCCCTAGTTGTGCAATGGATACCTGCAAGGCGCTCTGCTCGGTCCTTTTGTGTTGGCTGCAGGATGCAACGGTACTACAAGATAGGGCCTTGAGCCAAATAGCATGCGTGTGGTGCAGGGTCAATTGCGAAGCAAAAGCAACACAGGGGGGCAGGGGCTTATGAGTCTTGTGTACCCAGCCGCCGCGCGCGCTGTTTCTCTGAAGCTGCCACGCCGCTGCGCAGGACCGCAGCACTGCAGTGACTTTGCCAAATGCAAGCTAAAACAAGTGCGTCGACGGTCTACCAGCCCCTCGCGTGTTCGAGGTCAGCAGAGCGTGTGCGACGCTGCCCGTGCTTTGCACTCCGCGATGCGTCAAGGAGGCTGCCGCTGGGGCAGAGCTGATGGTAGATACCAATCAATGCGTCTGGGATGCTACCGGCAACACTCTGCCAGCGTCTGCTTTTTGTCAAGAGATCCATTACATTCAAGGACTCTGCTCTTGCCCACTGAGCGCGCCTGGCAACACACCCAGGCGCTTCCAGCACGCGGAGGCGCCGAACAAGATGCGCTTGATATACTGCAGGTGGCACGCGCACGTGCAACGTCCACCGTTCGTCTAACACCCACTCAGGCAAGATTGAAGGAAAGGCTCTGCGACGTTGCAACGTGTGCGAATTGCTTCAGGCACTGCTCACTGCCTCTGGCATTCTGCCAGCATCTCTGCAACGAGGCTGGGATGCCCTTAGGGCCGGCATTTATTGGGTCGCTTGCTCTTGACTACGGAACACGAGTGCAACACTTGCGCGCGGATTTTCGCCCGGACTTACGCCTTAGCGTTGTTATCAAAGCGGACCAATGTCCCAGTGAACTTGCCAAACAACACTGTCTGCTGGGACGCTGCAGTTCACATCTCCAAAAGCAATCTGCGGCGTAGATTTGCCAGACTTATCACATGCAGCTTGGGGACCAATGCGGAAAAAACAAACCCTGGCCAGCACATGCATAATGGGGCTAGCCTGCGTGCTGACGCAGAGGCTAGATTGCCATCGTTGCGTCTTAGTTTCTTTGCTTTGGGGAACCTTATGCCGGGGCAAGGTCCGAAGGGACCACACTTGTATCAACACTGGACCCAGCGGAATAGTTGCGCCAAGGGTGACCTGGAAGCGACCGCAAGTCAGGCGGCATCCATTGAGTTGGGATCACGTCGTGGAGAACGAGGTGTTCGGTCTACAAGTCTCGCCGGTCAGAAACTCCACCACATTCCAGAGCCGAAGTCAATATTTCGCGGCCTAGACTTTGCGAAATTGCGAAAGTGAGCGCTGGTGCAGACAGGTAATCCCCGTGTGGGAATTCTTCCACTCAAGCAAGCGCCCAGCTTCTCCCATGCAGAACCCAAAGTGCTAAGAAAAAACTTCATTTCAAAAATTAACGCTTTTTTGCGGAGCTCACCATTTTCTGTAACAATTACATTTTCTTGCCTTGGAAGGCAGTGCGCAGCAATATTCAGGCAGTGTCAGACAGTGTTTCAGCGACAGATTCCGGGTTATACAGTAATACTTATACTTGGGCATGCGTCGCATGGGGAACGAACGCCTGAATAATGTTTGGTTTTCAACTCGTCGCGACGTGCCAGCGAGAAGTTGGGGCTCATGCAGAGGTGGACACACTCGGCTGCTTTGGGTCTTCGCTTGGGACTTAAGGCGCAAGCCTGAAGAACTTGAGTATCTGGCTCTGCCATACAGGGCAGGCGCCAGCAGTTCAATCGAGGGAGGGCATCAGCTTCGTGCTGGGCCAAAGCATCTTATTGGGCATGTCGCATGGAACGGGCACAGACGCATGATCTTGCCCTGCGCAGTGCTGTGTTTCCACTTGCGTGAGTCATTGCAACGATGACGGACGAGCTCCTATATATGGAGCCATTTAGCATCACAATGGCTCATGCTATCTGCCTTCCCCGGCAGAAGAAGAAGAATCATGCAAGCTCGGTCACGATGCAATACACGCACGCACGTTTGCCCAGCGAGAAAACACCAAGCATTTTAGTGAGCAACTGCACGTATGAATGCAGGCAAGGCCTTCCTGTTCAATTTTGGCATGATTGTGCCCAATATTGGACCTTATTTGCCATGTCAAGCTTGATGTTTTCAGTTAAATTCCAAGTCCGAACTCCTTCGTCTAGCAACTTGACATTTCCTTCCTAAGTTTAGAGCAAAAATCAAAAACAAATCAACCAAAGCATGCCTGCAAATGTACCAGTGCATGCTCACGAAATTTGGATTCCAAAACAATGGTGGAAATACGCGTCGAAATAGCGGAAGTACGCGTCGAAATGGCGGAAATTCGCGAAGCGTATGCCAAAGTTGGGATAGGATACATTCATGTGTTACCTTGATTTGCCGTGATTTAGCGTGAGTTGCTCGCTTGAGAGTTGTACCAACATTTTGACGCATGACGTATGCCTCTCAGAGCAACATTGGCCTTAATAAAGCCTAATGTGCCTTCTCAGGGCAACGCTCGCGAATGTTGGCAAATAGCACCAACATTGGAGTGTCTGGGAATCCTGCGCAAGCCTTGCGGGTCAAACCAGCTTTGCTGGAGCCAGTAGCAGATTCATCGGCCGCAGTCCAACTGCCCAGACCCCAGTCAATGCTAATCGGCCCACGCTGGCTGGACCAGATGATAAACCACATCCGAAACCCACTGAGCAGTGAAACCACCGCCAAAGAGTCAACTGCATGGGTCTACGGCTTAAATCACCTGTTGCAGACATGGGTAGGGGGGAAGATCTTAGAGGGAGGGGGGGAAGGGGGGCAAAGATCTTAGGGTGGAAGAGGGGACGAGATCTTGCCGGGAGAAAAGCCCAAGGGAGAAGTCTATACATGCATCATAAGCAAGAAGTATGTTTCAACCTTGGTTGAAAGCTTGTTTTGCAGGATCCTCAAAGGGGTCCTGCAACAAATTCCTGTCAAGATCCTGCAAAAGACTTCAGACATAAAGGTTCAAGAAATGTTGCGTAAGCAGATCTTGCACAGAAGTTTCTGTAAAGATCGAGTTGCTTCAAGTGGATCATTGGAATCAGCAAGTCGATTCCAAACCTCACTTCCCGCGAAACTTGGAGAACCAAACTTCGCGCTTGCCACTGAGCTAGTTTTCGCAGCATATAGTTGGTGGTGCTGCTAGAAAAGCGGTGGTGTCCTTTATTCGGGGATAACCCAACACGGCTCGTTCAACCACATTCCCTAACTACAGGCAGGCTGGCAATTACGCATGTTTCTGGGGTTGTGGGACATCCCGGAAACTACCTCAGGCCTGTGCAGTTTTGGACAAAGTCAGCACACATGGCTCACATGGCAGTTAGCGAGCTCTGACGTGACGCGCGTAAGCAGGTGTGCTTATGATGTGCCAGCCCAGCGTGGGTGCAGCTCTGATGATCGGGTGTGCTCATCATGTGCCAACGGCCGGTGCACCTCTGACGTGACGCGGGTGAGCCAATGTGCTTATCATGCGCCAGCTTTGACGCGAGCGGGCGTGCTTGTCACGCGCCAGCGTGCATGCAAGCTCTGACATGCTTATCATGTACAGGCTACGAGGATCACGCGCAATTCTGGATCTCTGCTTTGAGCGCCCCCCCGCACGCCTGGGGTTTCCAGATACTGCAGGCAGTTTCATCTCGAAAAAGGCCGAAGTTCTCGCATTGAGATGGCCACTCAGTCGGTAGGCTCTTTTGCGACCGGGGACTTGGATACATGGCTGGCGCTTTGCTTTGCTGAGCTTTGTGGATTTGAGCCCTGATTTAAGCTGTCTCGGTACCACTGCCTGGTCTGGCCAAAACCATGGAAAGGATAAGGTCAACAGATTGGTGGCCACACACTCCCAACATGAAACCCACAAAAAGAGTCACTTTGATGAACATGGTCTTCCAGGAATTCCCAGTCAGCTGCCATGTAGTGGGAGGGTAAATTCACATGGGTCTGTGCCAAAATTGGAATGATACACCAGTTCCTTTCGTTGGCCAATCACTGCCCTGCGCAAAGCCAGAACCCTCAATTTATTTTGCAATTCATTTGGAACATTGTTCAAGGACCCTGTCCCGCTCCGCCACGTCAAGGTTTGACAAGCTCGCAAGGGTACCTGCGAGACTGGCGCCCATGGACAATGAAACATGCAATGTCCTTTACTTTCCTATTGCCGGGGTCACAGAGGTCACAGGAAAGGGTGGGAGAGGACTGGCCAGACTGGGGCTGAGAGGCGGACCCTCCAATATCCTGTTTGCAATTTTAATGTTGAAGGGGGGCGGCCCCAGCCGCGCCAAAAGCGAGGGTTTTAATCGTACACTCTGGAAAAGAAAAAACATTCTGTATTGAAGCTACACACGGGCTTCATAGCGGCTTGCCGTGACCCAAAAAAGTGTGGCCAATGACCAAAAAACAGCCCGAAAGATTGGGAAAGCAAGCCCGCGCGCGCTGTTTCTCTGAAGCTGCCATCTGCAAGGTGAGACACGTTCCACTGACCCTGGGCCGCGAATGCCAACTGCAGTGTGCACCAGTACAGCGCTGCGGCACGTACGGCCGCTGCGCGTGCGGCTGCACGAGAGCTACAATGCATTGACTTTGTCAAATGCAAATGCAAGTCCCCCGCGTGTTCGAGGTCAGCAGCGCATGTGCGAGGCTGCCCGCGCTTTGCACTCCAACGCCCGCCTCGCGATGCGTCAAGGAGGCTGCCGCTGGGGCAGAGCCGATGGTGTCAAGATAATTACCAATCAATGCGTCTGGGATGCTACCGGCCACACTCTGCCAGCGTCTGCTTTTTGTCAAGAGATTCATTACATTCTGCTCTTGCCCGCTGAACGCGCCTGGCAACGCGCCGGGGCGCTTCCAGCACGCGGAGGCGCCGAACGAAATGGCATGTGCAAAGTCCGCCGTTCATCTGGGACGCTGCCGGCTCACCAGGTCAATGCCCCGCAACGTTTCGAATGCGCCCGTTGCAAATCCTGTCACAGCCTCAGCTTTGCTTGAGGCTGCTCATCATCGGCAGCGCGAGCAGCTGAGGCACAGGAAAGCACTCTTGCGGCCCCAGTCAGCTTCGCTTGAGGCTGCGCATCAGCAGAAGCTGTAATTGGCAGAGCCACTGCAGATCCAGCCACGCGCTGGCTCCCGAACCGACACCAAATATGCCCAAACAGTTCAACATCGCCCAAAACTTGAGTTTTGGTTTTCTGGAATGAGAGCTTCCAGCGCTGCCCACATGTTCCAAGCGAATCAAGGAGGACAAACAGCCTTGCCAGGGGTCGGAAAGGGCTTCGCTGAAGGTCACGTGAGTGCCTGCTGCAGGCTTTACGACCCGTGATACGCTCGCATCAAGCGCCGCGTCAAATCCTGCGCAATCTTTGCTCATCCTCAGCAGGGGCGGTAGCACATTTATCGGCAGTCCAACAGGCTTACCCCGGCGCATGCTTGCTAAGGTGGCCACGCGCTAGCTTGCAGTTATGAGAGTAGCCTCCCATTTTGGGCACAATTCTGCCACTCAACCAAGCGCCAAGCTTTTAGCTCGCACAACCCTGCATGTTGAGAGCTGGCCAGCGCTGCCCAGACGTTCCAAGCGTATCAAGGAGGGCAAACATTGCTGAAGGTCACGTAAGCATGCCTGCTGCAGGCGTTGCGACCCGTGATATGCTCACAGCAAGTGCCGCGGCACATCCTGCGCAAGCCTTACTCATCGGGTTACTCATCGGGGCGGTAGCACCATGCAAATCTGGCCAAGGTTGGGTGCCCGCCCGAGCTGACATATGCCCAGAATGACCAGCATTCAGCGGCAAGCAAAGCTGTCTCTCACAGTTTGACAAGGCGCTACAGCGCATGGCGGGACCGAGAAAAGTCGTTAAAGGTCATGCAAGAGCCCTGGCTTTACGACCGACGCCAATGCTGTGGCAAATCCTGCAAAAACCTTGTCGCTGCGCGAGCAGATCTTCTGACAGCCTTACCCCACTCAATTCTAATCCGGCCGCAAGCTGACATTCCTGTCGGGGGGTCTTTCACGCGCATGCTGTACCCAGAGAACAGTCCCCATCTGAATCTGTGAGAATCCAGCGACGGGGTTTTGAACAGGTTGTTCCGAGGGGCTGTCGCAGACATGGAAAGGCTTGTGCTGCCAAGACATCTGAAAGTTGGATGGGCTTCCCGGCGCAACATTCGCCGAAGAGCCGCTGCAAATCCTGCGAAAGCGCGCCCCAGTGGCAGAAGGCAGGCGCAGAGTGGCCGAAGGCAGGCGCAGAAGTCGCCCACCTGGGCGGGGGGCTGGTGGTAATTCGAGATAAAATCAAAGTGGCTGGACGACCCTGATTCTGAGCTGAGCCCAGAGCTGGCTCGGTGGCTTGCCAGCTGTGCCCGAGACTCCACATACGCCCAAATCCGCACCTATCTCACGGTCTCCGCACATATGTGGTGCATAGAGAATCGACCAACATTGAGCCGACAAGCAAAGCTGCCTCTCGCAGTTTGACAATGCGCTTCTAGCAGTGTGCTTACTAGTGACTTACCATGGTTCCTGCCTCTGCTAAATATTTTGTAAAGTCAGGTAAAGCCTTAGTAACAAGTTGTAAGTGCTTATAAACAGTGTAAAGTGCTGATTGGGTTAATGCTCTTACATAAAAGATAGCTAACATGTGTAAGTGTACTAGTTAAAGTAGCTAGTTAAAAAGTAGTTAGCTACAGGATTAGCTAACTTTTGACTTCTGCTTAGCACACTTCTTAATGGGCTAGTAAGGTAATAGTAAGGTATGATTTTTTCTTGCCTTCAATAGTGCCGCAAAGGGCCAATGCAATCTCAAATGTTGTTTGTAACGGTCTGGGATTCCTTTACCATATGATTTGCGCACCTCTTTGAGGCATGCAGCTTTGGCAGTTTGCTGCCTCATTTTGTTTGATAGTAAGCCCATTGGGCTATGGTTTTGTTATCAGCCTGCACAGGCTCGCAGTTAACAGGGCATCGCTGCTTGTGTTGCAGCATGCCTGTTCAGTGCTTCATGGAGTTGTGCAACTCTAGAGAGCAGCAAGAAGCACCTGCCCAGCACATGCGCAGCACAAGGAACGTGCAGAGTTTCATGACCAGCAAACGAGGCATGACATTACAAGGCAGCCGTCACCAAGCTGCTAGTGCTGCAGCCCCATGCCATGGATGATGCTTTGAAAGCAGAGATTAATGCAGTGAGATGTGATGAAGGGCTTCACATCAACAGAAAGTGCCAGGTCATTTTGAGCAAGCTGCAAGCTGCAGGCTTGCTGTGGGAGCAGAAGGTCAACAGCTTTGACATGCATGCCAAAGGAGCCATGGTTTTGACCATGGGGTGCTTGGTGGACAAGCTGAGTGACTCCTTGGCTTTTGAAATGGCAAAGGAGCCAGGCCAGAAGCAGACGCAACTGCAGGCAAACCTGGAGCTGGTAAGCGCGTCAGAGAACAAAATTGCCCCAGTGCTCTCCACAGAAAGATATTTGACAGTGGCTTGCTCCCATGTGGGCATGTTCAGGAAAACAGTGGCAGCAGGCACTTGCAGCGCAGAGCACGAAGAACTTGCCAGAGTCAACAATGGCCTGCTGACCTTGGACAGTTTGCTTTCAAAGTATGCAGAGCCGGTCTTAGAAGCTTTAATCAAGGAAGGCTGGACATGGAAGGTGATCAGCGCAGAAGTGGAAGAACACCTTGAGTGGCTCCCGGGTTCTTGCAAGGCAGCTTGAACACTTCTCAA
This sequence comes from Effrenium voratum, assembly GCA_963377175.1. NCBI lineage: Eukaryota > Dinophyceae > Suessiales > Symbiodiniaceae > Effrenium > Effrenium voratum. Next base: position 214,067 of record CAUJNA010000243.1, on the reverse strand, counting down.
CAGGTGGCAAGCACGCCAATGAGCTTGGCTTTCTGGTACAGCAGGAGCAAGGACTTGGATGTTGCGATTGTCCAGACCGCAGCCTGCATGCCACTCAGGGCTCACTATGTGCCCATGATTGCTCAATGGGTAGCAAAGTATGGTGGAGGTGAGGAGTTCCCTTTGGTGAAGCTTGCAGAGTCCATCAGTCACTGGCTTGCATTAACTTAATACCAAGGCTGGTTTGCTGTGAGCTGTGTAAGGCAGACAAGCTGGAGGTGCGCTACAGCTGGGGGAGGAATTCAACAACTTACCCAATGCTGAGGACAGCCCTCATTGCCACACAGCTTACTTCGCCCAAAGCTGTCCAGAGAGATGGCTACGGTAGGCTGTTGAGCAAAACAGATGTGGACAAGCTCAAAGGCCAGGCTTTCGGCAGCATGGTCAGTAAGGCAGAGTTGCTGTTGGTGAATGCTTGGAACTTGGCATCCAAGACACCATGCTTGGCATGGGACAAGAAGTGCTTGGCCTTGGGAAGGTTTATGTGCAGATTGGTCCTGTTCATGCTGAACAAGCAGGCAAAGGCAGGGAGAAGAAGTCCTATGACAGCCTGGAGCAAATCAACACTCTGTTTTCAGAGGACTGGTCTGTCATGGTGAAGGATGGCAAGATTGCTCCTGCTGCGCTTGCGGCCAGTGGTGCTGCATCTTCTGGCAGCAAACCCCCTGTCCCTTTGCAGAACACAGCAGACCCTAAGTTCATTGCGATGTCTGCCAACCCTCACTTGGAAGTTGGCACATGCTACACCAATGCAAAGTATCCTGGCCAAATGTTCAAATTTTCTGAGATGCAGGCTTCTTTTGCCAAGATGACGCACGCCCCCTTTTGTTTGGCAGCTGTGACAGTGGATGTGCAGCATGATGAGCTAAAGACTTGGAAAGTCTGCTACTCGAAAGAGCCTGCCCTGATTGACGGCAGCATTTTGACGAAGATGCAGCCAGCGAATTCAGAGCAGCTCCAGGTAGACAAAGCCAAGGCAGTGCTGCAAACTGCCATCTATGACTTGTACTTGGAGCAACCTGCCTTAGAAAGACATGCTTGTGGCAAGTGCTTTTAGGAATTGTTACATGTTGCTTTGTGAGGGTTGCTTCACCGTGCCTGCAAGCCTCCCAGGAGTCATGAGTCTGAAGTCTTGATGCCAAGCAGCAACCAGATCTTTGCCAGCAGTAGTGTCAAGAGAGGTGGACTGAAGTTGTTACCCTTCAAAACAGTGGTGGAAGCAAAGCCTGACAAAAATGCAAAGAATGGTGTGGTGCTGACTTACCCTGGCCTGGAAACTAAGTTTCAGATTGCGCCTTGCAAAGTGGATTTCAAAAAGGAAGCTGGGCTATTTGTGCCATTCAACTTCATCAAACACGCACCTGAAGGCGAACAGCATGAAAAAGGACGGCATTACAATTCCACTGTATAGGAACAAGAGGCCCCTTGACAGAGGGGATGAGCTGCTTTTGGACTCAGTGTCCAGAATGCTAGACAGTGCTTGTGGGAAGAAGGCAAAGAAGTCTTCAGCATGAAGCTGCAGCATATAACGGTGTGTCTGAATAAAGGGGCGCAAGCTGTGCCTGCAAGCTTTCTTGGAAGCATTGCATGGGCTTGCAAGGAGTTGCGTTGTGTGCACCCAGTCTTGGTCACATGTTGGAAGCTCGTTAGTTTTGGCAGGCTGCTATAGGCTCAGCCTTTGGCAGGCTGTTTGGCTTAGCCCGCGGCAGGCTGATTCCTTAGCCTTTTCAAGCTGCTCAGGTTCCTTGGGCAGGCTGTTTGGCTCAGCCTTGCGGCAGGCTGATTCCTTAGCCTTTTCAGGCTCATCAGGTTCAGGGCTCAGCCTTTGGCAGGCTGTTTGGCTTAGCCTGCGGCAGGCTGATTTCTTAGCCCTTTCAATCTCATCAGGTTCGAGCTCAGCCTTTGGCAGGCTGTTTGGCTTAGCCTGCGGCAGGCTGATTCCTTAGCCTTTTCAGGCTCATCAGGGTCAGGGCTCAGCCTTTGGCAGGCTGTTTGGCTTAGCCCTTTCAGGCTCACCAGGTTCAGGGCTCGGCTCAGCCTTTGGCAGGCCAGTTGGCATTGCTTATTGCTTGTGACAAGTTGGTTCCTTAGCCTTTTCAGGCTTATCAGGCTTAAGCACCTTGGGCGCATGATGCCTGATACGCCCCAGCTGTTTTCTGCAGCATCTGCGTCAATAGGCTGGTGGGTGCTTCTTAGTTAGCCACTGCCTAGCCATGGCTGGGAAGGTGGAAATCACGAGGGCCGTTGCCTTGACTTTTGATGGAACCACCCAAGCAATTCCTGCAGAGCTACTGCGAGATTTTGATGGCACCACATTCCTGGTGCTAAGATGCAGGAGCTGAAAGCCAAGAGGCTGGCGGCTTGGCAGAGCGTCTGCCTGGAAGAAGCAGAGCAGGAGGAAGACAATATATTTGGCGGTGATTGCAACCCCAAAGAAACAAATGCTCCTTCAAAGAAGAGGCAGAGGGAGGATTGTGTTGTCACTGTGGATATTTTCGGAACTGATGTCAAGGTCTTTTGTCCTGGCAAAAGGATGCAGCAAAATGATGTCCAAGTTGCACTGGATGAGAGCCAGCTCAGTGCTGTATTCCAGCTTTTGAAGGCAGACTGCCCAGCAGCACCTAGCAGCAAAAGGCAGTATAAGAAGTCTGGCAGATACTCTGCCTTGTCCAAAGAGGATGAGGAAGATGAGGAATGTGAGTAGGGCGCAGGTGCACAAGCTCAATGGGAAAAAGTCCACCAGACATGTCAGAGAACAATGCATGTGTGTTGCTGGAGTCCTGGAAGCAACCAAACACAATCCTCCAAAAGGTTGCGGGGCGCTTTGTTGCCCAAGGTAGCAGATGTATTTGTGTGCGCTTTTAAAGAGCATTGAGTCAGCCTCTTTAGGCTTGGTTGCAGCTCAGCCTTATCAGGCTTGTTTCAGATTTTTATGAGCGCTGTGACAAGGTATTCGTAAAGCTTGCACCCATCACAGGTTGGATCACTGCACAAGCATCTTGACAATGTTCAGCCTTACAGGCTTCATATGGTAAAAGCCGCATTCATGTTTACACCAGCAGACATACACTCTGGACCACACACTGTTCAGCCTCTTAAGGCTCCTTTCATGCCACTTTGTTTAGCCTTCTCAGGCTCCATGCGTTTTTGTGCGAGCTTGCTTGGGACAAGTGTGCCCAGCACCGAGCAACATGGCTCAAGATGAGGAGAGCTTCGCGGAGCTGGTCGCAAGGCTGCAAGTGGCCGGCCCAGAGCCGGACAGGGAAGCCATGGAGAACACAGGAACGAGCCCGGTGGCTACAGATGCTGCAGAAGACAAGGCTGCAAAGGCCGAAGAAGAGATGGCTGACGCCACAGAGACAGAGGTGGCACCAGCCAAAAAGAGTCAAGAAGAAAGCTGGCCGGAGCAGGAGAAAGGCCAGGAAGAAAGCCGGCCGGAGCAGGAGGAAGGCTGGGCCTGGAAAGAAGGCCAATGGGCCTGGTGTATAGGCAGCCAGGATTGGGCCTGGCAAAAGCCAATGGCCTGCGCACCCCCAGTGCGTCTGGCCAAGTGGTGCCGGGGACTGGGTGTGGCGTGATGTCATGTGGGTACAGCTGCAGGCGCCGGAGGACAAGCCGTAACGGAGCGGGGATGGCAGCCGCACGCAGGCATGATAATGCCGCAGGAATGGCAGGGCCAGTGGTTTGTGCCACCAAGCCCAGCGAGTGGCGAGGAGGAGGAAGCAGTAGACATGCTGGACCCAAGCAGCCAGGCTGTGCAGGATGAGGTCATGCCAAGAGCCTTCTCGAAGTCCTGCGCATGCAGGAGGAGGCCGAGGAAGAGGAGCGAGCAGCCAAGCGGCAGAAGTCCACGGAGAAGCCCACGGGGAGCAATCCCCAGAAGCCGAACGCAAACCAGATCTACCCGCAGGACTTGTTTGCACCGCATGTCCGTATTTCTGAAACTGCCATGCATGCTTTTTGCCAGACCAGCTCAGCCTTTGTTTTGCAGGCTTCTGGCTATTTTACCCAACCGAGAGCAATCCATTAGGAGCAACATCCATACTGATCTGTCTCATTTACTAAAAGCAACTCTTAGGATGATCTTGCTGTGTGGGACAACCTTGTGCATAGTTGTGAGGTGTGTTTTAGCCTGGCAAGAGGCTTCATCCAATGATTTTTTTTAGATCTCACCAAACGGACTTGCATCAGGACAAGAAGAAGATCAACAGAGGCAGCGGCTGGAAGATGAAGACAGTTCCGCTGGTGGCGCACGTGATAACGAGGACTGGGGCCAGGCAAAAACAGCTGCCCGGTCGATGTACGACGAGCCGGCGATGCAGCCATGGGTGGACAAGTGCATGCAGCAGATGAGCACGTATGGCCGAAGCGACCGCTGGAAGGCCTGACATGACACTGTGGAGGAGGTGGAAGAAGGACAAAAATCCAACTGAGTATTTAGGTGCATGTTTAGCCTACGCAGGCTTTCAATCCATGTTCAGCCTCGCGAGGCTACATGTGGAGCTTCAGCCTCATCAGGCTACACATTTTCATGGTCAGCCTCAACAGGCTATGTTTGGATTCAAGATCAGCAGTAATTAGATGCTAACAAAGCAGATGACACTGAGACATTATCAGCCTTGACAGGCTATACAGTAGTGCTCAAGCCGAACCTACTCACAATTTCAAGATGGTTTCCACACGATTGACATGGTTCAGCCTTGGCAGGCTTAAGCAGCGCCACTCAGCACCACCAGGAAGCAGGAGGATTCATTTCTTGAGTATAGAATTAATCAGAAATGCCTAGTGTGAGTCTACACATTTAGCACAGTTGCAAAAGTATACTGAAACAGATTGAGGTTAAAAACAAAATAAAAAAACAAAACAAACAATAAAAAACAAATGCCAACGTGCATGACAAAGGTTAAGAAACATGTGATGGTTACTCAAAGTCACACTGGAGTGATGATACCACTGTCATAAATCTGAATTGAGCACCAACCGAGTGAAGTTTGAATTCAGAATTCTGAATTGAAAGATCAAAGGCATGATTTCTCAATTATAAAATCTGAATTGCAAGAACAAGGGCATCAATTTTCACTTCAGAAATGTGAGTTGGAAAATCAAAGGCAAAACTTTCAATTCAGAAATCTGAATTGAACAACGAGGTTGTGAAATTTCAATTCAGAAATCTGAATGAAAAAAAAGGTTGTGAAATTTCAATTCAGAAATCTGAATTGAACAACAAGGTTGTGAAATTTCAATTCAGAAATCTGAATTGAAAATCAAGGTTGTGTAATTTCAATTCAGAAATCTGAATTGAAAATCAAGGGTGTGTAATTTCAATTCAGAAATCTGAATTGAAAAATCAAGGGTGTATAATTTGAATTCAGAAATCTGAATTGAAAATATCAAGTGTCTAAAGCCTAAATGCAAATTTGCTGAAGTGGAAATGTAGCTCCATGATTTCCAATTTAGATTTCTGAAGTTGGAACTCATTATGATTAGACCGGTCGACACACCAAATTGATAGTGCATTTTTTATGTTTCATGTTTGAAACTGAAGGATAAGAGATTTACTTTGGTATTTTGACATATGACTCCATATGTTTCTCACAACATTCCAGTCCTTCGAGACTTAAATTCTTGCCTCGTAAATTGTGCATCATGACATTGTTCACCGGCTGTGGTTTTTGGGGTTTGGTGTAGCGCCTGCACATTTCCTAAACTTGCATGTGTTTTTAAAATTTTCCTTGAACTTGCACATGATTAGTATGGCTTTAGACCAGTTATGGATGTACAGATGCACCAGCTACACAAACACAGAGTGTCATGAGTGTAGCAGCATCAGCACAACCAGCCCACATGACAGGTTGCAAGGTAAGTGCGGGCGAGCAGGCTGCATGTCAGCAGATTGAGCTTGCATCTTGCAATGGCTGCACAGAAAGTGGCATTTGTTATAGCTGCATGTGCTGAGTTGTCAGATGAGTCAGAGAAAGAAGGTTTACAGATTAGGATGGTCTCACAAGGATGGCCTTTCACTGGGACTTGCGAACTGCTGCATAGATAAATATGAGTTCTATTTCAGACGCAGTTAATCATTCATCCAAGGAGCATTGCACGGGCTTCAGTGTTTTGCATTTGTTGGCAATTTAGTTCAATAGGTTTTGAAGCATTGCATCTCCACAGACAGATTGTGCATCAGTTTTTTTACATTGTTAAACTAGCAACGTGAAGCACAGCATTGCTATAGAGACACGTTCAGCCTTTTCAGGCTGTTGGTTTTTGTACGTGTGCAATTCAAATCTTTTCAGCACATTTGTTTTGTTGGTGGGAGGTTTGCCTTGTGATTTGGATGTGCTAGGGCCTTTTAGGATTCTGCTGCACTTGGTTTGAGGGCTGCGTGTTTGCAGGAGGATCCAATCAAGCTTGCTCTTGACACTTGACACCGGTAGCTATTTCGGCGGCAGGTGTCCAGGCTTCACCTTGCTCTAGCAATGTGGTCGGTAGCTGACATGGAGTCTGAGCTGGTGTCTGCAAGCCAGCTCTTGCAGGCACGGCCAGGCCATGCGCCTTTGATGCATGGGCTGGGCAGCGCCCTCAATGGCAAGCTTGACGGGCCCTCCCAACTTGTTCAGTTGTATGACTTGGTCAAGGGCAGTGGCCTACCCGATGCCATGAAGAATCCCTGCTGCACATCTTGGATATGTAAGGTTACAGCAGTGCCACAGCAGGTGGACTGGATCAACCACTATCTGACTGCAGGGAAGCATGAGAAGCTCGGGCAGTGCAGCCCTTATGAGGGTGCACATGTAGTGTGCAAGAGGCTGAGGCTGATGGGAGTCAAGAGCTTGAAAGAGTCTTCCAAGAAGGTTGTGACCGCTTTGCTCATTTCTTGTGAGCTGGCAAGAGGAGGTGCTTGGCCTAGCCATGAAAGCATTTACCTTCTGAGCCAGCATGTGGGCCATTGCTTTCTGACATGTGCCACTGCCGCTCCACCTGGGGCTGCAGCCTTGCAATGCTATCCGGCAGACCCTTTCCAGCTACCCGAAGCTCACTTGCAGGCTTCATATGGTACTGACAAGCCTGTGGCCAAAGTATACCCGGAGATGGCAAACCTTGTGCAGTACCATGTGCCTGTCAGGTCTATTTCTGCCAAGGTGAGAGGTGCCAAGGTTGAGGCCCAGCAGCATCAAGCAACGAAGAACTTTGCCCATGGCGACAGCTGCTCCTCAGCTTTGGCAGGTGGCAGCTCAGGACATGCTGCAGGGCATGCTTGCAAGCTTCATGCAGCAAAGCAAGGATGTCTTGAATGGTGGCACCTGCAACCTCCAGTTTTTGACAAAGAGCACCGGTAGTTTGCCCTTGGTGCTGCATGTGTTGAAAATGAAACAGATGATAGTTGCCTGACAATGCGCACTCACCAAAGCTGGCATCTGAAAACAACTTCACGAAGCTCTTTCAAGGCTGGCAGACATCCTTCGTGCCATCTTGTTCTGGCGCAAATAGATTGAGCCTGCGCATGGCAAAGCAATGCTTTGCAGGCAGGGCACCCTGAGCAGCTTTGTACAGCTGCACGCATGCAGCTCACTTTTTGCCATTGGCTGCGGCCCATTCCTTCCACTCACCTCTGCTGTAGAACTTTCTGCCAGAAAAGCCTGGCTTCCTGCATGCTTTGCATCCATTGACGTTTCCCCTGCACCGGATGCATCCCCATGAGCCAGAGGCTGAAGGTGGCCCCGCGGCACTGGAGCCAGCTGCCGGGACTCTTGCCACTGGTCTTTTCATGACTGCAGCTGGCCTCTTCATGAGGCTTTTGTTCTTGCCAACCTTCTTGTTCTGGCTTGAAGGAGGCTCTTCTTTGCCTGGATGGACTGGAAAGCAGTCATCTCCCAGTCCTCTCAAAACTTCTCTTCCTTTGGTGCTTCCTCAGCCTTATCCTCCGGCTCAGCACTGGCTCCTGGCTGCTCGTCCTCAGGAACAGCTGGGGCGTGCTCTTGCTTTGCAGGCATCTCTTGGTCATCAAGAACATTCCTTCTTGATTGCTTCTTTCAGTTTGTGTGGATGACACCTAATGTCTCTAGCTTCTTGATGAAGATGCATGTCCCGCTCAGCGCAACAACTTTTGCTAGACCCGCCAAACTCGCGTCATCTTTTCACTGGGGTTCACGCGCCTAATAGCAACATAAGCCTTTTCAGGCTTCATGGGGGGGCAGCAGCATTGAGTGTGTTTGTGCGTGTTTCCTGTGTGTTTGTGTGTGTTGCCAGCATGTTGTGCTCTCAGCCTTGTCAGGCTTCGCAGATGACCAAGCAAGCATGTTGCAAAGAGAGTGATGCTCCTATTCAAGCTCAAGCCTTGGTCCCCACCAAGCAATGTTTGATGGCGGGGGCATGGCAAGAAGGCTGGGCTGGCTGCCTGAGAACCCACACTGGTGGCAGCGAGATGGCAGACTGAGCTGGGAGGTGTATGAAAATGAATTGTATTTCTGCATTGTCCACAGTTCTGGCTGGTGTGAGTGGCAGCTTGGCTGGCCAGTTCTGATGGTTTTAGCATTTTGTTCGCTTGGTGGCAGCACTGCATCTGAGGATCAAAGGGGAAAACATGCTGGCCAAGCAAGGCATTGCTGACAGGGCAGTGCAGCACGAGCTATTGGGCCAAGTTCGTAGATGAAGACAGCACGTGCGCCTGCACGAACTAAGGCGGGCGAGACCACGCAGCAAGCCAAAGAAAGCTTGCTTGCCCTTTAGATTTGCCCATGGCAAAGAAAAGTTCCCAGTTGCAGCCATCAGCTTTGAGGCAGCACTCAGCCTGTTCAGGCTTGTCATCATTTAGCTTCTTCAGGCTTTTCAGGATTGAGACAGCACTCAGCCTGTTCAGGCTTGTCATCATTTAGCTTCTTCAGGCTTTTCAGGACTGTATACCTTTCATGTGTTGCAGCACAAAATAGGCTTCAGCTATTCAGCACTTGACACTTTTCAGCACTTGACCTTTGCAGGCTACTGCCACAGCAGCAGGTTGCAATGGCCGATGCCTGTGCTCCCATGGGCAGCCAGCCAGTCTTTGCATTGTTGAATTCTCAGTATGGTGTGAGGCACAATGCGTTAGCCTAGCAAGGCTTGCTCTCAAACTTCCTGCAAGGAAAAAGCACATCAGCCAGACGTTGACCGGAATAGGCTTTTGAGCGCAGGAACAGCATCTGGAAGGCTGTGGCCAAGATGGCTGCCGTGCTGCAGCTGCACATGCTCAGTCTTACAAGAAGCAAGCATGCAGTCCCTGCTCAAAACATGACACTTATACAGCAAAGACAGCAAGAAGTCCCTTCCAACCGTGGGCCCGCGTACTAGCATGCTGGCAAAACATGCTTCCATCCCACATGGCTCAGCCAAAGAGCAGCAAGCCATGGATCGTGCTGCTACAAAGCCAAAGGCCCGCTTGGCAGCCCAGGGTGGCAGGGAAGCCAAGCTGCAAAGGCTAAACTCCTTGAGGAGATCCATATGCAAGCAAAAGTGCCCTGCAGGCCATCTTGTCCAACGTAAAAACAAATGGCCTTCCTGATTTAATGTCTTCAAAGAATATGACGGAGGCAACGAGGGCCCAGCTCTCCAAGAACAATCTGTATGGGCCCTTGATGCAGCAAGTGCATGCAGTGGGCACCTCTGGCGAGACAGTGCAGTTGTGGCTGGTCAATGGGCTTTCCTCACTGGCAGCATCATTTGCTCAAGGCGGGTCTTGGGCTTCCATGCTTCAGACCACGCATGGAAGCAACCCAAGCTCCCATACCAGGCCGTGGGACTTGGTCTTATATGCAGATGAAGTTGTCCCAGGCAATTGCATAGCTCACAGACTCGCTTCTAATCTGCAACCAGCATGGAGCTGTTCTTGATTTTTGTGTTGTTGAGCCACAGGGTGCAGCCAATGTTGTAGGGGTGCTTTATGCTTTCTTGCTGGGAGGGCTATCAAGGAGAGGAAAGCTTGGGTGATATATGGCCCATTCCTTCAGCTGAAGCAGCTCCTGGCCTCAGAAGACAACTGGTTCTTACTCGGGTGTGTGAGGTCTTCTACTGCCCACACTGTGCAGGCTAACATGAGCCAAATCATAACATCAGGCTGTTTTTCAAATTCGGAATGTTCCTGGCTGATGGCAGTGCAATGAAGTACATATACAGCTGCAAAGGAGATTCAGGAAGCAAATTTTGCGTGATGTGCCGAAATGTCAGAGCACCTCTTCAAGAGGAACTTGAGGATGAGAATGACATGCTCGGGTCTGATGTGTGTACCCTTTCACAATGTCAGCTTGCAACAAACCAGGAAGTGCTGCAGGCTTACCAGAGGTGTGCTGCCAACCAGTCGGCCATGAGCAAGAGAGCATTTGATGACTGGCAGCAGGCGTGTGGAGTCACACACGACCAGCATTCGCTTTTTTTGTGCAGACAGCTGTTGGACCAGAACATCTTGCAGCCAATCAGCCAGTGGTGCCACGATTGGATGCACGCAATGGCTTCACAGGGGGTTATGCAAGTAATGATATACCTGCTGTGTGCAACACTGGGTTGGGAAAGTATGGAGACTTACTTGAAGCTGTGGACCTTGCCGGCTACTTGGCAAAAGGCTGGCGAAGGTCAAAAGCTACAAGGAAGCCAAGGAGTTCAAGTGCAGCGCGTCAGAAACACTGAGCTTATGCCCTCTTCTTGCTTTTTTGGCCGCGCATGTGTTCGTGCCCAAGGGCAGCCATGTGCTGGAATGCCAAGCATTCCTCAGCATGAATCGGGTCTTGGAACTACTACAAGCTTCTGAATTACATTACACGAAAGTTTCACTGGCTGTTGCATCTAGCAACACACTGCAGCTGCATGGCGTTTTGCCCTCTTGCTGGTCACTGGAAAGAAAGCACAAAGTATGCTCGCGATATGCCACTGCCACCACAAATTTGTCTGTCTATGAGCAAAGCATCTTGGAGGACGTCCTTGCGCATGATTTGCACTCACTGAAGCACACCGCAGTGTTCCAGCAGTGGCAGCAGGGTGCATGCCTAACGAAGCCTCGCGCTGCCAACAAGAAGCTGGCCCTGCGCATTTGCATGACCTTGCGCATGGGCATGCCTGCAGATGACTGCATCCATGTGGGCAACCAAGCCAAGCTGCGAACTGGTGCTTCTTGTCAGGCAAAGGATGTTGTGCTCATGGCTGGCAGCCAGCAGGGCCAAGCTTGGGAGGTTGCAGCCATCTCCCTGCATTTCCAAGTGGGCAGTATTGTGTACAGTATTGTTTCTCCCTTTACTCTTGTGGAATACTGTGCAAAGACTTGCTCAGCCTTGGTCAAAGAAACAGGTGAGCTGATTCTGGTGCAAACAGCAGACTTGCTGACACCTGTCGCCTTTTGCCCCAGCAAAGATGGGCTGAGGGTGCTGGTGCCTTGGGCCCACAGGCCGTGAAATGCATGACGGGGCCAACTTGCAAAACAGCAATGTACTTTTGCATCGGCTGTCAGCCTTTCCAGGCTTATTGCTGCAGTGCTCTTGTTGACTCATGCCAGGCTCAGCCTTTTCAGGCTTGAGACATGTGCTGTCAGCCTGTTCAGGCTACACAATGGCATTCAGCCTTGGGAGGCTGTCAGCCTTTTCAGGCTTTTTGGCTCAGCCTTCATAGGCTTTTCCTATTGTTCTCAATGTGCTTGTCAGGCTCCGAAGGCTGCTCTCTAAGGAAATTTGCAACTTTCCCGGGCTTATATATTTGAGCTTGAGTGCTGACTAAAGTCTAATGTTCAAGCTTAGCTAACTACTTAGGAAACACTTAGTTAACTACTTAGCTAACTTGTTACCAGTGGTTAGCTAACCTTCATAACCATGCTAAGTCACTAGTAAGCACACAGCCGATCCAAGTATACTTATACTTGGGCATGTGTCGCATGGGGAACGGGCTCATGCGGAGGTGGACACACTCGGCTGCTTTGGGTCTTCGCTTGGGACTTAAGGCGCAGGCCTGAAGAACTTGAGTATCTGGCTCTGCCATACAGGGCAGGCGCCAGCAGTTCAATCGAGGGAGGGCATCAGCTTCGTGCTGGGCCAAAGCATCTTATTGGGCATGTCGCATGGAACGGGCACAGACGCATGATCTTGCCCTGCGCAGTGCTGTGTTTTCACTTTGCGTGAATCATTGCAACGATGACGGACGAGCTCCTATGGAGCCATTTAGCATCACAATGGCTCATGCTATCTGCCTTCCCCGGCAGAAGAAGAAGAATCATGCAAGCTCGGTCACGATGCAATACGCACGCACGTTTGCCCAGCGAGAAAACACCAAGCATTTTAGTGAGCAATGCACGTATGAATGCAGGCAAGGCCTTCCTGTTCAATTTTGGCATGATTGTGCCCAATATTGGACCTTATTTGCCATGTCAAGCTTGCAGGCATGCTTTGGTTGATTTGTTTTTGATTTTTGCCCTAAACTTAGGAAGGAAATGTCAAGTTGCTAGACGAAGGAGTTCGGACTTGGAATTTAATTGAAAACATCAAATGTACCAGTGCATGCTCATGAAATTTGGATTCCAAAACAATGGTGGAAATACGCGTCGAAATAGCGGAAATACGCGTCGAAATGGCGGCAATTCGCGAAGCGTATGCCAAAGTTGGGATAGGATACGTTCATGTGTTACCTTGACTTGCCGTGATTTAACGTGAGTTGCTCGCTTGAGAGTTGTACCAACATTTTGACGTATGACGTATGCCTCTCAGAGCAACATTGGCCTTAATAAAGCCTAATGTACCTTCTCAGGGCAACGCTCGCGAATGTTGGCCATTAGCACCAGCATTGGAGTGTCTGGGAATCCTGCGCAAGCCTTGCGGGTCAAACCAGCTTTGCTGGAGCCGGTGGCAGATTCATCGGCCGCAGTCCAACAGCCCAGACCCCAGTCAATGCTAATCGGCCCACGCTGGCTGGACCAGATGATAAACCACATCCGAAACCCACTGAGCAGTGAAACCACCGCCAAAGAGTCAACTGCATGGGTCTAAGGCTTAAATCACCTGTTGCAGACATGGGTAGGGGGGAAGATCTTAGAGGGAGGGGGGGAAGGGGGGCAAAGATCTTAGGGTGGAAGAGGGGACGAGATCTTGCCGGGAGAAAAGCGCAAGGGAGAAGTCCAATGGAATAATTGCAATGGTGATGGGAAACATCCAAAGGACAACTTCCAATGGGACAAACCCAAAAGGACGCAAATAAGAAAGCGGGCCCGCAATGTTGGCAGCCTGAGCTGGAGGCGTCAAAGTATCTGTACACATATGTGTATATATATATATACTGTGTATTGGGCCCTCCCCGAATGACCTACCTTTTGCGCATCAAGCCTTTGAATATACATGTTTCACTATACATGCATCATAAGCAAGAAGTATGTTTCAACCTTGGTTGAAAGCTTGTTTTACAGGATCCTCAAAGGGGTCCTGCAACAAATTCCTGTCAAGATCCTGCACAAGACTTCAGACATAAAGGTTCAAGGAGGACTGGCCAGACTGGGGCTGAGAGGCGGACCCTCCAATATCCTGTTTGCCATTTTAATGTTGAGGGGGGGCGGCCCCAGCCGCGCCAAAAGCGAAGGTTTTAATCGTACACTCTGGAAAAGACAAAACATTCTGTATTGAAGCTACACACGGGCTTCATAGCGGCTTGCCGTGACCCAAAAAAGTGTGGCCAATGACCAAAAAACAGCCCGAAAGATTGGAAAAGCAAGCCCGCGCGCGCTGTTTCTCTGAAGCTGCCATCTGCAAGGTGAGACACGTTCCACTGACCCTGGGCCGCGAATGCCAACTGCAGTGTGCACCAGTACAGCGCTGCGGCACGTACGGCCGCTGCGCGTGCGGCTGCACGAGAGCTACAATGCATTGACTTTGTCAAATGCAAATGCAAGTCCCCCGCGTGTTCGAGGTCAGCAGCGCATGTGCGAGGCTGCCCGCGCTTTGCACTCCAACGCCCGCCTCGCGATGCGTCAAGGAGGCTGCCGCTGGGGCAGAGCCGATGGTGTCAAGATAATTACCAATCAATGCGTCTGGGATGCTACCGGCAACACTCTGCCAGCATCTGCTTTTTGTCAAGAGATTCATTACATTCTGCTCTTGCCCGCTGAACGCGCCTGGCAACACACCCAGGCGCTTCCAGACGCGGAGGCGCCGAATGAAATGGCATGTGCAAAGTCCGCCGTTTATCTGGGACGCTGCCGGCTCACCAGGCCAATGCCCCGCAACGTTTCGAATGCGCCCGTTGCAAATCCTGTCACAGCCTTGCGGCCCCAGTCAGCTTCGCTTGAGGCTGCTCATCATCGGCAGCGCGAGCAGCTGAGGCACAGGAAGGAATCTGTGGAGCACAAGCACTCTTGCGGCCCCAGTCAGCTTCGCTTGAGGCTGCGCATCAGCAGAAGCTGTAATTGGCAGAGCCACTGCAGATCCAGCCACGCGCTGGCTCCCGAACCGACACCAAATATGCCCAAACAGTTCAACATCGCCCAAAACTTGAGTTTGGTTTTCCGGAATGAGAGCTTCCAGCGCTGCCCACATGTTCCAAGCGAATCAAGGAGGACAAACAGCCTTGCCAGGGGTCGGAAAGGGCTTCGCTGAAGGTCACGTGAGTGCCTGCTGCAGGCTTTACGACCCGTGATACGCTCGCAGCAAGCGCCGCGTCAAATCCTGCGTAAGCTTTACTCATCCTCAGCAGGGGCGGTAGCAGATTTATCGGCAGTCCAACAGCCTTACCCCGGCGCATGCTTGCTAAGGTGGCCACGCGCTAGCTTGCGCAGTTATGACAGTAGCCTCCCATTTTGGGCACAATTCTGCCACTTAACCAAGCGCCAAGCTTTTAGCTTGCACAACCCTGCATGTTAAGAGCTGGCCAGCGCTGCCCAGACGTTCCAAGCGTATCAAGGAGGGCAAACATTGCTGAAGGTCACGTAAGCATGCCTGCTGCAGGCGTTGCGACCCGTGATATGCTCACAGCAAGTGCCGCGGCACATCCTGCGCAAGCCTTACTCATCGGGGCGGTAGCACCGTGCGAATCTGGCCAAGGTTGGGTGCCCGAGCTGACATATGCCCAGAATGACCAGCATTCAGCGGCAAGCAAAGCTGCCTCTCACAGTTTGACAAGGCGCTACAGCGCATGGCGGGACCGAGAAAGGTCGTTAGAGGTGATGCGAGAGCCCTGGCTTACGACCGACGCCAATGCTGTGGCAAATCCTGCAAAAACCTTGTGGCTGCGCGAGCAGATCTTCTGACAGCCTTGCCCCACTCAATTCTAATCCTGCCACAAGCTGGAAAGGTGGACATTCCTGTCAGGGGGGGGGTCTCTCACGCGCATGCTGTACCCAGAGAACAGTCCCCATCTGAATCTGTGAGAATCCAGCGACGGGGTTTTGAACAGGTTGTTCCGAGAGGCTGTTGCAGACATGGAAAGGCTTGTGCTGCCAAGACATCTGAAAGTTGGATGGGCTTCCCGGCGCAACATTCGCCGAAGAGCCGGCAATTCGAGATAAAATCAGATTCGACCCTGATTCTGAGCTGAGCCCAGAGCTGGCTCGGTGGCTTGCCAGCTGTGCCCGAGACTCCACATACGCCCAAATCCGCACCTATCTCGAGGTCTCCGCACATATGTGGTGCATAGAGAATCGACCAACATTGAGCCGGCAAGCAAAGCTGCCTCTCGCAGTTTGAGAATGCGCTTCTAGCAGTGTGTGGCGGGGCCGAGAAAGGTCGTTACAGGTCACGTGAGTGCCTCCGGCTGGCTTTGCAACCTGTGATGCTGTTTTTTCACAAAAGTATAGCGACAAACGTGAACAAACTAATCGGCCACAGTCCAACAGCTTTGCCCCCATCAATTCCAATCTGGTCGCTGGCAACGTTGGCAGTATTTTCGCAGTAAGTCCTTCACGCGCATGCTTTGCATAGCTGCGTTCTTGCATTTGAGAAGGACACCCGTCCGAATCTGAAAACATCCAACGACAGGGCTTGAATAAACTGTTCCGAGGGGCTGTTGCAGACACGGTTGGATGGGAAGGCTTCTGAACCGGGGCAAGCCGTTGCAAATCCTGCAAAAGCCTTGCGGCCCCGCTTCCCTTGAGGCTGCTCACCATCAGCAGGAGTCGTAAGTGGCAGAGTCACTGCTGATCCGGCCACATTAATGCCAAAATCTGCATTTCGAAAGGTCCACGTAAAGGCGCTCGCGAATGTTGGCAAATAGCACCAACATTGAAGTGTCTGGGAATCCTGCGCAAGCCTTGCGGGTCGAACCAGCTTCGCTGGAGCCGTAGCAAATTCATCGGCCGCCAACAGCAATGCTATTCGGGCAACTTACCCTTTTTGGCAGCTGTCACACCGTGGGATAAACCACATCCAAAACCCACTGAGCAGTGAAACCACCGCCAAAGAGTCAACTGCATGGATCTAAGGCTTAAATCACCTGTTGCAGACATGGACGCTTGCCAGTACCTGGAGTCTCCATGACCCTTCAAAAATGGTTGGTCACTACCCAATTATTTTGGGGGTCATGGACCCATTTTTTGTTCGGGTCAGAAGGAGACTCTAGGCAAGTGCAAAACCTGCATCCGTAACGGACTCCGCCCGCCTCGCCGCGTCTCGGAGGCCGCCGCCGCAACGATTTCGTACCGCTCAATGCGTCGATGCTACCGTCAACACCCTGGCGCACTTTGGTTCTCTGCCCTTGCCAGCTCAACAGGATCAAGCAAATACTCTGCAATGTGTGCTCAAACACTGAACGCGCCTAGCAACGCACCCAGGCGCTTCTAGCACGCGAAGGCGCCGAACAAAATGTCATGTGCTTCAAATGCTACGGGTGGTGCGCATGTGCAAAGTCCACCGTTCGTCTGGGACGCTGCCGGCTCCCCAAGTAATGCCCCGCAACGTTTCAAATGCGCCGCGCGCTCAGGCAAGATCCAAGGAAATGCTCTGCACGTTTGCGAATTGATGGCATTGCTCACCCTTGTGAGAGGCAGACCTGGTGCCACATCTTGGATGCTGCTAGCCCCTTGAGGCTCTGTTAGCGTCCCCATGTGCTCGCGAGGCAGTATTTGGCCATGCCCCTGAAATTTTGCCAGCATCTCTGCAATGAGGCTGGGATGCCCTTAGGGCCGGCATTTATTGGGTTGCCTGCTCTTGACTACGGGACACGAGTGCGACACTTGCGCGCTGATTTTCGCCTGGACTTCTGCTTTAGCGTCGTTATTAAAGCGGACCAATGTCCCAGTGAACTTGCCAAACAACACTGCCTGCTGGGACGCTGAAGTTCACATCGCCAAAAGCAATCCACGGCGTAAATTTACCAGACTTATTAGGCAGCTTGGGGACCAATGCGGAAAAAACAAACCCTGGCCAGCACATGCATAATGGGGCTAGCTAGCCTGCGTGCTGAAGCAGCGATTAGCTTGCCATCGTTGCGTCGCTGTTTCTTTGTGTTCGGGAACCTTATGCCGGGGCAGGGTCCGAAGGGCCCACACTTGTAGCAACACTGGACCCTGCGGAAGAGTTGTGCAAAGGGTGCCCTGGAAGCGACCGAAAGTCAGGCGGCATCCATTGAGTTGGGACGTGGAGAACGAGGGGTTCGGTCTACAAGTCTCGCCTGTCAGAAACTCCACCACATTCCAGAGCCCAAGTCAATGTTTCGTGGCCTAGAATTTGCGAAGTTGCAAAAGTGAGCGCTGGTGCAGACAGGTAATCTCTCTGCGAGCGAAGCACATGGACCCACGTTCCGAAAGTTGCGCAGTTCTAAGCCAAAGCTGCCGTGTGGGAATTCTGCAACTCAACCAAGCGCCCAGCTTCTCCCATGCAGAACCCAAAGTGCTGGGAAACAACCCAAAGTGCAGAACGCAGAGCCGTTTCGTGGCCTAGAATTTGCGAAAATCAGACAGGTAACCTCTGTGAGACATGCACATGGACCCACGTTCCATTTTGAGTTGCGCAGATATGACCGTGGCCTCCCATTCTGGGCACCAAGCCAAAGCTGCCGTGTTGGAAAGTCTGCCACTCAACCAAGCGCCCGGCTTCTAGCGCGCACCTTGCGTCTTGCGAGGACAGCCCAAGCGCCCAGCTTCTAGCGCGCACCCTGCATCTTGCGAGGACAGCGCTGCCCACATGTCCCGAGCAAATCAAGGAGGGCAAGCCGCCTGGCCAGGGGTCGGAAAGGGTTTCGCTTAAGGTCACGTGAGTGCCTGCTGCAAGCTTTATGACCCGCACACACCGCGGCAAACCCTGCGCAAGCCTCGCTCATCGTCAGCTAGATTTATCGGCCCTCCAACAGCCTGGACCCTGTATCAACACTGGACCATGCGGAAGAGTTGTGCAAAGGGTGCCCTGGAAGCGACCAAAAGTCAGGCGGTATCCATTGAGTTGGGACGTGGAGAACGAGGGGTTCGGTCTACAAGTCTCGCCTGTCAGAAACTCCACCACATTCCAGAGCCCAAGTCAATGTTTCGTGGCCTAGAATTTGCGAAGTTGCAAAAGTGAGCGCTGGTGCAGACAGGTAATCTCTCTGCGAGCGAAGCACATGGACCCACGTTCCGAAAGTTGCGCAGTTCTAAGCCAAAGCTGCCGTGTGGGAATTCTGCAACTCAACCAAGCGCCCAGCTTCTCCCATGCAGAACCCAAAGTGCTAGGAAACAACCCAAAGTGCAGAACCCAGAGCCGGTTCGTGCGAAAATCAGACAGGTAACCTCTGTGAGACACGCACATGGACCCACGTTCCATTTTGAGTTGCGCAGTTATGACCGTGGCCTCCCATTCTGGGCACCAAGCCAAAGCTGCCGTGTTGGAAAATCTGCCACTGAACCAAGCGCCCGGCTTCTAGCGCGCACCTTGCGTCTTGCGAGGACAGCCCAAGCGCCCAGCTTCTAGCGCGCAACCTGCATCTTGCGAGGACAGCGCTGCCCACATGTCCCAAGCAAATCAAGGAGGGCAAGCAGCCTTGCCAGGGGTCGGAAAGGGCTTCGCTTAAGGTCACGTGAGTGCCTGCTGCAAGCTTTATGACCCGCACACACCGCAGCATCCATTGAGTTGGGACGTGGAGAATGAGGGGTTCGGTCTACAAGTCTCGCCTGTCAGAAACTCCACCACATTCCAGAGCCGAGGTCAATATTTCGTGGCCTAGAAAAAGCGAAGTTGCGAAAGTGAGCGCTGGTACAGACAGGTAATCTCTCTGCGAGCGAAGCACATGGACCCACGTTCCGAAAGTTGCGCAGTTCTAAGCCAAAGCTGCCGTGTGGGAATTCTGCCACTCAACCAAGCGCCCAGCTTCTCCCATGCAGAACCCAAAGTGCTAGGAAACAACCCAAAATGCAGAACCCAGAGCCGCTTCGTGGCCTAGAATTTGCGAAAATCAGACAGGTCACCTCTGTGAGACATGCACATGGACCCACGTTCCATTTTGAGTTGCGCAGGTGAGTGCCTGCTACAAGCTGTATGACCCGCACACACCGCGGCAAACCCTGTGCAAGCCTCGCTCATCGTCAGCTAGATCTATCGGCCCTCCAACAGCCTGGACCCTGTATCAACACTGGACCCTGCGGAAGAGTTGTGCAAAGGGTGCCCTGGAAGCGACCGAAAGTCAGGCGGTATCCATTGAGTTGGGACGTGGAGAATGAGGGGTTCGGTCTACACAAGAGAAACTCCACCACATTCTAGAGCCATTTCGTGGCCTAGAATTTGCGAAAATCAGACAGGTAAAATGTGTGAGATATGCACGTGGACCCACGTTCCATTTGCGTTGCGCAGTTATGACCGTAGCCTCCCATTTTGGGCACCAAGCCAAAGCTGCCGTGTTGGAAATCTGCCACTCAACCAAGCGCCCAGCTGCTAGCGCGCACCCTGCATCTTGCGAGGACAGCGCTGCCCACATGTCCCAAGCAAATCAAGGAGGGCAAACAGCCTTGCCAGGGGTCGGAAAGGGTTTCGCTGAAGGTCACGTGAGTGCCTGCTGCAAGCTTTATGACACACCGCGGCAAACCCTGCGCAAGCCTCGCTCATCGTCAGCTAGATTTATCGGCCCTCCGACAGCCTGGACTCGGCATCAAGTTGCGCAGTCACGACTGCTTCCCACGCTTGGCACTGAGCATCCACCGTGGCTCACGTGAAAACCAGAACAACTTGGTGAGGCCACGGATGCCCAACGAAAAGAACCGAGTTGGGGGAATAACCCGTGAAAAGGAGAAACCATACCTTGCCCGCGCTGCCAGCAGCAATTACATGAAAGAAACCTGCACTTCATGGCAGCCTGGCGGTTTTGCTTGCGGATGCCGTACTTTGGGCTCAGGAAACGCATTTGTTTGCTGAAGGTCACGTGAATGCCTGCTGCAAGCTTTACGACCCGGGGTATGCTCGAAGCCAATGCCGCGGCAAATCCTGCGCAAACCTTGCCAAACCTTGCGGGTCCAATCAGCTTCGCTGGAGGCTGCTCATCATCAGCAGGGGTCGTCGCAGATTTATCGGCTGCAATCCAACAGCCTTGCCTCCAGTCAACGCTAATCTGGCCACGCGCCAGCTCGGGTGCCCAAGCTGACTGCACATACGCCTAAAAAATGCACCTGAAGAGGTCTATGTAAATGTTTTCGAGTACATGGAGAATCGACCAGCATGGTAGGCAAAGATACCTCTCACAGTTTGACAATGCGCATCTAGCATTGCTCGAAGCTGCTCAGCAGGGGTGCGAGAAGATCTATCAACCACAGTCCAACAGCCTTGCCCGCTCAATGCGTAAGGGCCAGTAAGCCTTAGTAAGCCTTAGTAAGCCGAATTGAGTGCATTTGAGCCAGATAGTTGATTGCCATCAGGGAGCTCAGCAAAGACTTCTCTGCGATTTTCAGGCTCAGTCGCTCAACCCTGCATCTTGAGAGCCGGCCAGCGCTGCCCTGCCCGGACCCAAAAAAGGCTTTGCTGAAAGTCACGTGATTGCCTGCTGCTGGCTTTACGACCCATGACACGCTCGCAGCAAATGCCGCGGCAATCCTGTGAAAGCCTCACTTATCGTCAGCTGAACAGCAGCCAGTACCCAGTTGGCTTCACTGAAGGCCTGTCAGCCACTCACGTCGGTCTTGTCCCTTTGGAGGGGCAGGTCAGTCAGGAAAATTCGGCAGCTATGAGAGGAACATCGGCATAAACTGATTGCGAGCAACATTTTGGCAAGGCTGTTGTTGTTGGACTCCCCTGATGTGATGTGGGTTGAACCCCACATCGCATGTTTTGCTTCGACATTGGTCCCAAATATCTGCGCCTTACCCCCCGTGCATGCTAAGGTGGCCACGCGCTAGCTTGCCAGCTCGAGTACCTGATGCACTTTTTTGATTGGATCACAGGCCATGTGTCATACTGCCCTCAGCTGCGGCAAGGTTCCCAGCTTTTTCACAGCCACTGGTAAAAAGCCATTGGTCGAATTGTTCCCCGCTGTCAAAAGCCATCGATCAATTGGGGATTGGTCGAACGGTTCCCGACTGCTCACTCTCCGTCTCATTCTTGCGCGGATTTTCAACGGTGACAATCCGAGAAAGGTCTTTGTGAAAGGTCACGTGCCTCCTGCTGCTGGCTTTGCAACCTGTGATGCTCTCTCACAAATCGCCGCGGCAAATTCTGCGCGGCCCCAAGTCAGCCTCAGCTGAAGCTGCTCATCAGGGCCACGAACAGGTTTATCGGCCACGGTCAACCGCGGCTCAGGCATGATTTGCAACACTTTGTAAGAGTAAGCCTTCATGAGTGCATTTGAGCAAGATTGCCGTTTGAAGCAATCAGTGAGCTCAGCAAAGACTTTGCTGAGCTTTTCAGGCTCAGCCGCTCAGCCAAGAACAACAACTGGCCACGCCTGGGCTCGCGCCTTGCTGAGCAGCAATTGTTTGATGCAATTGGATTGGCTGCAGAAATAATCAAACTCGGATGGGAACGCTTCTGAACCGGCACAACATGCACTTGTGCAGGAAACGCCCTTGAAATTCCTGCGAAAGCCCCAGCCAGCTTCGCTTGAGGCTGCTCATAATCAACCGGGGCTGTAGCAATGCTAATCTGGGGCTTTCCAGCTTGGGTGCCCAAGCTGACTCCACATATGCCCAAATCTGCACCTCGAGAGGTCTATGTACACCTGTCTAAGTACATGCAGAATCGGCCAAAATTGAGCTGGCAGGCGAAGCTGCCTCTCACAGTTTGACAATCCGCATCCAGCGGCGTGCGGGGCCAAGAAAGGTCTTCGCGAAAGGTCACGCAAGTGCTTCCTGCTAGCCTAACACGTGCTCTCGGAAAGCGCCGTGAGGCGGCTTACCATCGGTGCGGAAGCCTTGGCCCACATCCCGTCCACTGGATGAAAGGCGGTAAGCGTTGCAGCCGACATACGCACCTCAAAAGGCAGCCAGGAAAGCTGCCACAGCCTGGAAAAGTGTTCACTGCGGATCAGGGTGTTGTTTGTTTCTAGTGTCGTGCCCCATGGTACTCCCTGCATTCAGAACCCTTCGTCCCCCGTTGCCTTTTTACCATGGGCGCTGATGCGATTGAACCGATGGTACAAATATCCCAAGCTTGGATGGGAAGGCGGGCAAACCTTGCGTGCGCAATCTGCATAATGCTGAAGCCCCTCAGCCACGCCTGGCATTGGCAGCCAGTAATCAGTTGGCTTCAGTGAAGGCCTGTCAGCCACTCACATAAGCCTTGTCCCTTTGGAGGGACAAATCAGCCCAAAAAATCGGGTATTAGAGAGGAACATCGGCATAAACTGATTGCAAGCAACAAGGGGGACAATCGCTTTTGGCAAGGCTGTTGTTGGACTCCCCTGCTATGTGGGTTGAACCCCACATCGCATGTTTTGCGTCGACATGGGTCTCAAATGGCTCAATCTGCCCTGCGGCCTTGCTGCAACGCTGGAGAGGCGTGATTTGCATCAGCCTGTGCGTGCCCCAGCTTTCGGCAATGCCTGGCAAAAAATGCTTACTTCTAAATTGTCGTCTTGATTCACGGTGTGTGTGTGTGTGTGAACCATTCATTCATTGAATCATCGGATGTGCCTCAGCGGCGCCAAGTTCCCGCCGCAGTCGGCACTCGTTCTTGGATTGCCCCTGGTGGGACAGCGCTTCTCCTTCAGGTGCGGCAGCCACATCTTGTTCCATTGAAGTCCGCGTCCCTGGCAAATTGCAAGCTATGATTTCAGCTGCCAGCTGGTTCAGCAAAAGGCCTGACGCCTGCTCCTGAGCCTTAGGTTCTGGCGACTTGTGAGCGAATTGTCATGCGACTTTGGTGGCAGCATGGCGATGAAGTGTCGGAGGTCGGACAAGTGATTTTGCTTGCGAACCAAGATGCGGGCCCCGTGTGCATTGCATGAAGCAAAGATGCGGGTGCCGTGTGCAAAACATGAAGCAAAAATCAAAGTACTTCTATATTCATGTCTACGTATATATCCGCCGACAACAGACGGCGTGTTCCCCTTACCCGCGGTTTCAGACTATTGCGGGGGAGCCCCAACAAAAACACAAACCACATGTAAATGATACGCCAGTTCCTTTCGTGGGCCAATCACTGCCCTGCGCAAAGCCAGCACCCTCAATTTATTTGGAACATTGTTCAAGGACTCTGCCCCGCTCCCCCACCTCACGCCTGCGAGACTGGGTACCATGGACCATTAAACATGCAAAATGTCCTTTACTTTCGGATTGCAGTCTTGCAGGGGTCACAGGAAAGGATTGCAGAGGACTGGCCAGACTGGGGCTGAGGGGGACCCTCCAATATCCGGTTTACCATCTCGACCTTCAAGGTGCGGGCAGGGGTTTCTGAGTCTTGTGTGCCCAGCTGCGCCAAAAGCAAGGGTTTCAATCGTATCTTAAGAAAACCACTAACTGAAGCTACATACGCTCGGTCTCAAAGCTGCTCGCCGTGACCCCAAAAAGTGTGGCCAATGACAAAAAAGAAGCTCGAAAGACTGGGAAAGAAAGATTGCGCCGCGCGCGCTGTTTCTCTGAAGCTGCCATCTGCAAGTCACTGACCCTGGGCCGTGAATGCCAACTGCAGTATGCACCTGCACTGCGCCGCGGCGCGTACGGCCGCTGCGCAGGACAGCAGCACGAGAGATAGCAACGCATTGACTTAAATGCACACGCAAGCTAAAACAACTGGGTCGACGGTCTACCAGCCCCTTGCGTGTTCGAGGTCAGCAGAGCGTGTGCGACCCTGCCCGTGCTTTGCGCTCCAACGCCCGCCTCGCGATGCGTCAAGGAGGCCGCCGCTGGGGCAGAGCTGATGGTGTAAAGATACCAATCAATGCGTCTGGGATGCTACCGGCAACACTCTGCCAGCGTCTACTTTGCGTCAAGAGATCCATTACATTCAAGGACTCTGCTCTTGCCAGCTGAACGCGCCTGGCAACCCACCCAGGTGCTTCCAGCACGCGGAGGCGCCGACAAAATGCCGGCTCACCAGGCCAATGCCCCACAACGTTTCAAATGCGCCGCCCGCTCAGGCAAGATCCAAGGAAAGGCTCTGCAAGCGTGCGCATGTACTCGCGCGGCAATATTTGGCCATCCCTCTGGGATTCTGCCAGCATCTCTGCAACGAGGCTGGAATGCCCGGCATTTATTGGGTTGCCTGCTCTTGACTACGGAACACGAGTGCGACACTTGCGCGCGGATTTTCGCCGGGACTTACGCTTTCGCGTTGTTATCAAAGCGGACCAATGACATTTCCCTTTTTAAGTTTAGGGCAATCATCAAAAAATCACTCAAAGCATGCCTGCAAATGTACCAGCGAATGCTCATGAAATTCGGATTCCAAAGCAATGGAAGAAATACGCGTCGAAATGGCGGGAATTGCCGGAGCGCTGCGTGCACCGATCCCAAAGTTGGGATACATTCATGTATTACCTTGATTTGGCGTGATTTAACGTGAGTTGCTTGCTTGAGAATTGTACCAACATGTTGGACGTATGCCTCTCAGAGCAACATTGGCCTTATAAAGTTTAATGTTCCTTCTCAGGGCAACGCTCGCGAATGTTGGCAAATAGCACCAACATTGGAGTGTCTAGGGAATCCTGCGCAAGCCTTGCGGGTCCAGCCGCAGTCCAACAGCCCTGCCCCCAGTCAATGCTATTCGGGCCACGCTGGCTGGACCAGATGATAAACCACATCCGAAACCCACTGAGCAGTGCAACCACCGCCAAAGAGTCAACTGCATGGATCTAAGGCTTCAATCACGTGTTGCACCAAGCCTTGCGCAAGTTGGATGGCCTTCTGAACCGGCGCAACGCGCACTTTTGCCGAGGAGCGCCGTTGCAATTTCTGCGCAAGCCTTGCGGGCCCAGTCAGCTTGGCTTGGGGCTGCTCATCAGCAGAAGCCGTAATTGGCAGCGTCACTGCAGATCCAGCCACACGCTGGCTTGCCAGCATGGGTTCTCAAACCGACTGCAAGTACGCCCAAATCTGCACCTCAAGAGTGTCCGAGAAGGAGGCTCGGCCAATTCAGCCGGGGCCGTAGTAAGCCGTAATGAGTGCATTTGAGCCAGATAGTTGATTGCCATCAGAGAGCTCAGCAAAGACTTCTCTGCGATTTTCAGGCTCAGTCGCTCAACCCTGCATCTTGAGAGCCGGCCAGCGCTGCCCTGCCCGAGCCCAAAAAAGGCTTCGCTGAAGGTCACGTGATTGCCTGCTGCAGGCTTTACGACCCACGATACGCTCGCAGCCAATGCCGCGGCAATCCTGTGAAAGCCTCACTTATCGTCAGCTGAACAGCAGCCAGTACCCAGTTGCCTTCACTGAAGGCCTGTCAGCCACTCACGTCGGTCTTGTCCAAGGGGCAAGTCAGTCAGGAAAATTCGGCAGCGATGAGAGGAACATCGGCATAAACTGATTGCAAGCAACATTTTGGCAAGGCTGTTGTTGTTGGACTCCCCTGATGTGATGTGGGTTGAACCCCACATCGCATGTTTTGCGTTGACATTGGTCCCAAATATCTGCACCTTACCCCCCGTGCATGCTAAGGTGGCCACGCGCTAGCTTGCCAGCTCGAGTACCTGATGCACTTGTTTGATTGGATCACAGGCCATGTGTCATACTGCCCTCAGCTGCGGCAAGGTTCCCGGCATTTTCACAGCCACTGGAACCATTGGTCGAATTGTTCCCCGCTGTCAAAAGCCATCGATCAATTGGGGATCCCAGCTGATTGGTCGAACGGTTCCCGACTGCTCACTCTCCGTCTCATTCTTGCGCGGATTTTCAACGGTGCTTCACCGTGTGGGGCCGAGACAATCCGAGAAATGTCTTTGTGAAAGGTCACATGCCTCCTGCTGCTGGCTTTGCAACCTGTGATGCTCTCTCACAAATCGCCGCGGCAAATTCTGCGCGGCCCCAAGTCAGCCTCAGCTGAAGCTGCTCATCAGGGCCACGAACCGGTTTATCGGCCACGGTCAACCGCAAGCTCAGCCATGATTTGCAACACTTTGTAAGAGTAAGCCTTCATGAGTGCATTTGAGCAAGATTGCTGATTGAAGCAATCAGTGAGCTCAAAAAAAGACTTTGCTGAGCTTTTCAGGCTCAGCCGCTCAGCCAAGAACAACAACTGGCCACGCCTGGGCTTGAGCCTTGCTGAGCGGCAATTGTTTGATGCAATTGGATTGGCTGCAGAAATAGTCAAACTCGGATGGGAACGCTTCTGAACCGGCACAACATGCACTTGTGCAGGAAACGCCCTTGAAATTCCTGCGAAACCCCAGCCAGCTTCGCTTGAGGCTGCTCATAATCAACCGGGGCTGTAGCAATGCTAATCTGGGGCTTTCCAGCTCGGGTGCCCGAGCTGACTCCACATATGCCCAAATCTGCACCTCGAGAGGTCTATGTACACCTGTCCAAGTACATGCAGAATCGGCCAAAATTGAGCTGGCAGGCGAAGCTGCCTCTCACAGTTTGACAATCCGCATCCAGCGGCGTGCGGGGCCAAGAAAGGTCTTCGTGAAAGGTCACGCTTCCTGCTAGCCTAACACGTGCTCTCGGAAAGCGCCGTGAGGCGCCGCTTTTCACAGGCCGCTATGAAAGGAACCTTCAGAACGTCGCAAACGTCTCGGAACATGGCGTCAGGAATAAAATGTGCAACCAGACTGCGGCGGGGTTGTATTTTCTACGGGCCCCCCCCAAACCAAAAAAACACACACACACACAGTCCAGTTAATGTCCCTTTAGAACTCTCAAAACATGATGCTCTCAAAAAGACGCAAACACACACAGGCCCATCAATACAACTTTGCCCACCCCCCCAAAAAAAACAAACAAACAACAAAAAAACAAAAACATACCCATTTACCCCAGCTCCCCACCAGGCCTGCGAAGTCCATTTTTTGGCCCTTGCGCTTGCAGCTGCGGAGGGCCACCATCAAAGGCTCTTGCTCGAGCCTGCGGCGATTCGGTTCTCGGTTTTCGGGGCTGAGCTAGGAGGTCCGGTTGGTTTGGAAGTGGATGGGTGGGTGTAAGGCGGGTGAGGTTCAGGGTGGGTGTAAGTGGGTTTCGGGTGGGTGTCATTTGTGGGTTTCGGGTCTCAGGCACCTCCCGAACCGCCTGAGCCAGGGGATCAAGGCAGATTTCCTCGTGTGCCAAGGTGCCCAGCCAGGTTGTCCCAGGGCGTCCAGCCCAACCCAACCCAACAGCCCAACTAAAGTTGGTTCCATCGTCCATGCACGGTTTCCCCTGCCCCCACAAGCAGAACATCTGTGGAGGCTTGCTCCTTCCATTTTACGAACCACAAGCGTGACATATCGCGTCTTGGGGCACGTCGCTCAGCAGTCTTGAAGTCTTGACCCCGTCAGCATCCCAACAAAGGGGACATCAAGGAAGACCAAGAAGGCAAACATGCTGGCTGCCCCCTTGGTTCACATCAATTTCCCAGGAAATTATCAGTTGTATGGGGATGGTACTTCACACTTGGCAAGTGCTGAGTACACCCAATTACCATTCACAAATTAGAAAGGATATACAGCAGGGTGAAGAACCTTCATGGACTTTCACGCAAGCATCGACCAATCACAGGTGCTCTGTTGTCCATGGGCTACTTTCACAACGCGTGGCCGGCGGTGTTCTCATGTCCTTCCCTGGCGGGGAGTTCTTTGAACAAATTTCTTCCTGAAAGGTCCCTCCATGGGCCAACTTCCACAACGCCGCGTGGCCAGCGGTGTATATAATGGCCTTCTCATGCCATGGAGTCCTTTGAACAACTTCCTCCTACAGGGTCTCTCTGGGTTCCATGCGGTTCTAACGAATCTTTCTCTCGCCGAACAGCGCCGGCCATGTCGGGCCCCGGGCCTGTCCCAGCCCAGGTTTTCTAGGCTGTCGATGGCGTCCTGTCCGCGAACTCGATCCCACAAGGCTCGGGCAAGGCGCTGCCGCCCGCTCCATAAAACAACTAACTTTTTGAGTAAGCCTCCCTTTGCTTTCTTTCCAGATGACTGGCAGCCCCCCTTCCCCCCCCCGTATTCCTTCTAAGGCAGCTTCCACCCCGGGAAAACTGGGTATACAAGCTCTGGCCAGCCAAGAAGCCACACGCATCTCTCAAGGGACCTTCAGGCAGTTTCCCCCCTTCCGGGGGTTTTCAGCCGAGTTGAGTTTCTCGGACAGAGAGCCCTGGAAGCTTTTCCGACAGTCAGACTTCGCTGTGTTTTCTTGTGTTCGTTGTTTCCTTCGGCTAAGTTTTGACGGGGCCCCCCTGCAAAATATATAAAGGATGCGGTTCCTTTTTTCTCCAGGCCGCCGCACCTTTGGAAAAATGGCTTGGGGCTGGTGTCAATTCACCTGGCAAGGACAAACAAATCCGCGTTGCACTCCAGAGAACTGAGAGGCTGGATGGTTGCAAGACTCGCTGGTTCAAATCTGAACTGGGGTTCCCCTTGTCTTACCCAGTTTGAGTCAAGGTCCCCAAAGGTTGACCTTTTACTTCCAGGTGCGCTTGGAGGGTGTGTGCCGAACATTTCACGCAAACACACACGCCCACGCTTTGTTGCTTGTTCAAGTCGGGGATTAGGTTGAAGATTCCAAATGTTCAACACGCGTTCTTCGCCTTCTTGCTTCAGGGCTGGCGGGTGAGTGGGGGAATGTGTCCCAGCAAGTGATCTGAGTGCCGTTTGGCGGCAGCAAAGCTCCTTCCGGATCGGAGCTTTTTTGGGTCCAAATAGGATCCTCAAACCTGCCCTTAGAATAGCTTGGAGGGAACCCACCCCAAAAACAAAGTGTATTGCAGAGAACCCTTCATGTTCACTTTAACTAGGTCCTCCAGTAGAGAGGTTGAAATAGGGGTACCAACTTTTCTGTAGTATATTTTAGTAGGGGAACCCTCCCAACCAAAAAAAAGGGTGCGAAAGGGCACTACCGGGGGCCTAGTTAAGGGATGGGAATTCTCCTTTGCGATGAATCTTAGAACCGACTTTCCGAGAAGATCAAGGGATGCTCAAATTGAAGACCTGGGGCAAACCGCAAGGTTTCGTCTTTGCTTCAATTTACCAAGTTTCGGGATTCCATTTTGTGAGCCACAGCCAACTATGGTTTGGCTTTGTTTATCCTAATCCAAAAGGCCACACTGCTAACCTCAGCTCCCAAGGGTTGCTGGGGACAAAGTCCGCGCAACAGGGAACATGGCCAGCACGAAGCAAAAAAAAAAAACACTAAGACGACACCAGAAGCAAACAACAAAACAAAGAAATCAAGAACAAGTGAACTAAAGCAAGCAACACACCCAAATCAAAGGACACATGAACCCGAAGATCATACGCACAAAGCCAAACACCACGGCACGAAATACACCAAACTCACATAGACCGAGAAACATCAGGCACTTCTCACCGCTGAACGTAGTCGCTGCCCGCGTCCTCCAAGTTGACTTTGCCTTTGCCTGGGCCCAAATGTTTGGACCCGTCCCAGTGGCCCAGTGGCCCAGTGTCGCGAACGGGAAGGGTGACCCGGAGAAAGACAAAAATAGAGACCTCTCCTTCTGACCCTTTAAAAAACAGTGTTTTGTAGCAATTTCATGTTAACAAATCACATCCCCACCAACACCCAGTCTCTTAAAATGGGTCCATGACCCCATTATCTTACGATATGACCCCATTTTTTAATGTTCATGGAGACTCTAGGTAGGTTGATTCCAGTGGATCCCAAACCTAAACACAAAAGAGTGGTGCACGAACAAACGGGTTTCAATGAACCTGCGACTGTCACAAAAATTGCCCCCACCTGGAGGAAGAGTCCGAATCTGAGAAGGGCAGGGTGCGAAAAAGGCCAACCCGGCCACGAAGTGTTGAGGCAAAAGTCAACCCAAAAAGAAAAGTTGCCTAAAGGGAGAATCCTCGCATGCTTTTGATGGATTTGGAGGTTCGAAGTGGGTGTGCCAAACAGGGAAGTTGAAGAACAGGTGCACAAAACCACCTCCGTTTCTCGCATGCTAGTGAAAAAGACTTGCAAATTCCGGCAAATCAGTGGACAGTGGGTTGCAAAACGGCAATGGCAATTCTCCAAATCCCTGGTCAACTTGGCAAGCATGGGATTGGCGCTCTGAAGTCAGCAGGAGGAATCTGCCCCCCAAAGCTCTAGCTGTTGCGGGAACGGTTGCAGGCTGAACATCAGGCCAGGATTGAGAGGGACAAACAGCATAACGGGCACAGCGGAATCATTCAGAAATACCAACTACACACAGGGTTCCCTCAAACACGCACACACAAACACGAACACAAACACAAACACGAACACCAACACCAACACCAACACAAACACACCCACAAACACCAACACAAACACAAACACACACACAAAAACACAAATACAAACACAAATGCAAACACACACGCACAAACACAAACACAAACACACTTGTGAAATCCCCCCTCTCTCGGTCCTTGTTGTGTCTCATTTCTTCTGCGAGGGTCAGGATCAAGCCCAGTGGGCACACATGCACTTTAATTGATTGAGTGGAGTTTCGTCATCCTTGGGCCCTACTTGTGAGGGCCACAGACTAGACCCAAGGATGGCTGTGGCCTTGTTTTTACTCCACATACTTGGAAAGGAAATGGAGAGTCCGGATAGCCGGCACCACCTCGACAATTTGCAAAGACTTCCAGCTTGCGAGCCTGACAAAGAACTCAGATCAGCCCTTCCCTTGCCAACAGGGATGGACACACACAATCAGCCACGCGGCACTTCTTTCGCCATGGACATTGCAGCCTGCGCAGAACCCAAATCCCACCGCTGGGCCCCAGCCGCGTGTGTAAAACGCCCGCGGGCCAAACTAAAATGAACAAGACGTGAAAAGGCTCCAAACTCTGTGGCCTGTACAGAGCCAGACGCGCCGCAGTCACCGCGACTTGCAAAGAGAATCGTTGCAAAAGGGCCAAAGGGATCTGGCGCAAAGCGAGGAAAAAGAAAAAGAACAAGAAAACAACAAAAAGAACGAACAGATCCGAGATGCTCCACTAACGCCGGGGCCCCGGCCGGGTATTGAATCACCCGCGGGCCAGAAAAACCGACGGTTTGCTGCAGGTCTAAACGGCAAATTGCAACGAATGCCTAGACAGCAGCAAC